>OY365810.1:3551466-3888966 GCA_959347315.1 Bimastos eiseni | reverse complement strand
GGCCCGATTGGAGCAGGAGTTCTGCAAAGAGAACTACGTCTCCCGTCCAAGAAGATGTGAACTGGCTTCCACGCTTAGCCTTCCAGAATCAACGATCAAGGTTGGCATCATGTACCTCTTGTGTCACTTCAAATGGTTCATGGACAAATAGTTGATGATAAATGGTTCACGGGCAAATAGCTAGTTTACGACAAATAGTTCGTAGACAAATTGTTGATGACAGATGCTTCACGGACAAATAGTTGACGATAAATTGTTCTCGAACAAAGTTGTTATTCTTCCCTGTATTCGGTAAAATGGCAGTTCAAAGAAGAAAGAAACTAAGGTAGAAAAAGGCTGTAGGGGCCCTATTTATAATTATAGAAATACGCTGGATAGATTGCTATAAGGACGCCATGAAACATTACTTACATTAACACAAAGTTGACTTGACAAAATTAAACGCCGAGGATGTCGGGATCTTTTATTCGTACCCATCGCTGCAAAATGATTGGCTACAGGATTTATGATGATGATGATGATGATGATGATGATGATGATGACGAAGACGACGACGACGACGACGATGATGATGATGACGACGACGACGATGATGGCGATGATGATGATCTTCAACGATGAATGATGTTTATCGTCGAATATATGCAAAATGTAAGAGAATAGAAAACTTCGAACGCTGGTTTATGTAATAATGGATGGGAGAAACAAAAGAGGAAGATCACATAGGGAATGGACAGACGACATTGAAGAATGGTGTGGAACAAATCTTCAAGAATTGAACCACGCAGCAATGAACAGAGCCATACGTGGAGAGTGGAGAGATGTGACGAGAAAGGCATATCAGACACCTACAGGCGATGAACCCATGGTTGTTGATTGATTTGGTGTAAAACAGCAACTATCGCCATCTCTCGAATTAATGGGTGACAAACTTCGAACGCTGGCTTCTTATTCGTTGTAACTTTCCTCAAATAACTAAAATTTGAACAGTTAGATTTAGTCATGTCTTTTATGCTATTTCAATTTGCGTAGTATTGAAATAATATTTAATTGAGCTTTCAGTACAGGTATTTGAGTAACTGCTTTTTATTTTGAACTAAAAAACGACACCACGCTATGAAATATTGTTTTGTATTTATAAAACATGTTCAATATTTACTTTTATTCGAATTTATTGAGACTTTGGACCCTGAGACCCATCAGTGAGTCAATAAAATGGTAAGACGTCAATAACCACAATTGCTTTCATAAGACATTCCTAAACTTGTTCTCAGGGCTGTTAGCAATACTGGAAAAAAGCATTGCAATACAAATAAAAATACTTCCTAATTCAAAGTATTGCGATACCAATACCAATACTTTTTCTGAAAAGTATTGCAATACCAATACCAATACTTTCACCAATACTTTTCAAAATACTTGCTGAATTTGATATCAGCATGAATTATAATTCATGCACCGATAATTATAGAACATTTACTAAATTTGGCTAATTACAAGGAATCTGGATAAGAGGAATATTTACGTGTACACGTTTTATTCCAAAAGACAGATGTCGCCCCTATCTAAATTTGGCTTCCATCTGAAAATATGGAGCTTTAAACATCCAACGGTTTTTTTTCTTTTGCTGACAAACCCGGTAATTAGGCCTAATCGTAAATTTGGCTTCGTGACTAAGGGTTGATGAATCAACTTGTTATTTAAACTTATTTGAAAAGGATTTAAAACTTCTGACTTCCGAATATCGCCCAAAACTGTTGACATGAAGGAACATATGGGACTTTCCACTAGTTTCCAGTCATTGGTCCTTGGGCCAATCACAATGTCTTTGAAGTAACTAAATTAATTATGCAAGTCATTCTACAAGTGAACGCAAAAGGACATAGGCCTACTTCGGTCATTTCTATATTTGTAAATTATTCCATCTGTTCGTAACAAGGTCTATGGCCGAAAGAGGCTATATATACGTGTACCGTGCAAAATGAATGAAATAAATTTTGTGGAGTCAAATTAACGTTGACAACGAATTGTCAACGATTACAAATTTTAATCGATCAAACATTGTTTTTTTAATACTTGTAAATAATTATATAAAGTGCAGAAATGACATTTATTTAGCTTCGTATTTAATGCATTTGATAACCTGGCTTAATTGTATTTTTGGACTATTGTCGGACAGAGGAAGATTTGAAAATAACATTTGTTTAATCAATGTTGATTTGTAGGTAAAACATGCGAGAAAATATTATTATTATTTTTATTATTATTATTATTATTATTATTATTATTATTATTATACATATATGTTTCACATTATGCTGTTATCGCCCATGATGAGCTAATGGAGTGTTGGCAATGTCCCGAAGAGGCAGACTGCGTTCCCACGCTGAAGAACAACTGAGATACGTTGGAACAGAAATGACGTCTCCATTGGATCGTGGGTTGCAGCACTCGTTCGACTACCCAACTCTGAGATGAACTCCAGTCCTTCACTGCTCCAAGCGCCGCCGGATTCCAAGGAGAGGGCTACGAAGTCGTGGGTGTTGGTTATGGTGGAATACTTGGCCCTCTTCGTCTTAGCTGCGCGTTCGGCTGCTTCGCCAGCTCTGATAGATGTGTCGACAAGATGTGACTTGGCGTAGGTGTCGGGCACTGTCACATCCCATGCCAGACATCGACCACGTGTCCAAGGAATGAGCGTGACGCCGTCCGGTCGCTTTCCATCTTCTCTTAGCAAGCCGAGAGGTTCCTTTTGCGCTGGAATCTTCGCCCTGCCAAGAGCTCTCCAGATGACATCGTTCAACATGCTGTGTCGTTGATGTTTTCCGCTGCCTCTTCTACAAATTAGTCCATGGAGCCCTTTTGCGTCGACGCTCTCTTGACATTGGTGACACAAATGTGGCTCGCAGAGCGTCGTTCCTAGCCTCAACCCGGCTGCCAGCCGTACATCCTCGTTTGAGAGGCGCAGGCCTAGGGCAGTCACAGGGGGCGCTAGCATCCAGTCTCCAGAATGAGGTGCTCGTGAGGCCAGCATATTATTATTATTATTATAATTATTATTATAATTATTATTATTATTATTATTATTATTATTATTATGATCATCATCATCATCATCATCATCATCATCATCATTAGGCCTATTGTTGTTATTATTATTATTTTGTTGCCTCAAAAGACTATACAACTTTCCATATTCACGCATATTGGTCCCACCTCATTTCCCTCATGTCGATGCTGCCCTTACGTTTCATTAATTTCATCGAAATGAAAATATATTTTATATTGAAATTTCATTGCACGACATAAATTCGCTATTAGATGAGGCAGGATGGAACAGTTAGTCGAATTGAGCAAGAAACAAACAATTAGGTGTTGCAAACAGAGGCGGTGGGACTTGTTCCCTCGACCCCCGGGTGATCCCGGGGGTCGAGGTAACAAGTCCCACCAACCTTTGGCAGAGAGAGGACATGTCATGCGTTTGTCCCAACATTTCCAAACCCCTCTCATTGGGTTTCCTCCACCTGTCAAACGAGATTGCCGCCTCTGGTTGCAGAGGTGATGAGGAAGGGCGTAATATTATGGGTACACAAACAAGGATGGAGTTGATTGTTGCATACTTAGGTGAGATTCCCTAAGTACTGAGAGGTGACTGATTGGTTTGAGCCTGCAACGTAGAGAGTATCTGTTCGATCCTCGTCCGGGGAGTCCCTGTCTAGGAACCTTGAGCAAGTCCTTCGCGCACAATTGCTCTGCATTATAACTTCAGTTGTGCCGTCGAGGAGTGTGTTCATTTCTGAATTAATTGTAAGAAAGGCGGTATCAAACTACAGTTGCATTGTATGGTATCGTGGGGAGAAAAATGAAGCGAAAGAAAATGTGAGGAAAATTTCTGTTAGATAATCGTGTACAGATTCGGGAATCCATTAAGGAGAGTTTAGCCATTTTGACAATTGAACGCATTCAAGGGCAAAAAGAATTAAGAAGTTCAGCTTTTTCACTTGCGTTTAAAATCCAGTGTTAATAGTATTCGTTTTTTGAATATTTATCATTAAATCATTTAATCGAAACAATAAAAACAAATATACCAAAATCGGTTTCTAATTATTCCTATTCTTAACTGGTTGCTTTCAGATATGGTTTCAGAACCGCAGAATGAAGGACAAACGACAGAAGTTGGCAATGTCGTGGCCTTATGACCCCAATCTCTACGCCTACCTGATGAACGCAGCCGCCGTCTCACTCACTCAATATCCTTACGCCAGTCTGCCGAACAACAACAACCCGACGCCACTGAATTACTACGCCAGTCTCGGACTACAGCGGGCCGCAGCACCGTACAGTCCCTTTCTTTTGATGGACCCCATAAGAACCCCATCGGAAGCGATGACGAATCTTTCGAACCCCATTTATCGTCCATTCGTACTCGACCCCCTAAAAGTCCAGCCGAGTTCCGGTTTGTATGCCTTATCACGTGACCATCGCGAATCGCCTGAGCGACGGGTCACGTCAGAGAGGCTTTCCGGAAGTTGCAGTCACTCACCGGAAGAGCCGTGTTCCTGCCGAGCGAGCGTTGGATCACCGCAGATAGTGATGGCGTCGTCAAAACCGTCAGCATTGCGTGTGACGTCATCGAAATCCGGGCTCGCCATGCCGCGTCTATTTCAACCGTACAAGGGGGAGTCTGGACGAGTTTGAATAAAATCGGATATTACATTAGTCTTCCATTTAAAAGAATCATTTATACCTGAGTATGTTATCGCAATACGCACAGTGAGTGTATGAGAATTTATTCCAGTTGAACTACAGTAGAAATATTTTTCTAGACAAAGGGAAGTTGAAGGAAGACAATGACCCTGCAGACAATGGTTCGTTATTAATTATTACAACGCAGAAACGTCTTACAGGTTGTAGTTTACACCAGTTATTGCTCTGTAAATCCCAGCATTATTTGTTTCTCATCTATGGCAAAATACGCTCTTAATAGGGCATGAAATTAAACACATAAGAAAGTTTTGACACGTATATTGCTAATATGATCCTGTGATTAACCTTATTATAATTAAACATTGGTAGAAACGATATTTAGTCAAGAAGAAATGGATGAGGTGGTTAGAGGTGAAAAAATATATATAAGCCGTTTTCAAAGTTCATTCAAATGTTTCGTATTTTGTTGCTTCTTTTAAGCTGTTGCTCTAATTCTCCCTGTTGCTATTTTAACTCTCACAGGCATATTTAAAAATGGCTCCTTAACTGGATCGCTATGTACACAACTGACGCAGGTATTGCAGAAAATAAACGTTATTACAACAGGAAATTCCATTCACTATTTCAGCATAGGATACTTTCACACACAAATTCCATCTGGAGTATAGCAGCCTCATCGTCGTATTCATTTATAATTTCTCGTTAATCGAACGTTTTCTTGGTTTTTGTTTTGTAATTAAACAGTTTTATTCTTCAATGAGAAAGCTTTATTTACTAGGCTTATGGCTATCGATCAAATTAATTAATTTATGGTTATCGATTAAATTAATTTCTGACAACGACATCGTTAGTCACCTATATAGATTGGAACACAAAAACGATGATGATGATTCTTCATTATTATTATTATTACTTTTATTAGTATTATTGTTATCGCCATCATCATCGTCGCCGTCGTCATCATTATCATTTTTACTTATAAATATTGGAAACACTTATTAGTATCCGATGAGTTTTGCTGGATATCGAGAGGCGAGTAGAGGGCGGCATATACCCATGGCCTGACAAATTTTATGGGCCCAAACCGAGCTCGCTATCTACTCATGCAAAATTATAATTATCAGTAGTACAAAGTTTAAGATTCTTGCCAATTGAATATTATATTTTTACTGACACTTAACTACAATGAGTTCAAATTTCATGTCACTTAATATTACCGTAGGCCCCTAATTATCACTTTTTTATAGAACACGCAGACTTTCTTCGAAGTGGCTCTGTGACCCGATCCTACCCACCAGGATCTTGACTCGACCCGTCGAAAGTACAAATATTTGTGACAAAATCGATCTGACCCGACTCGTGGGTTAACCCGATCCATGGGCAACTCCGCGGTGTTCGGGATGAAGCCTTGGGCCGATTCCTTAGACTTATCAGTGTTCGTGAGATCCTGAGGGTCTTCAACGCCTTCCGACACTCGTTTGGAGCATAATGCGATTTGGTTGATCAAATCTGGACAGTTCGAATCTCACTGCTTCAAACAAAACCATTTAAGGATGTTCTTTGTCGTTGATGATAAGCGCTTTACAAACCCTTTGTCAGACACTGATTCCTGAGAAATCCCTTAATGCGTAACTGAACTAAAAGTACTAATAATAGAATGGAAAATTAGTCAAAGATCCATTCAAGATCGTTTACGGGATGTTTTTTTAGCTACAGGTTTGTCAGATAAGATTTATTTTGCCATCCCTGTATCAATACGTCTGTTCACTGTGCGCTCCACTGCGATCTTCAATTCACTATATGAGAATACTGTGTTGATTCAAAAGTAAGTAAGTAAGTAAGAATATTCTTTGTTAGACTATCAGCAAACGCACAGTAGCTTACAAAAGGTATAAACAATAGCATCAATCTTAAACAAGGTCATATAGCATTCACATAATAAAGTAATACTCTTGGCAAATGTACCAACTCTAGCCATCAACAGAATCTGCAAACAAACCAAATTGGTCAGCTATAGGACTCTAAGAAATCAGTCTTTTAGTTTCACATGCAAAGCAATCAGGATAAAACGATACAAAAATAAAAATTTCATATATGTAGTGTAATGGAAGCAAGTAAGTAAGCATATTCTATATTAGACCACCAGCAAACCAGAAAATGCATAATAGCTTACAAATTTTAAACAAAGTCAAAAAGCATTCGCATGATAAAAGATCTCTTTTCAAAGGTATCAACTCTGGAAACTATGCGTTATTTGTCGTTAACCCTATGTAATGTCAATGGACGAATATTGAAGATACACTCGAACACAAAATCATTTGAGATAACTATTGGTGAGATGAGGCTAATAGTAATCCGAAGACAGTGTGTTTCCACAAATCAAGCGGCATAATGCTGCTCTTACGAAATGCGCCTCTTCCAGATATCAACTCAGAGGCGCTCTCTAAGTAAGGAATCGTCCATAAATGACGGGAAGGAAGGTAAGTGGTCACAGATTTGTGACGATGTGTCTGCTTTCATGGTCGCTGTCAATTTTGTGGTTTTGGAAACGAGGTAGCCATTCTGTAACACACAAGCAGAAATCAATTTTCCCGCCCAAACGTACAAGCCACAGAGAGTCGCTGAAACGAAGAAAATGGAGAGTGTGTGGATTCGATATTATTTTATTCCATGAAGGAGCATTTTGCTACACCGTTTCGGATTAAATTGACCGTTGACCGCTTATAAGAGCTTGTTTATAAGAGCTTGGCAGGTCGTTGTAATCGTAACAGAAAACTTCGCATTTTCCACCCGATTACGGGGTTGATTTTAAGAAATTTTTTTAAAGAAGTTTTGTTAAAATCAACCCCATCATCGGGAGGAAAATGCAACACGCGCTCTATGATGCAATTACAATTTATGCATCGTGGAAGTAGTTCCTGAGTGATAACTAAGGTCCTTAGCGTCGCCTTCTTCCCTATTCCAGGCTGGGACTGTCACTGCCAAAGTGTATGTATGCAGTGGCGGATGTAGGTTGGGATGAACTTCTAGTCTAGTGAACGACTTGCAGTTTTAATTGTCAGTGAAAAACTGACTGTTGCAGAACGCCAAATTATAAGGATGTAAGACGCAGTCGACAGGATTCGAACCTGTGCGGGTAGAACCCAATGGATTTCTAGTCCATCGCCTTAACCACTCGGCCACGACTGCCATCATCAGCGAAAGGTCTACGCATATCTTTTCAACAAGGTACACAGAGTCCGTGCAACAAAGAGACATTTCCAAAACATTTTTGTCATATGGGTTGATTTAGGAAAAACATCAACAATAAAACCTTTTAAGTGGATTCAAACAAACACTACGCGGTTGATTTATTCAGCCATCTAGCGAAAACTTTAGTCAACACTTCCAACACCAATCTAAAAATGCAATCGATAGATGTCAGCTATGATATTGGGCTTTCTTATAGCAGCTCATTGCAACCCTTCCTCAAATAGGAGTTGGTTTGATGAAAAGAATTCTAGCCAAAATAGAAGCTGGATTGATACAAATAATAATTGTTGGTTAGAAAGAAATTATATGCAAAAAGTCTTCGGCCGTAGAAGTAATTTGTCCGTGCGGTGCGTGGCCGAGGTATCGGCCGCAGAAGGCCAGAAGCACCACGGATTGGTGGTAGGATGGTAGGCCAACGTTGAAATTCAGTTCGTAAAAAAATGCAGTGGTGAATACTGTCGCAGTAACTAGCAATCCTTATTACTAGCAATTCTTATTACACCCATTACTTTTTTGGCCGCTTCAGTATTAACGCAATCTGTCGAATAAAATGTCGGTCCGTGCGCCTTTTAAGCAAGGAAGGACACGTGTTAATCCAGGCGGTCCTCGCGCCTTTAAGCAAGGAAAGATACGTGGCAACTCAGGCGGTCCTTGTGCCAATAAAAAAGGTTGGATACCCTGGTGGACCTTATGCCACTAAAACAAGGAGAAATATCGACAAAGGTAGCCATCAAGCCCTCTTATGGTTGCCATGGAAACTGCCGGATGAACAGCAGAAATGGAGACCATGAAGGGGTGAGAGAAACTAGACATCCACGCTAACACCTGTCATGTTGTTGTTTTTCAGATTAATTCAGACCCGGACGACGAAAGACAAAGACAGATGAAGCAAAGACGAAGAAACGAAGATAGAAAATAAACATTGAACAATTATGTAAAAGTTTGCCTAAAAACTATGAACTTTATTCATGTTAATCATATTGCATACTGAATTCATGTAATCGACTCTGACGCATATCATCCCTGCTTATGGATGCGTCGTAAAATAAATGTATATCATCCTCATGATCATAAAATGTCATTTCTACCTTGGACATGGTCCGTACTCTGGCAATGCCAGTCTCAAGCCTAGGAAAACTAGGAGGGAAAGGATATCAAATATTTGCTCTTGACCACCGTCATCCAAATTCTTGGAAGAACGATTAGATTATTTTTCTGCACCTTTTGTCGATGGAATCGACTACAAAAAACTATATATGGTACGGATTAATTGATGAAATTTTGTCCAGCGCAGTTTGTATACACAGGAAATTTCATAAATAAGGGTGTCGTATTTGTACATAAATGAATAAAACTGCATATTTTAAATACTACTTATAACTGGTTTGAGCATTTTATATGGTATATAGTTCGGTTCAGGTTTAGTAGAAACTATTAAAAGACGCTAACTCAACTAAAATTTATAGTCATGACTAAACAACTTTCAACATATTCGATAGAGGGCCAGCAATTCCAGTTCATCGTAATTGTAATATCCAAGCATGCCAAGCACCATCCGACAGTCAAACGCAGGGCCCAGTTTATTCACGAGCGCTGCATCGAATCAGATGGGTTGCCCAAGGGGTAGACCGTGGGAGATCAGTGAAGGCTCAGTAACTGTTAAGGCGGGGGTCGTTTAGTCGAGTATTTTAGTTAATAGATATCTAGCTGTTCACATCGGCGCCAGTGATTCGTTTTTCATTATTTTGAAATTGTCGAAAATAATTTACGACTCAATAAATAAATAAAAAATTTATTTGAAATGATGCGACGATATTTGACAAATAGTCATTAAATTAAAATTGATGCTTCAATGAAATGGTGTTTAGGAGAATGCTTCAATCTATTTGCATATAACCATAAAAAACCACTTCATAGCAATTAACTTATTTTAACTTGATGTCTGTATAATGACGCATTATCCCCTTGAAGTCTAATATAGAGTAGTCAAATTAGTTTTTAAAACGATCTAAAAAAGTTTGTCATCTTGAATAAACGAAGAACTACCAACTTAATCGATAGAGGGCCAATAACCGACGTCAACTGTGGCTAATACTCGTAATGGATACGTTTTCTGCGGCAACATCACATAATGTTTCTGACACAAGTGCGCATGCGCAACCTTTCTCGCATGTGTACTGTTAAAATATACATGATACCATAGCCATTGTTTAGATATTATGCTACTGGGCCGAAGTACAACCCTTCAGATCACCCCGTAAAATACAGTAATACTGATCTTTCTACATTTTGTCGAATTATCGACTCCAAGTCTCCAAATATACTCGAACTGAAAAGACAATTCATTCTCGGTCTTTGACTTCAGGTATATATTTCAGATGTCCATTCTAATTTTACGGTGTCCTAAAACATGTATTTGTTTCACTGATCGGCTCCAAGTAATCATTACATCACGTAAAGGTAAAACATTTATTTACTGTTTATCTTCTATGAAGTGCTTAAAGTGTAAAAAAGAAGTGCCTGGACGCTAGGGGAGCCGTCTATAAATGACGTCACACAATTGTGACGACGATTTTTGACCCCTCCCCTTCGTCACACGTCGTCACAAATGCCATGACCCCCTCAAATATGACGTCACGTCCCAAGGCCTTGACCAACCCACCCACAAAAATCAAACCAAATGTCCAGAATGTAACACAAATTTCCTTAGATTTATCAATAAATTTAATTGTAACTATAAAATATATCAAATATATTAGTCGAACGAGGAAAAATGGAGAAATTAAGTAGTCTATAATGAATATAATTTTATGCATACTCAGGATGAAAGACTGCTCTGCTCCGTGGGGTACTAACCATTTGGCCCCAGCGGTGATTTAACCACTACCCTTCAGATCACCCGATTCAATACAGAAAATACTTCTCTTTCCACATTTCGTCGAAATATCGAATAAAAAATGTAGAAGATGCAATGCCTCAAAATTGACCATGCTTTAGTATATATTCAATGCAAGCATTCTAATACAAGTAATCAATACAACTTTAAAAGGTGAACACCCATATTTACTGTAAATTTTCCATGTGCAATTAAAAACATATAATTCAGTATCAAATTAGCAAAAACTCTTAAAAGACACGCGTCACTGTCAAGGGGTCTGGGCCTATCGATAAATTAAATCAAGGCTAAAGTCGAACAACATCCGATATGTTCGACAGAGGGCGTGCAACCGAAGTAATGGATCACAAACTGGACGCAGAGCCTAGGAACCGAGTTCGAGACCTGCATGATCCGCATAAGGTTGACTAGACCATCTTTCGCTAGGCGGCGGCGTTGGTTAAATTAAGAGGTATAGCGTAATGGGCGCCATGCGTGGCTGTCGACGTTAAATTCGACTGCTGTATTATTAATCATCATTCGTTCATAATATATCTTAAGTCATACTGCGGTTTGTCAGTTTGCAATGAAACGAAAATATAATTATTATTTATGATTTACTCAGCCAAAAAATAACGTTATTTGTTTTCGTGATAAGCAAAAAATTAGACAGCTTTATTGTCTTACACACATATCAACCTAGCTGGATACATAAATAATTAACTATATGAAATTAACCAAAATGGCCAAAATAATGCAGTGCTTCTGAATATGTGTGCTGGGTAAGCGTTCATTAGAGGGAAATGTCAGGGAGGAAATGTATGGGGTAACGATGGGGGAGATATCTAGGGGAGGACATGTTCTAGACCCTGCAGATGTAGCAAGGTTTCATTGCAAAATTATCACCAGCAGAAGACAAGGAATCATTTTGTATTTTCTTGAATTTGTCGATCAATCGACTCAACAAAATATAAACTTTATCATGCTTAGAATATTAATTGAAAATTACATCGATGCATTTAAATAACTCTTTCAATTCTCCAAGATCGGGTGTCTAATACAAAGAGTTTCTCCAAGTAAAGCAAGCAAAAAGACCAAACTGCAAAAAAAATAGTTGACTTTACTTTACATAATTACAGATTTTTTAATTATTACTTGGATATGACATATTGATCGAATCAGTTTCACCAATGAGAACAATGAAGTTATTATAAGCCAACCAGACTTACGTCCAAATTAATCGGTAGAGGACCGCGGCATATATATAATCTGATACCTTTTGAGACTCTAACAATATGCTACGCTCTCCATTTTTGATCATTTAGAACTGATATTGGCAAAACTTCAACAGGGTTGATGCAGATATTATTCAGCATTCAAAGACAAAGTTAAACAAGAATAATACGTTTGATAAAGCGACGATAACGCACAAACGAAAAGTATGATAGCATCTTTTTGACAATTAAGCAGGTGACGTCAGCCTTTTCGTTCCACCAACCTAAACATACTGCATACGACAAATTTAATTTACGACGTTTTATATGGAAGAAGATTGTAATCATAGCAAAGAGCTTTTACATTCACATGTAAAGTATCGTAAGACAATGCAGATATGCACTGGGCCGTCCATAAGTGTCGTCACGCGCCTAAGGGGACGGTCACACATGTGTGACGACGTGTGACGTGAGGCGGGGTGGACGAAATTAGACGTCACATAATCGCATCAAACATAAAAATTCGTAATTTTATTGAAATCTTTCACTCTATTAAACATTTAAATAGCAGTAATTGTTACCCCAATCTAACAACATTAAATATGATTATGATTATCCCAATGTTCAGATTGTTTGATTTTACGTTCGTTAGGCAGCTATTCTGTAACACACAAACTGGAATCAATTAGGCCTATCTGGCAAAAAATCATCAGGCTACACAGAGTGGCTGCGGGTTGGCAACGTTTATTGGAAAGGCAAACGATGAAAATGGAGAAACCCGCGGATGCCCTCTTCATGGGCTCCAGGGTTAAAAACCTCTATCAGGACCCCCACAAGGAAAGTTTAGATTGGATAAGCGAGCTGGATCTGAATGGAATATCTATTGAGATCCAAGCTCACCCTATTTATTCCACGAAGGAGCATTTTGCTTCTCCGTCGGAGAATGGAGAAGCATAAAGTTTGGATCGTTTCAAGTTATTACTACTAAAAATATCCTTGTATAAATATAATGATCCAAGCAGAGCTTTTCATCGTGTAGGATGCATAACTGAGTGTATTAGTTAGACCCTTTACATTGTTAATTTTTCTTCGTTCTTCTATATAAGCGTAGGCATTTTTACAGTTATGATTACTTTTCTGATGATGGCAAGAAATTATTTGCATCTAACATTCCGGACATCTGGCTTTTTCAGGGGGTCAGAGCTTCGTGACGTCACATTTGAGGGGCGTCATGACTTTTGTGACGACGTCTCTGTCCGGCCATGCATTTGCACAGTTTTAGAGCTATTCACTTGAAACCTTCACCGTTGGCTCGGGGAACATCTGACACACGCAGTCGAGGGGTTCGAGAAACCCGCGGATGCCCTCTTCATGGTCTCCACGGCCAAAAACCTCTATCAGGACCCCCACAAGGAAAGTTTCCTTCTCAGTCACCAGGATCGTCTCGCCGAAACACTTGAATGTCATATCTCCACTACGACTGCCACATCCGGAGGAAGTGGCTTTTGTAGACAGCTCTTGTCTCCTGGAATTCGAGCGTCGTCGGGATGGTAACGGTGTCAAAATGTAATGCTCGTTTGCAGGGGGTGTGGGCAGTCTCATTTCCATCGATACCGAAATGACCGGGGATACAGACCAGCGTTATTGATGGCTGGGTGCGTTGAGCGTAGGCGTCCAACACGTTCAGCACGCCCACGAGTTGTCGCTCAACGCTGTGGATCGCGCGACTAAGGAGTCGGAGAAGACGATGAGATGGTGTGTATCAGTGCTGATGGCCAACTCCACGACCGTCGTTATGGCCTCCAATTCAGCTGCCAAGAGCCCAAGACCGATGAGCTGTCGCTCATCCGGTAGCTTTCATGATGGCCACTAGAGGGCACGTAGAATGAGCACGACACCCTACCTGCTGCGTTCTTCTCTCCATCCGTGTACACATCCACTTGCGCGTCGTAGGAACGGATGTGATCGTTGTTATTCTTCAGAGGGTCGTTCAGATCCCCAATCTTCTACATCAGAGCGGTGTCGATGACGGATGGTCGCAGTAATAATTCTTGAAAATTTATCACTTGCTTAGATGTTTTAAGACACCGCAATATTAGGATGCTCATCTGGAATATATAATTTTGGCCAATTATTTTATTAATTCTTGAAAATTTATCACTTGCTTAGATGTTTTAAGACACCGCAATATTTGGATGCTCATCTGGAATATATGTTTTAGGCCAATTTTTTTTTATTAATTTGTGAACATTGGGCTGATAATAATGATTCTATTCTATTTGAGCTTTTATGTAGCGCCTCTATTAAGGTGAACCGTTTTGAAGCGCTGCCAGTGCGAAAGGCCCCGCGAGAAGAAGTAGGTTTTAAGAAAAGCAAAGAGGATGAAAGACTGCTAGAATTTTTTTTTAGAGCGAACAGATAGTGATGATGATTAACGCTGCTACTGCTGCTGCATTGCAAACTGTCATCCCAGAAGCCAGTGACTTAGTTTATTCGGATAATATTTATCCTAACTTGTCGATTAATCGATTCAATAAATTATTTTTAGCATTTAGTAGAATTCCATAGCAAAACAAAAGGCCAGAGAACGATATTTAAATAGAAGCTAGACCGGGTGTTTAATGCAAGAATTACCAAGAGTAAAATAAACTATGAATGAAGCACTAAAATAGAACTGACCACAAATAATCAATAACGTATGGTTATATAATAATATTTTTATTAATAATCATCAGCATATAAATTTATCAAATTAGTTTAGCAGTGGTTTAAAACAACATTTAATTAAAACATAACGAAATACAAAAATTTTCAGTTCAGAACGTTGCCAACAAACCCACTAAGGTATTCGATAGATGGCGGGCTCAACTGTAGCTACTGTTGCTACATAATTAATTTTATGCAACTTTCTCAAATACGAATGCCAGTAGACGTAATCGTAATCTCCAAGCTTCTAAACCGCCGCTTGACGCCAATAGGATTACACCAGCTTATTTACAATCATTTATGCGTGTCAAAATCGGCTGACATCAGGATCTGATTAAATATGT
Source organism: Bimastos eiseni (assembly GCA_959347315.1). Classification (NCBI taxonomy): domain Eukaryota; kingdom Metazoa; phylum Annelida; class Clitellata; order Crassiclitellata; family Lumbricidae; genus Bimastos; species Bimastos eiseni. The sequence continues at coordinate 3,873,868 of OY365810.1, read as the reverse complement.
CGCCTTGTGTGTTGCTAATTCAAGAAACCTATCCGACTAATCGTGTGGGTTTTATTTAACTAGGCATCCTCTGCTACCCCTTGTCACTAACTTAGTTTGCAGATTCCTACGATTAGGCTAAGCTAGTCTTTCAGACGAAGCAAATGTGCAACTGTGAAAATTTTGAAGATTCAACTTTAGAGTTATACAAATTGTGAATCGACAACGCAGCAGGTCTAAAAATCCGAAATCTATAGGTATTTTCTGAATTCTTATAAATTTAAAGATAGCTTATTTTCTCATCTGGAGGACGAATGTTTCAATAGAAAGCCTTCAATTACGTCATCCATGTGTGGAATCGCAATTTCTATTCTGTGTTCTTGACGAGATGGCGGAGGAGGAGGACGATAGCAGCAACTTCGTTTCGCCTCTTCATTGCGACCCTGAGGCATTTTTAAATGTCGTGGGAAATAAAGATGTGGAGTCTTTGTCATCCGCACCCCACAGGGTAAACATTATCATTTGCATCGGACTGACAAAACGTGCAAACAATGAGATCCCCAGACCCTTAATAACCTCACAGATATGATTTCGCAGTATCCGCAGTTCACTGCGCCTGATTTTTGTAGCTCCTTAGCTTTTGCACTGAATGCTTGAATTTGTAGTTTAACGACTCTTTTTACGAACTTCACAGCTCTTACGCAAATGATACCCTGCTTCAGGCAGTTTTCCCTCTGAACCATGTCAACACAAATATCACCCATCGTACTTGTTAAGCGGTAAAAGTGTATTTTAGCGTGTTTTATTATACCATGGTGCTTCTAGTGTATTTTAGCATATTTTATTATTTGACATGAATAGATGTCCAACTGTAGCTTAAATGGAGACGGGATCGATGAAAAAGTATAATGTTTATTGGTGAAAGAAATTATGCTTAAATCGAAGCTATGGATGAAAATATCATGCAAATTACAAGTTTGATTAAATGACAAAATGCCATCACGATGGAATCTAGTGGAATATCTGATGAACATTTAAAAATGTAATAAGTGCTCACTTTTAAAATTCTTTTCTTCTATCCAGCTTTCATTTAAGCACAATTGTTATCATCAATCCAGGTTCTACATACAAAATGCATGTTATATTGTAGGAAATAATTAAATATGCTAAAATTATAATACACCACAAGCCCACGATGTAATAAAATATGCTAAAATACACTTTATAGCGCAAGAACCGGTCGTATTTCTGTAAATACATGTGTTCGTTTTTTGAGAATTGCTAAAATTGGTTATAATTATTATAATGGTTAATGAAAGTAGTTAAAACTGTTTATGATGAGTAATGAAAGTAGTTAAAACTGTAAAAGAAAAGAGTGAATGTTTTTATATAAGAATCTTGGGATAAATATTGAGGATTGTATTTGATTGGGAGAATATGGTTGTCTGCTCTTGGTCTTAATTCTTGCTTTGAGGGAGCAGAGTGGAGACAGGAGTTGGTGAAGATGTGCTTGGTGTTGTGTTATACGAAGAAGTGGAGTTTGGAATCGGCTGTGTATTTTCAAGTCATGAGGCTTTTTGGAAGAATTGTGTTGAAGGTAACCTAGGTCTTTGGCTCTCTAGGAGCCTTCCAGGCATGCTTAATTGGAGGGTAGGGTAAGATACCACCAGAATGGGGAGGCATATAGCAATTTAGCAATGGTAGTGGCTTTAGTTATGTTATGTTATGGACGTAGGAGGAGGAGGAGAAAGATAGACCGTGGATTTTGGCGTTCTTTACTCTTCACCCATTGTATTGGTAAAAACTGGGTTTGATCGTTAGTAGAAGAGAAGTTGGATGGATGAAAAGAGTTTTTTGCTTAAATAGAAGTTGGATTGATGAAACAATGATAATGCTACAATTGGTGAATAATTGAGAGGGCTAGGATGAATAATTACTTATATCAACAGAATTTTTCATAGAAACTTAAACAGAACTTCGTAGGTTCTATTGGAAAGCATGTATTGACAGCTGTCTTTACCGTTAATTAAATTTCATAATTTATTAATTTTTAATAAATTTCTTATAGTTTGATGAACTGTTGTGTTATAAGGACCACCTCTTACAATGGATGGAGATTACAGTTAGCGAACCAGAAAAGAGAATCGGAGGATCGTCCGTTAAGATGCAGGATACATACGTCATCTATTTGGTCGAAACTAAGTAAGATTTCATCTTCAGATGTTCCTTCTTTTGCTATGAATACTATGATATGGTGATTATTATTGCTAATTTATGTAGCTCCTCTTCATGAGAGATGCATCAGATGTGCTCCCAATCTAAACCAATGACGGAATGGTCATCAAGTGTTTGTAAAGGAGGCAAAGAGAGATGAGAAGCTCATGCCACAGGTTCTTAGGCTGCTTGTTGCAAGATGATCGACCTACTACAGCAAGACTTCTGTGCAGCAAGACTTCTGTGCAGGAAGACGTCTGTGCAGAAAAACTTCTGTGCAGCAAGACTTCTGTGCAGGAAGACTTCTGTGCAGCAAGACTTCTGTGCAGCAAGGCTTCTGTGCAGCAAGACTTCTGTGCAGCAAGACTTCTGTTGCAGCAAGACTTCTGTGCAGGAAGACGTCTGTGCAGAAAACTCTGTGCAGAGTTGGGAATGGTAACCCGAGCTGACAAAGAAAGCAGCACTCAGACGGAGGACCTGACTTCAAAGCACCCACTTAAACACTTCGGTGTTGAGTGTTGACACTGCATTACGCATAACGTGCAGAGTTGTGTTATGTTACAATTTGCAATATTTATCTAAGAACACCAATAGAATTCGGTAACTGGTTTGATACCTGTTTTTTAAATCCAGTAACCAGTTTGCCCCAAACAACGATATTAACAACCTTAACAACAAGGCTTCTGTGCAGAAAGACTTCTGTTTGACAAGACTTCTGTGCAGAAAGACTTCTGTACTGCAAGACTTATATGGAAGTCTTGATTGGTGTAATAACCTAGTCATGGTGACAATATTCTCTGTCTCCTCTTATATCTGATCTCAGATGTTAATCTTCACTCGAGTTCTCTTAAACAAAGCTATTCTGACTATCCTTTTCTTAAATACAGTTGGCAACGATATACATAGACAATTGAGATAACTAGTTACAAACTCTCCTTTTCAGCTGTAATTTGGTTGGGAACACTCCTGAGTAGAGTAACCACAAAGAGGCACTAGATAAATATTCGTGACGAATGAATAAATAATTATGAGACGATCAGTACACACTTGTCATGGAGTTGAAATTATTAACAAATTATTAAATTTTTTTAATTTAAATGCAAATGCTAGTTGAATATCGTCTGTCATTTGGGATTTTATTCGGTCATTTTGTTTTCTGTTTTCAGAGTGACCGATCCTGATATGCCGCATTACGCTGAGCCCCCTTCATCTGCCTGGAGACGCTACTCGGAGTTTGAACTTCTGCGAAACTATCTCGAGATCATGTACCCAACGATTGTAGTTCCTCCTCTGCCAGAGAAACGGGTTGGTCAGACGCACTAGGAAATTTCATTATCGTCTCCATTGCTTATGTCTTCATCAGCTGTGTTGCGGTAGCACTAAACACCGAAAAGGCCGAAAAGATATTGAAAAAGGACGTTTATGTGATTACAAGGACATTAATTGTTTGATTATGTGCTGGATCCAGTTTCTGTTTACACAGCTTTCTTTTCTTCGATTCCACTTCAATCTTAACAGCATTCTCTCATCAATCCAGCTTCCACTTAAGCATTATATTTTCATCGATCCACTTGCACTTGGCATATGATCTTTTTCATCGATCGAGCTTCCATTTATGTCAAATTGTTTTCATCAATCCTGCTTCCATTTAGATACGCCCTATGTTTCTTTCATCAATTCAGTTTCTGCATACATGGTCTACTTTTCATCGACTCCACATCCATCATAACGGCATTCTCTCAATTAAGCTTCTTTTCTGTGTCTTTTCGATGTTTATTGCTACCCTCTGTATAGTATAGTATTGTATTATTGGTTAAATTTGATGTTAGCATAATGGTTGCCTTGCATGGCAGCTGACAGTTAAATCTGACTCCTGTGGTAACTTGTCAGCATTAGTTCATACTGTGCTTTTTTGTCAGTTTGAAAATATGTTAAACCATTAAGAAGCACTACAAGTGCGCAAAGCTTGGCGAGAAGAAGCAGGTTTCGAAAGTGAAAGAGGATGATGAGAGATTGCCAGATGGAATTTTTTTATTCATTCTTACATACGAGCACCTCGAACAAGCAGCCCGTACCTTCTCAGTTGTTGGCCCTTCCACCTTAAACTGATTTGTATCGCTGTGGTTGGGCTGGGAGCGCCTCCGTGTTGACTCTTTGAGAGCGCTAAATAAATGCTAAGCTGAATGAATATGTGCAATGATTGAGGTGATACCATGAGAACGTCTGTGTAGGTTACGTATGCATGGCAGAAACTTCCAACAGATAGATTGGACGTGGAATTCATCGAACGACGTAGAGTCGGTCTTGAGGTGAGTTTTTGGGTCTTTTCACAGAGATAAGTTGGCTTTGATTGGAACTACATTTTGTGTTTTCAATCCCAGCAATGTTCCTTCTAATTTTTTTTTATATGGTGCGTGCAGAAAATTTTTTTTTGGCTACATTTTATAGATGGTTTACACTTTGTGTGCAGGTCGTAGCTGAGTGTGATGAAAGTAAGATTAAGATTATATCGGAAAGTATGTTGTGATATATTCTGATAATGAAAGAAAAGTGCCTTATCTAAAGATAAAGAAGAGGACTTATATGTCTTAATGCAAAAGATGCATTAAGCATATGTCTTGTTGTATTTAATTGTAATTTTCTTACAATTTATTTGGAATTTTCTGCCAAGGTAATTATTGTTCATATTACTTTCTTATTGTTTACAATTCATCTGGCTTTTATTTTTCCGGGGGGGAAAACTTATGTGCGCACACTAAATTCTTGAGTGCGCTGGCCCATGTTAGAGGGAGCGTTGGTGCCCAGCCGTCAGTTTTTCCTCAGTGAGAAGTTTTCTCGTAATAGCTTATCTGGCTAAGAGATATAGTTGCAAGAACTTCAGTTTTTCAACAAATCCCTGCTTTGCAATGGATTTGAACCGCAAACCTTTCGGTTTCCAGTTCACTTGTCTATCACATGTGGAAAAGTAGTTCCTGCTTGATATTATTTTGTATAAATTAGTTGTATATTATATTGTGTGATCAAGTAGTATTATGATATGTTACTAATTTAGTATTGTACATATCATGTGTAATAATGGTAAAAATATATTGCGATTATATGATACGAAACTAAAAATTTTTTGATCATGCACTTCAAGGTTGCTTTACAATTCCAGATGCATTGTAAGATTTAATGTTTTCATTTTTTACTATTTTCTATGCAAATATTTAGTTGCCAGAAATTATCACCTCAAAACTTAATTTATTTGATGAAGTGTTTGTGTTTGTTTTTCTCTCCTTTCTAGAATTTTCTGCTGCGCGTTGCTTCGCATAGTATTCTCTCCAAAGACAAAATATTCCACGGGTTCCTCAAAGATGTAAACTAGTTTTTTGTCTAGTTTTAATAAAAATTTTATAAACATGTTCATAACATTCAATAGTTGTGTTTTAATTTGATTGTCAGTTATCCATTTTGAAATTCATGATAGATTTATGCTTGGATGGCACTGATAAAATTGTTATTGAATAATTATTTGTGAATGTTGCATGATAATATATCGCAGGGATGTGCCAACGCTAAGGAACATAGGTTGCTGGCGATTTAATGTTATAAGTACCTGTTACCTACAAGTTGTTTTATTTTATTGTGTCACTGTTGTGGTTTTTTTGCTGAAGGATGGTTCTGGATGGAGAGATTCTGTCTATGCCACCGATTTCCAGAGCAAGGTACAAGCAGAATGAATGGTTCATTGACTTAGTGATTGATTGAATACCTGGTTGAGTTACTCAATTACTGATTGTCATTTTTTAAGGCATTGTGAGTTTTCTGTGAGGTTTGTTTTTTTGATTGATAATGCATATAGCACTCACATTTTCAAAGCTTAATTCAACTGTTTGTATGAGATCTGAGGGTAGGGATAGGTAAGGGATAGGGTAGGGCACTGGTATCCATACCCGATTTTTTTCATGCACCTTTGGCTCTCTGGACTCTGGTCTGCCACTTGCTGGAACATATTGCTACTCAACTGCCATAACACCCCTGCTTTAAGGCCATGCAACTGGTTTAAGGCCATGCAAATGGTTTAAAGCCATGCAAATGGTTTAAGGCCATGCAAATGGTTTGTTTGTGTTATTGTATAATGAGTATGTAAGGCTGTTCTAATGTGTTACTTGTTTTAGGCAGAGTGGAAGTTGCGTATGTTGAGTGCTTCCTATCGTCTGAAGAAACCTGATAAAAGATTCGAAGAGTTAAAGAACTACTGCAATGAACTTCAAACGCACATCAACAACATCGTCAAGATCAGAGTTGTACGTTGTTAGTGATCACGTCATTCATTCATTGATCATGTGATTTGTTCATTGATCATGTGATTCGTTCATTGATCACGTGATTCGTTCATTGATCATGTGATTCGTTCATTGATCGTGTGAATCATTTATTGATCACGTGATTTGTTCATTGATCACGTGATTCATTCAGTTCTGAAATCCCTTACAATGTAATTTGATTTTGTGTAATCGAACATTTATATAGCACCCCTTTAGAATATCTACTGAGAGGCACTCTCTGTGCTAACCTAAATGATGTTAAATGTCGTTACTAATGACCATTTTACATCAGTTAGCAAACAGTACGCAGTAGGTTAAATGAGTCACCAGTGGTGGGCCCACGCACAAGCGTGGAACCAACCATAGGATTCCCGTTGACAGCTGATTGATGGCTTGAATGTTTAAGAGTCCGTGGGCCAAGTTGCATCGATACAATGTCACAAATGGTCCCTAAAGAGATGTTTTTGAGTGATGAAGAAGAAGAAGAGTGGTACATAAGGAGGTACACTGTGGTATGGTAAGCACTGAAATGATGACGAGGCGCGTTTACATATGGTATGAGGCTGTAACTTATGGTAATGGAAGGATGGATACATGGTAAATTAAGAGAAGGTGACATAAATGATTCCAGGGACACTAGAAACTAAGAACTGGAATTTCCCAACTCTTGCTTTGATATCTTGACCCTACCTCACCATAGTCTTCAGTGTGCCATATCTTGCCTTGGCAGAGGGTCATCATATCTATGATATGATGTTGTTTTGCAGCATATTGTGGACAAGACGTACGGCATTCACAAGATCCACGCCAACTACGGGCGACTCTTCAGTGAACTGAGTGCGCTTGATAAGGAAATGGGAGACGGATTGCAAATGGCCGGTCACTACATGGATGTGTACGTTGTCTTAATTATTTGCGGAAATTACTGGAGCGAGACCTACTCGATTCAACCACGGCTGGATAAGTTAGACTTGAGCAGCCTGTTAGGTCCTTTCGGGGTGGTGGGGCAACAATCAAGAGTGTGCAACCCTGCGTAGTTGGGGTAGAAGCAGAAATAGTTTATGCAATTTAACTACGTGTTCTATGGAGGGCGGGGTATATTGATATTTAATTTTATTTTAATACCTCAGCTTGAAACTGTCTTCCACAGTCCCTGCACCTGGAATTACTATCCCTCTCTCGCCTTACCAGTTCCAGAGATGTCTCAAGACTTATCTTTTCCCTGGCCCTTGCACATACGCCCGTTGGGAGCACTGCTGATTAGAGCGGCGGTATATAAATGCTTGATTACATTACATTTTTGCTCTGGCTCTTGTGTTCTTTCAAGATACTCTCAGTCGATAGATGCCATCCTGGAAGACGAGGAACAGTTTGCCGATCAACTGAAGGAGTATTATGCTTTTGGAGATGCTCTCAGGTACTTTTACGGTGGTTCTTCTTTTCTCTCTCATGGACTATTTCATTTCATGCATAATTGCTCTTTCAAGAGAGCGATTTGGATCATACATTAACAGCACTCATATCAGAGTATTTATTTATTCTGATTAGCTCTGAATGATAGGTGCAATACATATTCTGCTCAATGAGTTAAGACACTAGCTAAGAGTACCCTCTGTCTATCTAAATTTACCTAATTTGTAAACGTTATTATTATCGGTAACCCACTGTCTTGTTATAAACTCTACATAGAGGCCTTTCATTTGCGAGATCCATGCTGTGAGTGCTATTAACATATGTCTTATAATCATCTACTCTATGCAAATGTAGTTGATGTCGTGATCTGTCCAAAGTGCAGGTGTTCGGATACGACCATAAATATAATGTCATCTATTATTGGCATAAGGCTGGAAGAATCTATCGTTTCTGAATCAATTGTAACTTGCTTTTTCTGTCTTTAATCTAATTTCGTCTATTCTTGCCTGCTATACGTACTAATTTGTTTGTTTATTTTTGTGATGAATTGTGTAGAGTGGTTTTCTATCTCTGTGATCATTTTTAATTGTTGCCTAGGTCGGTCTGTCGAAAGCAGGAGCTTGTTCAGTTAGATCTCGAAAAGGCCGAAGAGAATGTCACATGCAAAGTGTCGCAAAGAGAACAACTGGTTTGGCCTTTTGCACAACTTTTTTAAACAAGATTTCTTGTAGATTTATAATTTAAATTCTTTGTAGATATATAATAACATGTGCTCATTACTGTTATTAAATTATTTAAATTTGTTATGCGCCCATGGTCGCAATGAAATGTGAATCTGAGGCGAGGATCGTCTGTCGCCAGGAGAAGATGGACTTTGATTTCCAAACCCTTGAAAGCCAAGGAAAAATAGTGAGTTTTGAGTGGCTGTTTGAAGAATGGAAGTGATTTGAGCTACGAGGAGAGAGTGGCAGTCGATTCCATTCCTTATGAGCAGAGACATGAATTGCATTAGACTATTCTGTATTGTGACTCAACTAAAAGACATCTACTTGAAGTTTGTAAGCAATGAGGAGGTATGTAAGGAGTTATTAGAGCATGAATGTAAGTAGGTCTACTCAGGAAACCTTTTAGGATTAAATTATATAACTTGAAAATCATTTTCTAACTTTGTTAAAGCTTCTGTTTTTATTTGTTACATTCTGTTTGTACTTAATTTATTGTATAAATTATGTTTTGAAAGTTATTGGTTCAACTGCAAATTAACTCAATGACACCAAAATCAAATTACTTTTTTTGAGGATTGTCTTTTAAACAATTTGAGTTTCTGAGCCATAGAAAAGATCTTAGTATACTTATTCTTATTTATGTAGGGCCTTTAAAAAACACTACTGTCAAAGATTCCAAAGCATGGCTATGGGATATCTAAGAACTATAACTCAAAGGCCTGATGATAATAATTATGACAATAACAAATATGATAAATACATTTTATAATAATAATTATAGAATGATATTAATAATAATAAATTAATAATATGGTGATTTAAATTTCTAATTATATGTAATAATCATAATAATAACATTACTAATAATGATTATATTAATGACATTAATAATTATAAATTAATAATAAGGGGAAATCATTCTGTTTTGACAGTTAAATAAATATATTCGTGAATGAGTGAATTAGTCTCCAATTAAATAATGACTACAATAAACAAACAGCAAATTGTAATTTCTAATTAAAAAAATAAATATAATGATTCTTGATGTCCCAGCTGAACCTGTCTCATGTCTTTCATAGATACAGGGTAAACAGAGTGCGTTTTCACTGAGTGGAATGAAGACAAAGCTCTTCGGAGGTGACACTCCGGAGCAGAGAGAGCAGAAGATCAAACTACTCGACGAGCAGATACAAGAAGCCGAAGAACAAGTGCGAGAGGCAACGAAGGAGGCCCAGTCAGTCACAATCAGTATTATATTGTATTGTTAGAGGGCCATTTCTTAACCCAGTGTTTCCCAAACTGTGATCTGCGGAACCCTAGGGTTCCATGAGGTGAAGACAGGGGTTCGTGGAAAACTTTCAGTGTGAACAAATTCTGTTATTATTTTAAACATCGGTCACTTTATAAAATTTATTAAGTGTCTTATATACAGGTATATCCAAGCTTGCAAACTGAATTCATGTTTCACTTTCATTGATATTTTTGCTATTGTTACTCGGATCTAAGCCTAAGCCAATAATTTTCTGCATTCTCAAGTGTTTGTGCCTGCAACTGAATATGTTTAGTTTTGGATGTGGGTTCAGCCCCCAAAAATTTAGATCAAAAGGGTAACACGGCAAAAATAGCGCAATACCAAGGAGATGAAATGCAATGCGCTGTGGGAGGGGAAGCCAGTGGAACACATCACGCATATATAGGCAGAAACTAAACCTTTAAATGTCTCCTGATTAATATGCTATGCTCCACAATTAAACTGAAATAGCCAAAGGAAGGAGAAGAAGATAAATATGGCAAGAATGAGAAAGAGACAGAGAGGCCAGAAATTATGACTAGGTGGAAGTGCTGTCTTAATTTCAGGAGACATTTTCAGGTTGGTTGGTGGGTTGATTGATTGATTTGTTGATTGGCTAATTGGTTGATTGATTCACTGACTGACTGAATTGTTTCTAGGGCCATGGTCGATCTTGCGCTGAGAGACATCGACCGATTCAAGCGCCAGAAAGTGCGCGATTTGAAAGACGTTTTCATCAACTACGCCATCCTGCAAACGGAGAAATATAAGAAGGTTGGACATACTCTAAAGTGATCTAACAGATTCATGGCTCAACTGGACTACGAGAGAGCCCTACTGGGGCAAGGGCATTGCATTGTATCTATAGATCTATGTAGCACTCTCAACATGGAAACCATGATTATAAAAGAAATGCCTTTAAAGAGTGAGAAGCCAATGGAGAGAAACCAGTCATTAGTTTAGCCATTTGTTATGGAGGAAGGTCATTCCAGGTGGATGGACCCACAACATGACATTCATCCACCGTATATATAAACTGTAATCCATTTACGGATAAGTTGAAATTTGTTGGTCAGGTACCCAGTGGTCTAGTGACTCATGTTCTAGGCTGTGTGTCAGAGCCTGTGGGGTTCATATCTCTGGTATTGTACGTTGAAGATATTGGGATGGATGATCCACTTGCAAACTATGCTGTAAGATGAGTTGGGAAGATCATGGAGTGAGAGCTGATGCTAAGAAATCTGATTGAACTGATGCTTGGGATTATGGGAAATGGTGGTGGATCTAGTGCCTGCTTTCATGAAATGGTGACTGTGTAGAGACATTGATTGATTGATGCTTGGTCCTTAGATAGTGGTGCTAAATAATTGCATAAATTATGAAAATAATAATTATAATAATAGAGACGCCTCCACACCGCACCCTGGTACGAGGACCGCATATTCTGGCTGCATACTTGTTATTTAGTTTCTTAATTTTATTTACCTTGGGCAATAAAGACAAAGAAAAATAATAATTTAGCTCAATGCACTGGTCTTGTTTTATACGTCCAATACGAATTACAGGCCTAAATGGGGTGTGGAAGGGACCTCTCTTCTTCTTTAACTTATTTACTGCAACAGTTTTACCACAAACCATGTGTTCTGCAGCGATTGAAAGTTCAATGTTATATTATGATTTGTCGTTTATGTGGTAATAATTTTAGATTGTCGTTTCCTTTGCAGGGAATTGCTCTATGGCAGAACATGAGAGAATGCTTTAAGAAGATCTAGACAGCTTTTTCGTTGTATCAATGTTGTCTCATTTCGACATTTCAAGATGGCCGCCATAACCTGCATCACTGTCTCTCACTGCAGCCATTCACAGTCTGCATCACTGCCTCTGTCTTCATTCGCTCTGTTGTCATAGGATTTTGTGTCTCAAGTCGTAGAATCATTGAGTCTGAACTGCCAGTCAAACAACTACTTATCGTATTCTTGTCAATCTTTATTGCACGTATTATATACTTTGCATAATTTTTTTGTAAATTTTACTTATCGTTTTGAGAATATCGAGATCGCTTGTGGAATGTAAGTGTAACGAGTTGCGGACATTAGTTTCTTCCAGTCGATCACTGCTTGGGAGTTTTCCCAAGATCTTGTGATCTGGAGCAGTGACTTTGAATTTGGGAATTTTGCTTTATAGCAATATGTAGATTTCTGTTGCTAAGATCTGCAGACTAATTGTTAGTGGACTTTCTAACACTGGTTAGAAAGACTCTGTGACTGTGTCGGAAAGATGTCTATTATTACTGTACGTAACTTGTAGACATTGAAATTTGTTAGTTCATTGTTGTGTCCCAGTTCTTTTCTTTCCCAGTTCTTTTCTTTGCATTTTGGTGAGTCACTGTGATTGTGAAAACACTTTTCAAATTTCGTCACAACTTTTTACTGTTCAGTTACCTGAGATTTTTTAGTTCCTCATGCCCAAACTTTAGTTTTTTGGAAAAGATCTTGGGATTTCTGATAATTGAGAATGGTAGTTGGCCCTACTCTTGGCAGCAAGTTGGAGATGAGGTCTCATCTTATTTTTAGATTGTGACGTTTGTGTATGTTGTAAATGGCATTCAACCCTTGTTACATGGAGAGTACACAAATTTTAGCCTATGTTAAGGTGGCTTGACCGCTTTGGACAAATATGTGGAATATCTTAGACCTAAGTATTTCAGTACTTTGGATACATGGAATTTGCCAACTTCACTACAACTGTTATTTATAGCAGACCTTAATAAAACAAAGTCTTATTCAAAGGACGAGTTACAATGTATTGAATAATCATAGTAGGCTACTTGGAAGAGGTGAGTTTTAGGTTCAGATTTTCAATCCGTCTGGTCTGGTGAGATCCTTCACCACTGTTCGTCCGTTAAAGTCCCCGAGCATTGACCTTTGGCCTTTTAACCCGAGATGCAAATCTCTTAAATAATTCCCTTTTGAAGATGATCGCAATCCACGTTTAGATTCAAGCGCAGCACTTGCTGTACATTGCGAATGCTGATAAGCCCGGAGAAGAGTCGACGATTAAAACGTTCTTCATTTTTGTGCTGAAGATTTAAGATGTCGATGAATCAGAGTTGTGTGGTTTCGAGACAGTGTCTCGGTCTCGAGACAGTTTTTTATTGTATCGGTCTCGGAAGCCTTCGGTCTCGAATTTTTAGAAACTGTCTTGAAGTGAATGACTTGTTCTGTCTCGAACAAGCGGTCTCGATAAGTTTCGCGTTAACTATCTTAAAATCTTGCGGCAATATAAAAACTAATCTCAGGAATTGGTGCTATATACATTACAAGTTTCAAATTGAAATTACAAATTAACCTTATTTCCGAAAACTGGCACACTAGTATTTTACAGCCTTTTATATAGGATCACTTGTCTTTTACTGTCTCGAACTGTCTTGAACCTAGTGTCTCGGTCTCGGTACTTCACTGTCTCGGTCTCGTCTTGGTCTTGAAGTTTAAGGTCTTGCATACAACACTGCGATGAATTCACCAGGACGCTAGTCAATGTAATTCAAGATGTTGACGTCACTAAATGGTGCAAGGTCTTCAAATGTTTTATAGTTCCCAGCGTAAAAATGATCTGTGCAGATATGCAAATATAAGCCCTGTACCATCACTCAGTAGTCCTGCAAGATTCAGAACATTGACTGGCGACTGGGAGTGGTCGATTTTTTCCAACGAATATATTTGGTGGAAATTCAAATTAGTAATTAAGTAAGAAAACCTGAATTTAAAAGTTGAAACTCGAATTTAGGGTGACATGTTAACTTAATGTCACCATTAAACCGCGAAACTACGATAGTGCTATAAAATAAGTGACCCATTTAAATGAAAGATCAACCGTCGGTTTCTAGGTCGGTCAACGAGGATGTTGAAGGTCAAGGCTTAGCAGCGTTTGTTCGGCCTGGATACGTTCTCGATGTGTGATTAGGATTCGTACTTGGATTATAGCTTCGTTTTAGGCGATTTATTTCTTTATTTAATTTATGTAGGTACTAGCAAAATGCCTAATCGGGAACATCCGTCGTCGGGTAGTCTATCGAAATTAGGGTCACGGTTTCTATCGGCTGTTTGGCCTTTCCTTGGGATGCCGGTTCAATGCGAATCATCAACGAAGGTTAACACTATGCTCTCACGCCTACTATTAAAACTCATCTAAATGCACTTTTAATTTCGCTTTTAACTGATAAATTTCTCAAACGTGTGATTGTTGAACGTTGGCATTTTGACAGGGTGAGAGTTGAAGGTCGGCAGGATCAGTTAAACGTGACAAGTGATCTTTATTATAAGACTTAATATCCGACCTTCCGGCTGAAGAGAGGGCAGGGTGATGTGTGTAGCACGTCTGCTTTGTATTTTTCCCGGCTTGCCGAAACTTTACGCTTGGCTAACTTTCCCTTTGTTGCTAAGACTCGAGGCATGCAGAGATTTTTATGAGTTGGACTTCGTAGACAGATAGAGAGAGAGAGAGAGTCGTGAACAATCCAAGTGATAAAATATGCAAATTATTTTAGAATTGCTAGGACTCGTGCTTTAGATCATTTTCTCGGCTCTCTTTCAATCAAATTCGACTCAATTTGAGGAAAGTAATTTTGTAGCATTGAAACAGCCAGTGGCGGATATTAGTGCAAACATATGTAAGTCTACATCCCTGGACAGCACATTTAATACTCCCATAATTGTGGTACATGCATACCAACTGAATTTACAGATTGATTTTGTATAATCTGATTTATCATGTCCAAAGCATGTTAAATTGAATTTAAAGTAACTAAAATCAATTATGAACTGCTTTTAATGTCTTATGTACTAATAGAAATTTAAAGTCCTTACTTGTTATCTTTAGCACTTTTGAGGTATTGGTATCTTTCAACTTGAACCCATGTTGAAATGCTCTTTAAAGTCAGATGCACAAATGGATAAAAATGGTTCTCAAGTCAAAAAGTTTAACACATGAGTATTACACTTTTTTTAAATACCACATTGTTTGCTTTCAAATGATACATTAATTTTGATTCTACCTTTCTTTTTTGACAAAGTTATGAATGAGTGTTTAAATGAAATATCCAGGGTTGCACATTTTATTTTTGTCTTCCAAATCTTAAACTACAAGTTTAAATTCTGAAGATTCCACTCTCCGTCTGGCATTTCTAAACAGCCTTTTATTTTACTCGACCGATTTCATGCGGGACTTTAGTCCTGAGAATGCCCTCTGTGACCTAACCCTCCTTCATAGAATCCGTCTGGCCAATCAGAGTCTGGCAGACAAACTGATTCATTTCCGGGCGACTAGCACATTCCAAAGTTCGGTGGATGCAGTGATCTGGTTGGCTATATTCTGTAACGATGTGTTGGGTTGGTTTCCCATTCAATCAATCGAACTCGATATAGCGCCTCTTCGTAAATTCTACTCAGAGGCGCTCCCAGTCCAACCTCGGCCAAAGAAGACAGATTTAAGAGTAGAATAGAAAGGGGACAAGGAACTTCCTAGGCAAGAGCTGAAGATCCAATGAGCCTGTTCCAAGCACTCGGACCCACTACCGAAAAGGCAAGATACTGCATCATGGAGGTCCCATTTCGTACACTCTCATTGGAAAAGCTCGTGTAGAAATTCCTCTGTGTGGGTAGTTTAGTTTTAAAACCGACTGTGGCTTTCTCATGAGATTTAAATCCCAGGCAGCGATTGAGATTTAATGGCAGATGGGCTGCAGTGGTGACAGATCCCCTCCGATAAATTCATTGAAAGGTGATTAGGGTCAGGACCTTATCCATTCATTGGTTCATTCAGAGGATTTATGTAGCACCCCTAGAAGATTACCTGCTCATATTTGATTCCATTTCAATTCTGGCAACAAAGAAGTTTCTGCTGGAAATAGAAATGCAGATCTTAAGGAAGGTTATTCCATGTGTTTGGCCTGATTTGCCTGATTTTTCCACTCTTTGGAACCACCTTCCACTGTTTCACTAGCGGTTGGTTGCTTCGAATTGTGCTTTTCTGCTTTCTGCATGCTTCTCATCCAAAGTCTTGTTGTAACGTTTTTTTTGTGTGTTGTACTTTATATTGTGTAGATTGTGAAATGATTAAAATTGCATTTTTCTGTTTTCAGTTTCCTTCTTTTAACTCATTACTAGTATTTTCATTGTGTTAGTATTCCAATTATGTAATTATTGTCGTTATTCTACTAGTTTTCAATCTATTTGGCGTTACCTTTGACATTGTTTTACGTTGTTTTAAGCATCGTTTGTTTCTTTATTGGCTTTTGTCGGTCTGGGTTAGTGTTTGTTCTCCAAATCTTTTGAAGTGTTGTAGTTGCTTTGTAGTGTTCTGCACTCCTGCTTGTCAGTATTGTTTTCTATTCCAATGGAATTGTATCTCTGTATTGTGCATTTCTATTCCAATTCCAATTAACACTTTTATATCTCGCATATTGTTTACTATTCCAATCAAATGAATCATAGAAAACACTCAACGACACTATCTCAAGAGTTGGCGAAAGTCTCGGGCTTAGCAAGCAAACAAACTGTACAATAATTCAGGGTTAGTTTTATTGTGGTAGTTTCAGTTTATCGACACCGTGTGATAGCAAACATCATTAGCATTGTCCTCCTCCTTTATCCAGGCTTGGGACTGGCACTGTAAGCAGTGGCGGAATCATGTTTGAATTGAGTTGTGTGGAATGCTTTATGGATTTGTTTTTTCTCGGTGGCTGCTACCGTTCTTACTGTCTGGCTACGTGTGCTGTGCTGGTGGTATTTCTTGTAGGCAGCGGATGATCTTGCATGCTGTGGAGAGGTTTGAAGACGTTCTTTACCCTTGACATTATGTGTGCTCTCATTTGCACGGTTAGCGCTGGCTCTGGGCAATGCAAAGTTCTGTAGTAGTAAATACGTCTGTAAATATCTCTGAATGTACGTCTGAGCCTTCGGCTCGCTGTGTGTCTATGATCAAGAGTTTTCTGGTCTATGGACTGATTCTTTGTTTGCAAGGGTCCTCCAGGTCATAGGTGTTCAACTTCAATAGGTGGGCATCTGCAGTTCATTGAACTGTAAATATTTGAATATAGAGTTAACGGGTTCTTACTTCTCTCTACCAGTTTAACTAATCACTTAAATTAATACTGCAGAGAAATTAATTAAATAAATTTGTCGCATTAATTATATTGAAGAATTATTTAGCAGAATAGTGTGTGTTTTGACATAATGAGTACATAGTAAACGTTTGTTCTATTCCCATAGGATTATATTTCGGCATTGTGTTCTGCTCCAAAAGATTCCAGTCTAACAAAGAATATTGGCATCACCCTTATTTTGTTTAATTTAAATATCTGAATACTGAGGTTGAAATTCTGCTTAAAAATCACAGCTGAAGAATAACTTTTCAACTGAAGTCTTATGGTAATGTTGAACTTACAGTGGAAAATTCAGGATAAAATTGAAATGATCTTTGTTTTTCATATGATTAGCATGTTTTTAAAATTCAAAACATTGCATAATTCAGAGCCAGTCTTATGTTTGTTTCCATTGTTTGTTTGGGTTTTATTAAATTATCTTTGTTTTTGTTAAGTTATTGTTGTGTTTGAAATATAATGCTTGGTGGCACATTTTCTCGTTATTAGTTAAGTGAACGTAATTGAAGAATTGGTTGATGTTGTTGACACAGCAGCGTTAGACTTATTACGAATCATATATTTAGATTTATATAGCACCTCGCTAAGAATAACTATTCAGAAGCGCTCTTAGCAGGGAAACCCCGGTGAAAAGGAAATGACTTTTATAGAACGAGAAGCTGACGGAGAGAAGCCAGTCATTACCCGGTAGTTTAGCCATTGGTGATGGCGGAAGGACATTTCAGGTAAATGGATCCTCAATGGCAAACGTCCTGTGTTGGGCCAAGGCAGTCGTACTCCTAGGCCATGAATGGGACATTGAGAAGTTCCGGCTGCACAATAACAATGGCGGTATAGATGTTTTTGAATGTCTGAGGTATTCATGCAACATAACAAACGGAGTGATGTTTTTTTCTACCTTGCCAGCATCAACTGTGGTGTATATTTAATGTCCTCAAAGTTCAGGGTCTTATTCTACCCTTGATAAAAAGGTCAGTTTTAAAAGCATCGATATTATCACCATTATTATCACCCTCGTGTAGGTCAATATCAGGAACATTCTTATTGGACAAATCAACTAGATATTGACCTCATTACGGCATGGTTTTGGTTCGCCTTGTGCATCAGACACGGGCGCATTAGAAGTCACTAATTACAAGTACAAAGCAACTGGTGTAGATGCTTTGGTATATTTGGACCAGATGACAAATGTGAATACCTGTATAAATGTCGAAGGTTCAACACTACACCAGTTCTGTTTGGATTCTTTCCTTGGCTTAGCAGAGGAGCCGTCCTTAATTAAGTTAGCTTCCCACTGACGTTGTAATAGTTTCAGTTTAAGGACACTGTGTTATAGTATAGATCATTATCATTACCCTCCTCCTTTTCCAGGCTAGGGACTGGCACTACCAGAGTGCGAGCAGTGGCACAATTCTGCCAGTGTACGGTCAGTGTGCTCATTATAGCAGGGTTGGTTAGGAGATGCTGGCAGTGTAGATGGCTTCAACCTAACTTCTGCCCTTGAGTGATTTTGACCACCCCAACTAATCGTCTAGCACCATATCACCACTACATTATCGAGGACCCCCCACGTGGCTTAATGGTAGGCTGATAATTAATGAACCTGTTTTTAATGGATTTCGTTGGGTATAATGAGGCTGTTGAGGAGAATTACAAATTGGTTGTCTCTCTCGGCTGAATAACTCCAGCAAGGCTTGTATAGCCGTATGTTGCATTGCAGTGAAAATTGGTAGTTGCTGTTTAACAACACTCTGACAATGAGGATCATTAGCGTTGACCTCCTCCTTTACCCAGGCTTGGGACTGGCACTGTCTGAGTACGAGCAGTGGCGGTGTTTGCTGTGAAAATCCCATTGATGGGTCTAATTAATAGGTCAGCCATCTGAGCCCAGTCGAGCCTATCGAAATGACATCAACGTGTGGCTAGACTCGCTGGTAGGCTGGTAGTTAACGCGAAGAGGGGAGGCCCGCTGATAATGGTAGGCCTAGTCAAGGACCTTTATATATTTTAACTCAGGCCAAGCCACCCTGTTGGTCATGCTACCTGTGGAACCCTTGTAATGGTGACTGGGAGCCTGTTATAAGTACCACAGTCTCATTGGCCCAGGATATGACCCCGTTGGGGTGAATTGGCGTGGGTTGGAGTATATGATATAAGCTAGAACATCATGTAATCTACGCAGGTTACTTCCTCTCCATGGCTCCTACCTTCATCTATACATGAAGATAAATAATTTATATATATATTATGTGATATTGTAAATTTATATTATACGTATACAGATATATTCAAGTATATGTGTCTTATAAATATGTTATATATGGTATCAGGACATCACCCCTCCCCGGACATCATAATATTTCTATAGCGCAAATATACTTACATACATATATACATACATAAATGCATGCATGCATACATACATATGTAAATGCATGCATACCTGTATGTATACCTATATGCATACATGCAGCAATGCATACATAATTACATACATACGTATATACAGACATGTATACATATATACATGTATACATGCAGACTCTAATTATGTACTGGAATGGGGGGTAATGTCCCGGGGGTAATGTCCTGGACCCGTTATATCTATATATATATATATATGAATCATATTTATATACATATATATATATGTATATATGTTAATATAGTATTATATAAGACACATACTTGTTGACTATATATAATATATATATATATATATATAGATATATATATATATGTACATGGATACAAGCAGATAGCCAGACAACATGTGATAAGCATAGTCATTTGCTTAAGTTCTTTATTCTGGTCTAAGGCGTTGTCCTTTGAATGTTTGTCCTTTGAATGTTTGTCCTTTGAATGTTTGTCCTTTTGCTGTTTGTCTTCTGAGATGTGTATTTCTCGTTTCTGACCTCTGACCTAGATAGATGTTTGATGTCACTCAGACACCGCGTGTCTCGTTTATCTCTTCTCGATTGCTAATATTTATAGTGTTTGGCGGACGTTTAATCGATGACCGACGCCTTGTGAAAATGACCTGAACGGTTTTAAAAGGTTGTTTAAGTGGATTGATCTTCTTCTCATTTCAATCTATGTAAAATGTGTGACTGCTGTTGGCTGTTTAGACGTTGTGGCCGAGGTTCTCACTACGGTTACAATAATAATGATGAGGATGATGATGGTGATAACAATGATGATGATAATGGTTATAATAATAATGATAATTGTATTGATGATGATGATTTACCTCAGGGCGTAAACGAAATAATAATAATAATAATAAACTTATTTTAAAATATGCCAATGATAATAATATTCTCTAACTTCATGAAGTGGTTGGCCCTTTGAACAATTGGTTAGTGACTGTATAATGACTGTATAACCATAAGAGAGATGACTGTTGTCTATCTGATTGCATTGTTTGTGTTTAGGTTTTCCAGTTCATCAAAAGAGCTGACAAGGAAACCCTCAAGACCATATTTCTTAAGGTAACCAACCCCTTGTACTACAATTATCTGGTTGGTTGCTGTTTAATGATACTGTGTGAGATAACATAGATTATTAGCATTGTCCTCCTCCTTTATCCAGGCTTGGGACTGGCACTGCCAGAATGCAAACAGTGGAAGAGTTTTTCAGCTATATCTGACAACTATTGATTCATTGAAATGATGAACAGAGGCGATTTTTAAGGGCTGCATCAAATTATAAAAAAATATTATAATCAGTTATATACAAGGTTTATGATTTATGTCTTTTTAAATATAAGATTACTGACACTTGACTCCAATCAGTTTAAACTTCAAGCATCTGTTTATTGCATACTCATAATTTTTTGGCTCTGGAATAAAACCATAGTCAAGTGTTTTTATTGATCCAAAATAACAAACACAGGATGGAAATTATGTTGAGAACTTGCTGAGGTCAAAAGTGACAGATAGAAAGCCTTTAAGGACACACGTCATGGATGCAGGGTGACCATTCCAGTTGATGAGTAGTTGCAGATGGTTAGGTATGATGAATACATTAGCATGTAGTTAGAACCTAAAGTTCTAGCTAGCTCTTATCTACCATCGGAATTAAAACTAAATTTACACACATTAGACAACCGATTAAGTAAGTAAATTATGACGCTATTTTATTTTAAGTAATCAGAGGTTGGGTGGAGCTGAAGTTTTCAGCCGGTGATATGCGTACCCCTAGGAGTACGCCAGCGCTAGGGGTACGCCAGCTGTTGACAAGGTGTACACTAGAAAATTTGTTTAATTGTGAATATTTTGTGCAGAAACAGATAATAGTCATAGGTTTTTAGATGCCATATCATATTGCTTATACTACAACAGAGTATACTTAATATTGTTAAATAATTTTCTTGTTATTGATCTATGCTAATTATATAAATTACCAAAGAATGTTTCTGACAAGTTTTTCTGTTGAGAGTATGCACACAAATAATATTTTAGTTTGGGGTACAGCAAAAAAAGGTTGGGAAACATTGGGGTAGAGAATGCAATTCATCCGGAACAATGTATCACGCTTTCGGACCAACATATTTAATCGAGAACATTCTAGTGATAGAACTATGGTGACATATTAGCTTGTGTTTTGTGTCTATTCTTTGCTTTACATTTGTTTTCTTTTGTTGATGTCTTTGCGATAGTATGCATCCGTTGAGGAGAGTGGTGAGCATTTCATGACTCCAAGCGACTTCGTCCGACGATTTCTTGGCTTGCTACCACACGAGAACTTCAACGAAGAGACTGTGCGACTTCTGGCGAACGTTGTCGACACGACAAAGGATGGGTGAGTCAGATGAGGATGTAGTCTAAGGCAGAGTCTAAAGCAGAGTCTAAGGCAGAGTCTGAGACCAAGTGTATGGTGCAGAGTCTAAAGCCAGGTCTAGAGCCAGGTCTTAACCCTTTAACAACCAGTGAGTAGTAAAACGTAAGGTATAATCAAATCAATAACGCTGGTTGTTAAAGGGTCAAAGAGAGTGTAAGGCAAAGTCTAAAAGTCCAAAACTAAGTATAAGGCAGTCTTGCTCAGTCGTTCCTCCCTACAGTCAGTCCTCAGCCCGGGGCTATCTAGTCATCCCACGAATGCGTACTTCTATTGCTCAGTTTAGAAGTTTCGCTACAAGGGGTCCCTCCAGCTGGAACTGCCTACCTCCATCACTTAGGACCAATGCTTCTGCTTTAGCACCTGATCAGTTCCATAAAGCAGCTGAAAACCGCCTTCTTCAACAGTAAAGACATTGGTCTGGATCAAGACACTATATAAATACTTGAATACGATTCCTTGGAGTTTGTTCTGATGTTTCTGTTTGTTTGATTTGTTTAGTTTGATATCGTTCGTTGAGTTCCAGGCATTTGAGGGCCTTCTCTGCGCACCTGACTCCATCTACGTCTTGGCATTTCAGTTGTTCGATACAAACAGCTCTGGATATGTTACGTACGGTGAGCTGAACTCTTGCGAACATACAGTACAAAGGTAGCTGCTGCTGCTGATTTGGGGCTTGTGGGTCCATTGACCCTTATAGCGGCTATGCCGAACAGCTCATTCTCTGTGATAGGGTTTGGAATGGCCGCTGTCTGAAGTTATGCCTGTTCCCTAAGTCATGTAGTGGTACATTTGAGAGCTTACTTTTTGTCCAAGCTGGAGTTGGATGCGCTTTTTAGTAGTCACCTTGAAAGGGCGCTATGTAAATTTTTGAACGAATGATATAATACAACGTTTATTGATATTGCCCTTCTTCCAAAGTCCAGGAGTTCATATAGCAACTGTGTGTGAATTACCTCTCCAAGGTCACTACAGTACAAAGTCCCTGCTACAAGATGGTCCATAATATGATAGAACAATACAATAATTATGATCCCTGGAATAGAAAGTCCTTAGCTCAATATGGTCCTATGTGGTTCCTTTTACATCTGCTATAATAACTATCCTATAATAATTACGATTATATAATTGCATGTAGACAATAGTTCTCCTCAAATTAGTCTTTTCTTATTAGCGCATTCATGTCATATTCTGAAAAGGAGTGTAAACTTAAAAGCTACAAAGTTTTACAAGTGATGCGTGAATTGAGTTTCACGCATTTAATTGCAGGTCATCCATCTTTAATAACACTGAACACTTTTATCAATTACCTTTTGACCGACTCGATGACTTTATCAATTGCCTTTCTTATCACACTGTCGCCAACCGTTCGATTGGATTGTGAAGCCAAATAACTCTTGACCCAGTTTCATTATTAATATGTATCTTCCTTAAATAAGCCGTTTGAACCTTAAACGATGAGATAAGTCCATGGGTTCAAAATGTAGAATTTGTATCGTTGCAAGTGTATTCGATATTGCCCTTCCAAAGTGCACATATAACCATGCAACAGAACAATCTAAGGTGAAGCAAAATTGAGTATGAAATCCGTGCTCAAGTTCCCTATGCATAACTGCCTCAGTAAATACTTAAGCCTGTACTTACTTTATTAGTGATTCGGGTTAGGGCATAACCGGAAATCGCCTTGGACATTCGCCTCGGCCGAATATTGGACTATTCGGAAGTATTCGGCTCGGCAAATATTACACCCGCAAATAGCTAAAAATAACATTTTTTGATAAAATAATTTTTTTTAAAAATAATGTTTTTTCGTCAAATAAATTTAGGACTTACAAACTTACTTATAAGTTATTGATTAATTAAGCAAGAACTTAACATTCCATTGAATTTTGATGTTAATTTTTATATTTTAATTTCTATTGGTTGCATTTCCCAGGTGGCAACCAAATCAGTAATTTCCCGCTTGAATTGGCTCCACCCACTTTCCGGTAAACATTAGAGAGTAAAGACGTCGTTGAAAACTTCATATTTCAAATTTTATAACAAGGTTTTACACTTTTTTTACAAATAAAGTTATTAAATAATTAATGGAAGCAAAATTCACAATTGCGTACTGGTCAAAAGAAAGGTAAAAGATCAATTTTTAACGAAATTATATAAAATAATTTTTTATTTTGATATCTTTTGATATGTTTTAAATGAACATCATGGGCAGAACATGCGTATTGTCGCTATTGCGTACCAAATTTTCAAGGCCAGCGCCTCCACTGGTCGCTGGCCAGATTTGCCGCTACTATTTGGTTTGTTCCCAGATCCGGCAAATAGTTCTTCCTAATACTCGGATTCGGTACTCGGGGGAAATTGTCTACTCGGTTATGCCCTAACTCGGGTACCATACCGCCAAAGGGCTTTGTGTTTTCCCATGTCATTATCATCAGGTACCATATCTAAAGAGGTTTATCCATCCTTGGATTAGGTCATTGGTCATGCCCATATGAAATGTTGTTTGAGATATTTTGCCCCGGCAGAAGTTAATGGATCTAAGTGGGTAGACAGACCGGGGTATGTAGGTTGATCGATAGGTGGGGAGTAGGTAGTTTGTTAGTAAGTAGAGAAGTAGGTTGATAGATAGGTAATAATAATAATATAATATTTCTTATAATAATAATAATATTTCTTTAATTTAAAACTGTCAGACTGTATGAACGAATGATGATAAGTTATTAGAGGAGTCGAATTTGACCGTCGGCAGCCATGCAAGGCGCCTATTATGTTTTACATCTCATTTTAACATACGCCGCCGCTTAGCGAAAGAAGGACTAGTCAATCTTACAGGAGATACGGATCTCGAACTCGGTTCCTGAGCTCTGCGTCCGAGTGTGTTCACTGATACTCTATGCCCCTCTGGTAGGTAAGTTCAGTTGTATTGTATCAATTTTAGTTGCATTGTATTAAATACAATTGTTTTGTATTGTTGCATCATTTCAGACGAATTTAAGGATGTTCTCCAGCGGACCGACCTTCACCGGCGCATACCGTTCAACTTCGACTCCAAGTTCATCTTGTTGCATTTCGGAAAAGACAAACAGCGTGACGTCTCCTACACGGAATTCACGCAACTCCTTCACGTGAGTCTCCTCTCAACCGCCTTTCCGATATAGGATTTGCTTAAGTGCGCCATGCTTGTCAATTCACAAGAATACTACAGGTTATTTGCTGTCTAGTGACTAGCTCTGAACCATGTTCCTTGAACCACGGCCATGGAACCACGGACGTGGAACCATAGTCCTGAAACCATAGTCTTTGAACCAAGATCCTGGAACCATGGTTCTTGAACCACAGTCTCTGAACCAAGGGCCGGACGATGGTCCTTGAACCGTGTTCCTGGAACCAATGTCCTGGAACCACGGCCATTTAACCATGGCCATGGAATCGTGTAGGACTGTGCAGAGTGCAGATTATTTGTATTTAAATGTTCCAACTTCATTTGTTTCAATTATTTCAAGCAATCTTTTTCAATGAAATTTTCTATTGTTAAAAATATTGCAATATCATTCAAAGCAGCTTTTATCGCCCACTGTATCTGGTAAATTAGAAGTTCGATTGATAATTATAATGCTTGCTTAGGTACAAGTTGAATTGATTATCAATAGAAATTATTCCTCAATAAATGATACTATATAGATGAAAATAATGATTGCCAAAATAGAAGTTAGACTAATGCAAAGAATTCTTGCTTAAATAAAAGTTGGATCGATTAAAATAATTCTTACTGAAATCAAAGTTGGATTTGAAAGCAATAATGCCTGCAAACCCAACTTTGATTTCAGTAAGAATTCATCAATCCAACCTCTTATTTACTGAATACAATAAGCGAATGATAGCTTTATTTGTCAATGAACCATTTCTCGTAAAAACTTGTGAGTGAACCATTTGTCATTGAACCGTTTGACGTGAGTTGTAGGATTTCTATGAGGAGCATGCACTTCAGGCGTTCTCTCGTTTTGACAAGAGCGATGAAGGCTTCATCAGTCCTCTTCACTTCTACGACATCATGACGTCACTCAAGAGCCATCTGTTGTCAGATTTCGTCAAGGACAATCTCATGTCGGTAAGTGGAGCGGCTGGAGTGTATTCATCCGCATTCTAATCACTGAAAACTTACTTTACTTAAATTATCTAAGAGAAAACTGTTATCTTTAACTGTAGTCAGACTGAGAGCGCCTCTCAGTTGATATCTAGAGTGTGCACTATATGCGTGCTGTGGATGGATGTATGGATGTATGGATGGATGGGTGGATGGATGGATGGATGGATGGATGGATGGATGGATGGATGGGTGGATGGATGGATGGATGGATGGATGTATGGATGGATGGATGGATGGATGGGTGGATGGATGGATGGATGGATGGATGGATGGATGGATGTATGGATGGATGGGTGGATGGATGGATGGATGGATGGATGTATGGATGGATGGATGGGTGGATGGATGGATGGATGGATGGATGTATGGATGGATGGATGGATGGATGGATGGGTGGATGGATGGATGGATGGATGGATGGATGGATGTATGGATGTATGGATGGATGTATGGATGGATGGATGTATGGATGGGTGGATGGATGGAAATGTTAAGTTTATGCTCTAACTAGAACTCCACAGAGGCATACCAGTAAAGGTAAGACTTACCTTGATACCTGGTGACATCTGTTTCAATTTGATAGCCTTGCAATGAGTGTGAAACTTACTAAGATTGGGTTGGGTCATAGAGTAATGGATAACAGGCAAGCATGCAATTTAGAGAAACCGAGTTCGATCCCGTAAGGTTGACTAGCCCTTCATTCACTAGGCAGCCGCATTGGTTGAATCAGATGTATGACGTAATGGGCGCCTTGCATTGCTGCTGACAATTTAATTAGACTTATAATAACTTCCCGTCATTCATTCATACTATTATTATGATCATACTGTGGTTTGTTGGTTGGAAAATAAACCTAAATTATTATTATTATTTTATTATCATTATTATTATTTTATTATGTTTATCTTATGAAATTAAACGAAGATAGTATAATTTTCTCATCAACTACAACTATAGAAAGGGAAATTGAGAGGGTTCCTCTGATCGCCCTCATTGATTTCGCCCTCATTGATTTCGCCCTATATTTAGGTGTCGGGTCAAGGGGTCGGAATGAAGCAGGTGTCCTATGCCTACTTCATTGCGTTCATCTCTCTGCTCAACAACATGGAACTCGTCAAACAGATTTACACCTCGGCCGCTAAAGAAAATCTTGATTTGGAACTTACAAAAGGTAGGAATAGCCAGTGGTAGCTAGATGGCAGTGGCAGTCAGAGAAGGGTGTTCAGAGGTAGTCAATAGTAGTCAGTCAATAGTAGTCCAAGTATGGTGGCCAGAAGTAGTTGATAGTGGTCAGAGATTGTTAGTGAGAGGCAATGAATAATAATAATGGTAGTCTTCCTTGAGCACCAGTCAGTAGTAGTCAGTGAGTCACTAACAACACCGCAATGGGACGTGATGAGAAATAGGGGAATATGTGAAATAGATGGCGCCAGTATCAAATGTGGGTAAGCTACCCGAGGTAAAATTGTGTGCTTGATGTTGATTGGTTGTTGTGCTGTATGTTCTTCATGCAAAAGTAATCTAAAAGTTACTTAGATTATAAAATTTATGTATTTATCCGTAATTATAATTCTTATGCCAGCCATCGATCGGCACAACGTAAATAAACAACGCATGGCCAATTAAAAATTTTTTTTAGACCTATGTGCATACTGGTGCCACCTATTTCTACTTAAGGAACTGCCCACATAGTCCCTTATTGGGTAGAGCGCTCACCTTGTAGCATCCACAGTACAGGCTTGATCTTCCTCCCCTGAGACAGTTACCTTGTAGGAACCTTGAGCGAGTCCTTCAGTTACAATTGCTCAGCACAATTGATTGATACTTCGTCAAAGGAATGCGATGCTCAGCAATGCAGAATATTAATAAACGTAATAATGAACATGTAATAATAATATTACGTGCCTGTAATGCCTCTGTTGGGACTGGACTATCCAGATCAGAACAGGATTGGAAGCACACAGTCCTTGCATGTACAAGGGTCTGAACAGTGAAGATGGCTGAAGAGATCTGTCGGCTAATGGCATCTTACATGTAACTTTACACCCGAAATTTTTTCCAGTAGAAGTCAAGACTGTAGAAGCCACTATTTAACAGTACCTGCATACCTACTGCAACTGTTACATTTTGGTTAAATTCGACTCCTGTTATAACTTGTCGTCATTCATCCATACAGTACTGGTAATCATTCTGTGGTACAGATGTCAGCTTGAAGATAAACTAAAATTGTTATTGTTATGTTGTTGAATGTTTTTGTTGTACAGAGGAGATTCTTCACGAAGCGCAGAAGTACACGCAGATTACACCAATGGAAGTCGACATTCTCTTTCATCTCATCGAAGCTCGGCATCAGTCTGGGTAGGAAAGAGGATGATGGAGTTTAGTGTTTTGTATATAAACTTAGAAGCCGGCATTTTATAGGATTCAGTTCCAAATTCTCTTTCTTACATACAGAGCGTGGTTGGGTCAAGCTCCACACTATTGTCGTGATCTTATCAGCAAACTATCTCGGCTACCTCTGGAAGTCCTCTCCGCTCTTTAGACCATCACGATCTTCTAGTACCTCAGTCCTCAGTCTAGAACTGCCACAGCACATCATCGTGCCTATGCCTCTGTTGGCCCTTTGCTATGGAACAGCCTTCCTGTTGTGACTCGTGCTACCATCATATCTGATAGCGCAACTGTTTCTGCTCGTTCTCTTAAGACTTTTCTTTTCTCTAGGATTTTTTCGCACTGGGAGCGCCTCTGACTAGGTTGTACTGTGAGAGGCGCTTTATAAATCCGTAAATAAAATAGATTAAATACACAACTCGCTAGCTTATAGTTTTAGGTAAGTGTATTACAAACAGTCTTAGTGAGTTAAGGTGAGTGGTAACTAAATTAGTGGAAAAGTAGGTAAGTGCATTCTTTTTAATTTCAGACGGATCACATACAACGACATCCTGTCCATGACTCCGCTAGATCTCGAGAAACTGCCGTTCAGGATACAAGCCAGGGCTCTCCAGGTTTGTCGCTCTCTTCTCCGTATGATACATTACATTCTTCGTAAATGGAGTATTTTGAGCTACACTGTGTTGAGTTCTTTTGTTCAACAATCTCTCTGAAGCAGAGGTTTTGGCATGCACATTTCTTGTGTTAGAATTTGAGTTTGGTCTTACTCTAACTACCTATCTGTCACTCGGACTCATCTTCTTCTTTTCAGGTGTTACAATTTTTTGAGGTATAGAATATTGATGGGAGTATGAAATTTTCATTACACAATAAAATCATTCAGAAACTGAAATGTACTTTGTACAATTTGTATGGTAAAGAGACCATTCATCGGGTTGTGTGAGATTTCGGATGACCCAACTTCCTTTCCTTTTCACTGCCGAAAAGCTGTTCTATTACCTTGGGTTTCCCATGCCAAGAGCGCCTATGTATAACTTATGCTGTGAGTGTAAGAGAGTTTTTCAAAATACTTACAATACACTGGTGTGTTTCTCTTTTGAATTACTGTAGGAGAAGATCCAGGAGCAGTACGCAGGTCATGGCCGTGGTGTTCTCATCCAGGTTCTCGAGAGCGTCTATCGTTTTGGTCTTGGCTCGGTTGCTGGAGGTAATCGATTAACGAGCATTTGACATTGTTATTGTGAACTCGAGTTTTTAAAGCAATGCACTGAGGCTGACTTCAGGGCACCGACTTATCTACTAGGACTGTATCGTGCTCTTGCTGTATTGCTGTTTGAATAAACCATATCTGATAGTCCAGGGTTTAGTGTGTGGTAGTTGGATCAGAGGTGTAGTGTATACAGAAGAGTTTCTCTCCTCTTTTATATTGTTTCATAAGGTAGCTCAGTTTATGATCCACGTATCCAACCGTTTTACATCAGGATTCCTAGTACGATGAAGCTGACCAGTATTTTAATAGGCTAGTAATACTAATATTACTTGCCTATAATGCCTCTACTGGGAATAAAATATCCAGGTTAGAACATGTTGTGTAGGCACAAGAGTCCTTATGCATACGAAGGTTTGAACAGTGAAGATCTCTCGGCTAATGGCAAATTTAAATTACTCATGCTGGGCATGTTTGTAGATTAAACTTACAATTCTGTATCTTAGAATCATTTTGGAGCTTGCCCGAAAGCCCACGTTTTACCAGATTCGTTTCCTCCAAAGGCTGTTCTTTCCTTGGCTGTTTTTCATGTCCCCCAGATTTCTCTTGTGATTTTTGCTTAGACAGCCATTTTGCGTCTCGGTTACCCAACATTTTTGAAGTACTACTTAGAAGCTAAGCAAAGGGTACCAACTTATTCACGAAGGCTGTGTCATTTCAGAGGGATTGTCCAGAGGTGCAAAGCAGATGTCCAAGTAATCAAGTGAGCTTCCTAGTATGTACAGAGTATTAATAATTCTAATCGATTTACTTAAGATTTACTTCTAATTAAGATAATGAACTGACACCTGAATCAAGACTTCCGATGTCTCTGTCTCAGCGATCGGTGCAACCACCGTCTATCCGATCGATCTCGTTAAGACCCGCATTCAGAACCAGCGATCCGGATCCTACGTAGGCGAGCTCATGTACAAGAACAGCTTCGACTGCTTCAAGAAGGTCCTTCGCCATGAAGGGTTTATTGGCCTCTATCGCGGCCTCGCTCCTCAACTCGTTGGTGTCGCTCCGGAAAAGGCCATCAAGCTCACGGTCAGTCGATGGGGAGCTTTGCTCAGAGACATTTTGATTTCTTTTGTATTTGTAGCTTAGATATCAAAGTACAGCTGTAAAGTAAGTATAAAAAGAGTCAGAGTAGACCCTGGGGGACAAGTGTAACACCAATAGGAGCCTTTCCAGAGCGAAGGGCCAACCACTGAGAAGGCACAATTTTTTTAGTGGTTGTGTGAGCAAATGGGACAATGAGTAGGCCTTGCTCAGTAAAGTGGGAAAACATTATTATTATTATTAATATTATTATTATTATTATTATTATTGTATTACATGTGTCGTCTAGCTATGGGAAATGACATGAGAACATGTTTAGCAATTAATTTCATAACTCTGAATAAATGGGTGATTTTGTTATTATTGAAATGGAGAGGTAATTGTAAATGGAAGAGGTACATGAAAATCAGTCTATGGCGAAAAGCAGTTTGAGAAATGATAGGAAAAGATAAGAATTACAATGGGTTGTCTATTGTTTTAATATTTTCCTTTGTCCTTTCTGTCCAGATGAACGACTTCGTTCGAGATAAGTTCACTACGAAACAAGGAGTGATTCCGCTGTGGGCCGAGGTCGTAGCCGGGGGTGTCGTAAGTATATTTCCTCTGTCAGCTTTGTTTTTATTACCTATCATTACTTTCTCTATTGTTTTCTTTATTGTCATTTGCATTTTTGTCATGTTTCTTTACTTACTCTTGTTATCTTCATTTTTGTCATGTATCTTTACTTACTCTTGTTATCTTCATTTTTGTCATGTATATTTACTTTCTATATTGTTCTCTTTATTGTTATCTTCATTTTTGTCACGTATATTTACTTTCTATATTGTTCTCTTTATTGTTATCTTCATTTTTGTCATGTATCTTTACTTACTCTATTGTTATCTTCATTTTTGTCATGTATCTTTACTTACTCTATTGTTATCTTCATTTTTGTCATATATATTTAGTTTATATATTGTTCTATTTTTTTATATTCATTGGATAATGTAACAGTTGTACTTGTATAGCAAGTCCTAAGGTGATCTCAGAGGTGTTTACATGCAGATTAATATTTGGGAAAATGCAATTCATTCATTCATTTTAATATTTATATAGCGCCTATTAAGAAGTCTACTCGTGGTTGCTTGCAGATTAAGACTACAAATTACAATTGTAAATCATGATTACAAATAACAACAAAAAATTACCAATGTAAAGTAAGAATTTCACTAGCAGTTACTATTTGTAATTACATATTATGACTGTGCATTACAATTGCAAATTGCAATTAAAGCAATTACATTTGTAGATTAAAATTGCTAATTATGATCTCAAATTACAATTACGAGTTGCATTTACAAGTTACATACTTGTGTTTTTGATCTGTTGTATATTTTTTCCATTGTAGGCAGGTGCCAGCCAAGTGATGTTTACAAATCCTCTGGAGATTGTTAAGATCCGACTTCAAGTGGCTGGTGAAGTGGCTCACACGAAGAGAATAGCAGCCGGAACAGTCATCAAGGATCTCGGATTCTTTGGCCTTTACAAGGTTATCTCAATACCTGCCATGGGTGTCTGTAGGATGCCGGATAGCAACTGAAGGCCGGGCAGGAGGAAAGTCAATGGGGGTTTAGGTGATAATATAGTAATCTTATAACGAAGCCACACAGGGTGATATTATCAGCCCCGGGAACAGACCTGGCATGAGCAAGTGAATGCAACTGGTGCTCCACAGTCCTAATGGGAGGAAGAAGATTCCTTAGAATGTGGTCAGGATTAGAGAGGATGGAGTTGAAAAAAGGAGACATCGACTCGTTCACAGAGTTCATCAAAAGGATAGTTGTTCAGAAGGGAGCATCCTGTGTCACAACAGCTTCCAAACAACAGCTTTGAGACGAGCGCGGTGGGTCGCATTAGTGAAACCATACCATGATGGAGACGCATATAGAAAGCGGGCTAGAGTAGTAACCTGCACAACATCATGGAGGGCCACGCCATGAAGCCCACGGGCTCTAAGGACGTGCAAGGCGTAGAAAGACTGATTTGCCCTAGTATAGATCCAGTTAATATGTGTGTCAGGGTGAAGTACGACCCCCAAAATGTTCATCTCTCCACCCTATTCCAAGCAGTGATTGATTCCTAGCAGTGGGTAGGGAAGACGTCATCTCTGGCCCTAGGTTTACTGACAATCATAAATATTGTTACTGTTATTCATTATATTCTTGTGTGGCTTATTATTGTCATTATTACCCTTATTATTACTATTATTACTTTTTGTTCTCTTACTGTTTATCATCATCACCGTCGTCATCATCATCACTGTCATTTTTTATTATTGCTTGATATCGATTGATTGATATTGATTATGGTGTGTTTCTTATCGATCCGTAGGGTGCGAGGGCTTGCTTTGCCCGTGACATTCCGTTCTCAGCCCTCTACTTCCCGCTCTACGCTCACATGAAGAAGTTTACGGCGAACGAGAGCGGTTACAACAGTCTAGGAACGCTTCTTCTGTCTGCCACATGCGCTGGTTAGGAATCAACTTCATCTAATCCTCTTTTCAATCAATCAATCATGTTTTTTATTGCACTAAGTGAAGAGGTCAAACGGTTTTAGAACCTTAAGGTTATATTAAAGGAAGATTTGACAAGGACATTGCAGGAGGAAGTTCCTGCAAGAGGGGTGCCCTTTACGTGGTGAGTGAAAGATTGTTGACTATCATGTGTGTTCGGAATGTGGTTACAAAGAGATGAAAGTTTGGGCCTTGGGTGGAGAATTGATTTGGTGGTTGGGTGGTTGTGGTGTTGATGTTAGTGTGATGTTCGTGGTAATGATGGTGGTTATTAAGGTGGTGGTGATGATAGTGATAATGATAAACTAATATCGATTTGTTGATTCATTGCTGAAAGCAACACTGACAAAAGCACTAACACTGACAGCAGTTACAGTTTCGACATTCAAGTGCACCAATTGACACTGACAGCAGTGCTGACACCGACAGCAGTGCTGACACCGACAGTAACGACAACACCATTGTGCAACTTTTCCATTGCTGTTCGTAACAATGTCCATGCTGTAGTTTCATTTTAACAACACTATGTGATAACAATGATCGCCCTCCTCCTTTATCCATGCTTGGGACTGGCACTGCCAGAGTGCAAACAGTGGCAGGATTTTCTAATTGTTTGTCACTGGTTGTTGATTAATAGGAGCCCCAGCTGCTGCCCTGGCAACGCCGGCCGACGTCATCAAGACGCGTCTGCAGGTGGTTGCTAGGAAGGGACAGACTACCTACACTGGAATGTTCGATTGTGCGAGGAAGATCTGGCAAGAGGAGGGTGGAAAAGCTTTCTGGAAAGGCGCTCCAGGTTTGTGCCAGCTCTCTCCAATGTCTTGAATACTTGTGTGTACATGATTGGACTCTGGGATTGGGTAAATGATTGGTTAAGTACTCACCAGAGAGGAGTGGAGTGTTAAGAAAAGCTTTTTCTATGGTTGAGAATATACGTTTGTTTCTTACTTGTCAATTTAATTGTTTCATGACATGCAACAGACCAGTAATTGATGTAGTTAATATATGGCAAATCTTTATGCATCTGGAGCTTCATAAATAACATTTTGGTAACCCTGATGATGATTAATTAAATTGTCAATTGATAAGAATTAGAGATTGAAATTTAGTAATCAATTTGAATTGGCAGAATCTTGTAACTAGAATTAGAATTTGTTCTTTGTCTAATCGATTAGCTTGTCGATTAGCTAAATTGCTACAAAAATTTGTTATTCAATTAGAATTGGCAAAATTCAAATAGAATTAGAATTTGCTGCTGAAATTTACTTAACGATTAGA
Source organism: Bimastos eiseni (assembly GCA_959347315.1). Classification (NCBI taxonomy): domain Eukaryota; kingdom Metazoa; phylum Annelida; class Clitellata; order Crassiclitellata; family Lumbricidae; genus Bimastos; species Bimastos eiseni. Next base: position 3,839,257 of record OY365810.1, on the reverse strand, counting down.
ATTAGAAGTTGCAGAATCATGTAGCTAATCGACTAAAATGAAAATAATTGTTTGTTTAGCTGATCGATTAGAATCTAATCGACAAGCTCCAACCATCTCTCGTGCCCAAAACACTATTCCTTACTTTCAAAGATTTGGAAATCTAAGTTCATCTTCTCCTGGCAACTAACTATCTGCTCCTCAGTTCACATTTGGGTGTGGCCTTGCACACGTTAAAAATTTATTTTACTCTTATTATACTGTTTAATGGGGCTCTGCAGGGCCGTACTGAAGGGGGTGCCAGCGGGGCCTAGACCCCGGATGCAAATGTGGAAAGGGCACAAATTTCAGGATGGGATAACCTATTATTCCATAAAATGCATTATTTTCAAAATATGGGGCTCCAAATTGATGCTATGCACAGGGCGCAATTATGGCTCGGTACGGTCCTAGGGCTCTGTCATATCAAAGACAATTATTGTCACCCTCCTGCTTTATCTAGGCTTAGGTCTGGCACTTGTCTTCAATGAAACAATTGTCTTTCTTCGATAGCTCGGGTGCTTCGATCGTCACCTCAGTTCGGTGTTACGCTGATGACGTACGAAATGTTCCAGAGACTTCTCTACATCGACTTCGGTGGCAGGTGGGTGACAGTGGCACTGTCAGTCGATGGCGGTTGCGCTTTGTAACTGTTTTGCCAATGGAAGTTTCTGTTGCTACTGTCGGCGCTACAGTCAGTGTGAGCGCCAGTGTGTGTCACAGAGTAGGTGTCAATGCCATTACTTTTGGTGTTGTCATTACTGTCGGTGTCGGCACTGCTGTCAGTGTCAATTGGTGTAGCTGCGCTTGAATGTCAGAACTGTTACTGCCGTCAATGTTAGGGCTTTTGTCAGCGTTGCTTTTAGCAATGAATCAACAAATCGATATTGTTTTATTCAGTTTTAGATGTTATAATAGACTCAGCGTGTTTACGAACTCATTGTCAATGCCTGCTTCAATCAGATACTGTCAGTGAATTTATGTGCATCTGGTGGCATTTAGACTGGAGTGTCTCTGCTTAGGTATCTTTGATAGGTGAAATATAAGACCTCTGAATTTATATAGCTCCTCGAAGACCCTGGTGAAGGCATGTGTGCATATTGGTTTTGAAATCCACGTTTCGGATAACTTGCTTGTGTGCATACTGTCCATAACTGTTGACAGTTGTCTTGACTTTGCTGATCTCTATGTGTGAATGATAGTTCATTTCACCTTTTGAGAAGACCTATTCATAGACGCTCCAAGCCAACTCCCTGGGTGCAAGTGAACATAGCAGACAGTTTTTCGAGAGCTGTTAGAAGGTGCTTGAGGTGTCCCTGGGTAAAAGAAAGAGGCCATTTTGGTGAGTGACCACATGGAGGAAAACGCACCGTCAAGTGTTGGGAAACTTCAGTGCCTGGAGTGCTAAGAACACCATTTATTGGAGTAACCCTTCAAAAGTAAAGTAAGTGTAGTAAGTTTCAATTTATTAAATGGCAGAATATTTATTTTTGGAGCATTTTGATGATTTCAGGCGACCCGAGGGATCAGCGTTGAAAACGACCTTGGAGGAAACACTTCCTCCGAATCCTGACCACATCGGAGGCTATCGTCTTGCCCTAGCAACGTTTGAGGGAATCGAAACCAAGTTCGGTCTTCGCCTGCCGAAATATCGAAGTCCGCGGGAAACAGCGTCGTGAGACGCCGCAACGCATTAACTGAAAGCTTGATTGTCTTGATTGGTGTAAAATTTGCCGTGAAAGGCGTTTTCGTCATCTTCATAGCTTTTTTACCATTCAAGTTTACGTGTTTTGATGTAATATTATTATCTGGAAAGTTTCGCTCGTGGTTTGTGATGCATTCTGTAGGACAGTAGGCTGAGGTTATACTTTAGAAAGCATTGAGTCGTGCTGCTTTTGTTTTCCCAAAGTTACTTAGAGTATTTCCCCACCAGGGCAGAGAGTTATTTTGAAAATTACTGTTTTTGTTGGCTGATGAGTACATGGTGAGTGGGAAGATTGGGGAAAGGGATTAGGCCATTTGCCGAGGTTGGGGATAATGAAGGCACTTCCACTACATATCTATGGTTGTGTCTCGTGTTAAGCTCATTGGACTGCTTTTCTAATTAGACGTCGTGACTAGTAGAAGCTCGACTCGTAATAAATCACAAGGACTCTCGTGTTCAGATGCACTGATGAGGTCCTTAACATTCAGTTGCTCAATTCCATTTGATGATATGATCTTTAGTAGGTAATTGCATTAAGAAGATGTAAGAAAAGAAGTAAGTACTAGAGACACAACTGGGTAAATGATACTTTGTAGTCAAAGTCAGTTATTAGCTCATTTTGGAATTTTTTACTTTGAATTTAGATGTGCATTAATAAAGAATCTAACATATAATGTTGTCAGCACTGAGGAAATAGTGGAATATTGTCTGGTTTTGTTGAACTTACTGCTACTGGGAAAAGTTTTGGTAGTTTTACAGACTATGAATGATTTGATTGGTGAACTCCGCATCCTAAACTCAAGCCTGTTCTGTCATTGGTTTGAAATCGTTTGGCTGTTTTTGGTTTTGCTCTTCTGTTGACAGTTTATGTAGAGCTACTTAGAGCCAATTGAAGGGCACATCCTTATTCACAAGATCTCATCATGTCAGAATATTATTGGAAGATATCAGGTTATGTAGAGAATCCATTTATGACTAGAAAGAGTTTTCAGTGGTGCTGTTGTGCAGGGTTGTCTTCAAGATGAGGGAAATTGCAAGGCCACAGAATGGATGGATCAGGGTAAAACACGAACTTAGATTTCTAATTAAAGCATATCGTTCAACAAACATTTTTGGACAAACATTGACAGAGGCATCCAGTAAAAAGCACCTACCTTACCAAACTATCTTAATTGTAGATTCTTTTGAAATTTGTATTTTCCATGTTACATTTCATTGTGCTGGTCTCAATAGGCTCTATATAAGTAGATGTATTCGTACATAAATACCAAATGCCTTTGTCAATGGTTACCCACTGCTTGCCAAGTTTTTCATGCACTGAAGAAAACTTTCAGGATGTCATTATTATAGTACTTTATGGAAATGAACAGGTTACAGGTATTGCACAAATGTTACAATTTTCAATGTTATTTATCTAGGCACATGAGAAACTGGAAGAAAACACGTTTACCTTGTTTGGTACAAAGAAATTGTGCGAAAAACTGTATTTATGATGCAGAATCAAGTGTAACTCTATTACGTGCCATCTTGCATACTGACTTTGGCCACATGATGTATTATTTTGGAGAGAGCTGTTGATAGTAATTAGATTTGAATGAGACTCTGCAATGAAGATTATTTTGGGCAGTTTATAATAATGAACTAGAGTAAATTGAAAGTAGAAGGGCATTTTAGCAAAGATCAGGTTATAAACATGTGTATAAGGATTTCACATACAAATACTTGTTGAATAGTTTGCTGTTAACCCTTAGCACTGTGTTTTGTTGATCATATTCGTTTTAGTGATATTTCCAAACAAAATGTTGGCTGTGCCTTCATAAATTTGAATAAACAATAAATCTTGAGATTATCGTAGAGTATATGATTGCATCAATGCCAGGAGTTGAATAAGTTGTGACAATATGTAAAGTGATGTTTCCTAGCAGAATTTTGGCTGTGCCTTTATAAAGTTGGCACAATTTGAATTTGTCCTTGGATATTGTGACATTATTTTCAGTTTAATGAGTTGTTGCAAAATATAAACATCTGGAGAAATGAATTACTTCACAATTGATATGTTTTAGACCAAGCCATAGATTTAACATAACACTCGCATAAATATTGATAGAGTAATGTAAATGGAAAAATGTAAAAGGTACTAATCTTAATTATCTGTAATGACAGGTTTACCATTCTGTTTTATAAGTTCAGCCAATAAGTTCGCCTTGATGACAATTGTTGACCGTATGTATTAATATTTTTGACTTATGTCAAATAGATTATGCAAATTAGCCTGTGTCCGTTTTACAAAAATTCGGCCAATAGGCTTCTGACAACATCTGAAATACTGATATTACATTTTAACACAAAACCGAAATAGAAATGGATAACTCATGTTCAAAATCGTCTTGAATGTAGTCTAATGTTTTCAGCTAAGCACACACTCACTCACACACACACAGACACACACACACACACCTATAAACACAGCTACACACACACACGTATACACCTACACATACATATATCGTACATATGTGTGTGCGTGTGCTTAGATGTGTTTGTGTGTATTTTGTGTGTGTAGCTGTAGGGCTGCGCGTGTGTAGGTGTGTGTATAGGTGTATATAGATGTGTATGGATGGGGGTGTTTGTTTATATGTGTGTACATATGCATAAAATATTATGTATTATTTGGTTGATGCACTTGGCCCAGGGTCAGAAGAATGCACGAATAAATCAACGTTGACGACTTGAGGTCATCAGTACCGTGGCGGACCAATGTTCGTAAAATGAACATGACCCATTGTATCAAAAATTCAATGCCTCAATTTATTACAGTCAATTATGCTAATGGCATGTGCTGTGTGCCAAATATGTGCACTTGTCAAATACCAACCAGGTTTTTCTATATCACACATTGGACTGATTTTATAGCTTTGCAAACAACGGACGATGAACATTGCTGATTTTGCAGTGTTTTGCATTAGAAGAACTCTGTTCAAAACTTTACAACCTGCATTTTTTGCGATTTATCCGACAAATTAAACTTTATTGGTCTAAAACGGGATAATTAAGGAGGAATTTTTCTTCACATCCAGCGTCTATTTATGTAGGATTCTTTTCATCACATCCAGCTTCTATGTTCAGTAGCTAAAACGTTCTACGTAGTGTTTAAGATAACTTAGAACCGTTTTTAGAACCGTTTGTAGTTTTTGTCAAATGCCATTTAGGCAGGCTGCATCAGTAAGAAATTCAAAATATATTCATAGAGCAGAGGAAATGGACTCGCACCACTCTGTGGGACAAAGTTGAACGCCATAGTACGACAAACATTAAGAAAACGACTTCAAGCAGAGTGGCTACGGTGTTCTGAGTAGGTATCTTGAGGGTGCGCTATAGAATTGTTCCATTATAGAAGTAAACATTACACTACATTATGGTGGGCGGTTTCTTGTCTTTTGTAAATAATCGCAGAGGACATTTTCGTCTTCATCAGTTCGCTAGTTAAACTGACGGATGGGGAGTGAACTGAATTCTTAATCGGGTGCTGTTCTAGATCAAGTTATAGTAGCTTTTACGTCGCGTGATGTGTGGTATGACGAGTATGCACAAAGGGCTAGCATTATAATTAGCATGCGTACACGTTTCCAAATGCACGTCCAGGTATGGGTTTGCACACTACACTTGAGAATTGTGTCGGTCTATGCTAAGTCGAACAACTAGTTAGAACCGGAATATTTGATCTATTCCGGTAACTTCAGTTTGATTATTTACATAGTTTATATCGTACTAAATGGCATTGTCTTCTTCAGCCCATCAACATGATTGATGTTTGGTGGAGACCTTTATTTAATACTTAACCTAGTATTTGGCTTACATCATACGTGCACGTAGGTTGAGAATTGTGCGGAAGGGTGACAGAATTGTTGATGCACATTCGGGTGGGTGACTGAAAGTTGACAGTCATCTCAGATTATCTGATTTGAAATCCATATTTTGGAAGCTTTGGATGACGATAGTTCTGTTTAATCTGCATTGTATTTAGACTCTCGCTGATGTCACAAACAGACTGAAATTTAACCATTAGTTCACTTCGTTCAAGTACCCAGTCCATACTGATCCAGCTTCCGGACTTACCTCAAACTTGTACCTACGTAAACCTAACTCATTAGACCATTGACGTAACAAATACCACAAGGGAATCCTACAACACACATACTACCCTATGCTTTATAATTATTCAAAACCAAAGAACATGAATGGATATTAGCTGCTGTTTTTATGTGGTGAAAGTGACAAGTTAGTTCCTCTTCGATATTCTTCTTACCTGTATCTAGCACTGTGATTCTTCTGTATCTAGGCCCGACGAGATGGAGGGAGGGGATAACTTTTCAGAGGCTATGCAATTTTAGAGACCAGACGATATTTATGGATCCTTATCAGGCCCTCCATTAGGGTACAAGGGTATTAGAGACGAATTTGCTGCAGCTATTTCCAGAAAAGATGTACTTCATTAGATAGTTTTAGGCCCGTGATTGCTCTGCCAAGGGACCCATCGATCCTGTCATCGTCCCAGCCTGTAGCCTATTTTAAGGGACTTCACAAAACAGTTATGAACTCAAGAACTGAATCACAAAAGATTTTTGTTTGCTTCTAGTTTATTTTTTCAAATACCAAGAAATTGTGTCTGCTCTAGGCTAAAAATATCAAATAATTGATTTGATTCGGCACACGGTAGCACAATCCAAAACTTACTCAGGACAAGCCTGTAAGGGAAAAAATTAATTTCCAAACAACAATGATATGCCTATTAACAGAAACAGAGACAGTCAGATATATAAGAAAGAAAATTATGACGAACAAGGAATTAGATACATCGCAACATTGGCAATTATCACTCTCGAAAAAACCTCTGGTTTCGAAGTTCAACCATTGTCTAAGGCAGCTAGATATTAATAGTCGTTCACTAATAACTACGCATTCGAAACGATAGAATTAGTCAACATCCGTTTTGGTCAGAACTTTTGGTCGTTGAAGAATCACCCGAAATCTAGTCATCCTCGTCGTCGTTGTCCTCATCATCATCGTCATCTTCATGATCATCTTCGTTTTCATCGTCCTCGACATCGTGAGAATCGTCATCTCTGGGCAGGTGGTTCGATTCGAAAGCAGGTGGGCCCTGAAAATCCTTTGGGTGCTTGAGTGAACCATAAGAAGGTGGATTTGCCGTTCCAGATGTCGAGCTAGATGCTGATTGCCTTGCAGCAGAGGTGGATGTAGAAGCTGCCTTTTGAGCTGTAGACGACGAGTTAGATGTTGACTGGCCTTTAGCTGGGGCTGACTGAACTTTAGCTGATTGACTTCGAGCTGGGGCTGGCTGACCTCGAGCTGGGGCTGATTGACCTGGTGCTGGAGCTGATTGACCTGGAGCTGGAGCTGACTGACCTAAAGCTGGGGCTGATTGACCTGGAGCTGGGGCATACTGACCAGGAGCTGGGGCTGCCTGACCTGAAGCTGGGGCAGAATGACCTGGAGCTGGGGCCGATTGACCTCGAGTAAGAGCCGATTGACCTGGAGCTGGGGCAGACTGACCTGGAGCTGGGGCCGATTGACCTCGAGTAGGAGCCGATTGACCTGGAGCTGGAGCTAGGGCAGACTGACCTGGAGCTGGGGCCGATTGACCTCGAGTAGGAGCCGATTGACCTGGAGATGGAGCTGGGGCAGACTGACCTGGAGCTGGGGCCGATTGACCTCGAGTAGGAGCCGATTGACCTGGAGCTCGAACTGGAGCTGACTGATCTGGAGCTGGGGCAGACTGACCTGGAGATGGGGCAGACTGACCTGGAGCTGGTGCCGATTGACCTCGAGTAGGAGCCGATTGACCTGGAGCTGGAGCCGGGACATACTGACCTGGAGCAGGAGCAGAATGACGTGGTGCTGGGGCTGCCTGACCACGAAGTGGTGCTGATTGACCTGGAGCTGGAGCTGACTGACCAGGCGCTGGGGCTGATTGACCTGGAGCTGGGACTGATTGACCAGGAGCTGGGGCTGACTGACCTGAAGCTGGGGCTGATTGACCAGGAGCTGGGGCTGAAAGACCTGGAGTTGGGGCCGATTGACCTGGAGCTGGGACTGACTGACCTGGAGCTGGGGCAGACTGACCTGGAGCTGGGGCCGATTGTCCTCGAGTAGGAGCCGATTGACCTGGAGCTGGATCTGACTGACCTGGAGCTGGGGCAGAGTGACCTGGAGCTGGTGCCGATTGACCTCGAGTAGGAGCCGATTGACCTCGAGTAGGAGCCGATTGACCTCGAGTAGGAGCCGATTGACCTGGAGCTGGAGCTGACTGACCTGGAGCTGGGGCAGACTGACCTGGAGCTGGCGCCGATTGACCTCGAGTAGGAGCCGATTGACCTCTAGTAGGAGCCGATTGACCTCGAGTAGGAGCCGATTGACCTGGAGCTGGAGCTGACTGACCTGGAGCTGGGGCAGATTGACCAGGAGCTTGAGCTGACTGACCTGGAGCTGGGGCAGACTGACCTGAAGCTGGTGCCAATTGACCTCGACTAGGTGCCGACTGACCTGGAGCTGGGGCCGATTGTCCTCGAGTAGGAGCCGATTGACCTGGAGCTGGTGCCGATTGACCTCGGGTAGAAGGTGATTGACCTGGAGCTGCAGCTGGAGCTGACTGACCTGGAGCTGGGGCAGATTGACCTGGAGTTGGGGCCGATTGACCTGGAGCTGGGGCTGACTGACTTGGAGCTGGGGCAGACTGACCTGGAGCTGGGGCCGATTGTCCTCGAGTAGGAGCCGACTGACCTGGAGCTGGGGCAGACTGACCTGGAGCTGGGGCCGATTGTCCTCGAGTAGGAGCCGATTGACCTGGAGCTGGTTCCGAATGACTTCGGGTAGGAGCTGATTGACCTGGAGCTACAGCTGGAGCTGACTGACCTGGAGCTGGGGCAGACTGACCTGGAGTTGGGGCCGATTGACCTGGAGCTGGGGCTGACTGACCTGGAGCTGGGGCAGACTGACCTGGAGCTGGGGCCGATTGTCCTCGAGTAGGAGCCGATTGACCTGGAGCTGGTGCCGATTGACCTCGAGTAGGAGCCGATTGACCTGGAGCTGGAGCTGGGGCATACTGACCTGGGGCAGCAGCAGAATGACCTGGCGCTGGGGCTGCCTGACCACGAGGTGGTGCTGATTGACCTGGAGCTGGGGCTGACTGACCAGGCGCTGGGGCTGATTGACCTCGAGCTGGGGCTGATTGACCAGGAGCTGGGGCTGATTGACCTGGAGCTGGGGCAGACTGACCTGGAGCTGGTGCAGATTGACCTCGGGTAGGAGCCGATTGACCTGGAGCTGCAGCTGGAGCTGACTGACCTGGAGCTGGGGCAGATTGACCTGGAGCTGGGGCTGACTGACCAGGCGCTGGGGCTGATTGACCTCGAGCTGGGGCTGATTGACCAGGAGCTGGGGCTGACTGACCTGGAGCTGGGGCAGACTGACCTGGAGCTGGTGCAGATTGACCTCGGGTAGGAGCCGATTGACCTGGAGCTGCAGCTGGAGCTGACTGACCTGGAGCTGGGGCAGATTGACCTGGAGCTGGGGCTGCCTGACCACGAGGTGGTGCTGATTGACCCGGAGCTGGAGCTGACTGACCTGGAGCTGGTGCCGATTGACCTCGAGAAGGAGCCGATTGACCTGGAGCTGGGGCTGCCTGACCACGAGGTGGTGCTGATTGACCTGGAGCTGCAGCTGACCGACCAGACGCTGGGGCTGATTGACCTGGAGCTTTGACTGATTGACCCGGGGCTGGGGCTGACTGACCTGGAGCTGGGGCAGACTGACCTGGAGCTGGGGCCGATTGACTTCGACTAGGAGCCGATTGACCTGGAGCTGGGACTGATTGACCCGGAGCTGGGCCTGACTGACCTGGAGCTGGGGCAGACTGACCTGGGGCTGGGGCCGATTGTCCTCTAGTAAGACCCGAGTGACCTGGAGCTGGTGCCGATTGACCTCGACTAGGAGCCGACTGACCTGGAGCTGGGGCAGACGGACCTGGAGCTGGGGCCGATTGTCCTCGAGTAGGAGCCGATTGACCTGGAGCTGGTGCCGATTGACCTCGAGTAGGAGCCGATTGACCTGGAGCTGGGGCTGGAGCTGACTGACCTGGAGCTGGGGCAGATTGTCCTGGAACTCGGGCTGGCTTACGACGAGGTGCGACTGATTGACCTGGAGCTGGGGCCGATTGACCTCGAGAAGGAGCCGATTGACCTGGAGCTGGAGCTGACTGACCTGGAGCTGGGGCTGACTGACCGGGAGCTGGTGCCGATTTACCTCTAGTAGGAGCCGATTTACTTGTAGCTGACTGACCTGGAGCTGGGGCAGACTGACCTGGAGCTGGAGCTGACTGATCGGAAGCTGGGGCAGACTGACCTGGAACTCGGGCTGGCTTACGACGAGGTGCGACGGATTGACCTCGAGTAGGAGCCGATGGACCTGGAGCTGGAGCTGACTGACCTGGAGCTGGGGCAGATTGACCTGGAGCTGGGGCTGCCTGACCAAGAGGTGGTGCTGATTGACCTGGAGCTGGAGCTGACTGACCAGACGCTGGAGCTGATTGACTTGGAGCTGGGACTGATTGACCCGGAGCTGGGGCTGACTGACCTGGAACTGAGGCTGACTGGCCTGGGGCTGGGGCTGGGGCCGATTGACCTCGAGGAGGAGCCGATTGACCTGGAGCTGGGACTGACTGACCTGGAGCTGGGGCTGACTGACCTGGAGCTGGGGCAGATTGACCTGGAGCTGGGGCTGCCTGACCAAGAGGTGGTGCTGATTGACCTGGAGCTGGAGCTGACTGACCAGACGCTGGAGCTGATTGACCTGGAACTGGGACTGATTGACCCGGAGCTGGGGCAGACTGACCTGGAGCTGGGGCCGATTGTCCTCGAGTAGGAGCCGACTGACCTGGAGCTGGGGCAGACTGACCTGGAGCTGGGGCCGATTGACTTCGACTAGGAGCCGATTGACGTGGAGCTGGAACTGATTGACCCGGAGCTGGGGCTGACTGACCTGGGACTGAGGCGGACTGACCTCGAGGAGGAGCCGATTTACCTGGAGCTTGAGCTGACTGACCTGGAGCAGGGACTTGCTGACCTCGAGGTGTGGCTGATTGACCTGAAGCTGGGGCATACTGACCAGGAGCTGGGGCTGACTGACCTGAAGCTGGGGCAGAATGACCTGGAGCTGATGCCGACTGACCTGGAGCATAGGCAGACTGACCTGGAGCTGGGGCTGACGGACCTGTAGCTGGGGCTGATTGACCTGTAACAGAAGCTGATTGACCAGAAGCTGGGGCTGATTGACCTCGAGCTGGAACTGATTGACCTGGAGCTGGGGCATCCTGACCAGGAGCTGGGCCTGACTGACCTGGAGCTGGGGCTGACTGACCTGGAGCTGGGGCAGAATGACCTGGAGCTGATGCCGACTGACCTGGAGCAAAGGCAGACTGACCTGGAGCTGGGGCTGACTGACCTGGAGCTGGGGCTGATTGACCTGCAACTGGAGCTGATTGACCTGAAGCTGGGGATGATTGACCTGAAGCTGGGGCATCCTGACCAGGAGCTGGGGCTGACTGACCTGAAGCTGGGGCAGAATGACCTGGAGCTGATGCCGACTGACCTGGGGCAAAGGCAGACTGACCTGGAGCTGGCGCTAATTGACCTGGAGCTGGGGTTGATTGACCTTCAACTGGGGCTGATTGACCTAGAGCTGGAGCTGAAGCTGACTGATCTGGAGTTGGGACTGATTGACCGTGAGCTGGGGATGATTGACCTGGAGCTGGAACTGATTGACCTGGAGCTGGGGTTGCCTGACCACGAGGTGGTGCTGATTGACCTGGAGCTTGAGCTGGCTGACCAGCAACTGGGGCCGAATGACCTCGAGGAGGGGCCGGTTTACCTCGAGCAGGAACCGATTGACCTGGAGCTGGGGCTGGTCGACCTGGAGTAGGGGCTGACTGACCTGGAACTGGAGCTGACTGACCTGGACCTGTGGCAGAATGACCTGGAGATGATGCCGACTGACCTGGATCTAGGGCCGACTGTCCTGGAGCTGAAGCTGATTCAGCTGAAGCTGGAGCTGATTGACCCGGAGCTGGAGCTAACTGACCTGGAGCCGGGGCTGATGGACCTTGAGCAGGGGCAGACTGATCTGGAGCTGGGGCTGATTGACCTGAGTCTGGGGCTGATTGACCTGTAGCTGGTGCTGAAGCTGACAGACCTGAAGCTGGTTCTGACTGACCTGGAGCAGGGGCAGACTGACCTGAAGTTGGGGCAGAATGACCTGGCGCTGATGCCGACTGACCTGGAGCAAAGGCAGACTGTCCTGGAGCTGGGGCTGATTGACCTGAGACTGGGGCTGATTGACCTATAGCTGGAGCTGAAGCTGACAGACCTGGAGCTGGTTCTGACTGACCTGGAGCAGGGGCAGACTGACCTGAAGTTGGGGCAGAATGACCTGGCGCTGATGCCGACTGACCTGGAGCAAAGGCAGACTGTCCTGGAGCTGGGGCTGATTGACCTGAGACTGGGGCTGATTGACCTATAGCTGGAGCTGAAGCTGACAGACCTGGAGCTGGTTCTGATTGACCTGGAGCTGGGGTATCCTGAACTGGAGCCGGGGCAGAATGACCAGGCGCTGATGCTGACTGACCAGGAGCTGGGGCTGATTGACCGGGAGCTGGGGCTGACTGACCAGGAGCTGGGGCTGAATGACCAGCAACTGGGGCTGATTGACCTGGAGCGGAGGCTGATTGACCTGAAGCTGGGACTGATTGACCTGGAGCTGGAGCTGATCGACCTGGAGCTGAGGCATAGTCACCCGGAGCTGGGGCTGACTGACCTGAAGCTGGGGCAGAATGACCTGGAGCTGATGCCGACTGACCTGGAGCAGAGACAGACTGACCTGTGGCAGAGACAGACTGACCTGGGGCTAGGGCTGGCTGACCTGGTGCTGGGGCTGATTGACCTGAGACTGGGGCTGATTGACCTGGAGCTGAAGCTGACTGACCTGGAGCTGGTTCTGATTGACCTGGAGCTGGGGCATACTGACCCGGAGCTGGAGCTGACTGACCTGAAGCTGGGCCAGATTGACCTGGAGCTGATGGCGACTGACCTGGAGGAGAGACAGACTGACCTGGCGCTGGGGCTGACTGACCCGAGACTGGAGCTGATTGACCTGGAGCTGAAGCTGACTGACCTGGAGCTGGGGCATCCTGACCAGGAGCTGGGGCTGACTGACCTAAAGCTGGGGCAGAATGACCAGGCGCTGATGGTGACTGGCCTGGAGCAGAGGCAGACTGACCAGGAGCTGTGGCTGATTGACCGGAGGCTGGGGCTGACTGACCTGGAGCTGGGGCTGAATGACCGGCAACTGGGGCTGATTGACCTGGAGCTGGCGCTGAAGCTGATTGACCTGGAACTGAGGATGATTGACCTGGAGCTGGAGCTGATCGACCTGGAGCTGGGGCATAGTCACCCGGAGCTGGGGCTGACTGACCTGAAGCTGGGGCAGAATGACCTGGAGCTGATTCCGACTGACCTGGAGCAGAGACAGACTGACCTGGGGCTGACTGAACTGGAGCTGGGACTGATTGACCTGAGTCTGGGGCTGATTGACCTGGAGCTGAAGCTGACTGACCTGGAGCTGATGCCGACTGACCTGGAGCAGAGACAGAGTGACCTGGGGCTGACTGACCTGGAGCTGGGGCTGATTGACCTGGAGCTGAAGCTGACTGACCTGGAGCTGGTTCTGATTGACCTGGAGCTGGGGCTGACTGACCTGGAGCTGGGGCTGATTGACCTGGAGCTGAAGCTGACTGACCTGGAGCTGATGCCGACTGACCTGGAGCAGAGACAGAGTGACCTGGGGCTGACTGACCTGGAGCTGGGGCTGATTGACCTGGAGCTGAAGCTGACTGACCTGGAGCTGGTTCTGATTGACCTGGAGCTGGGGCTGACTGACCTGGAGCTGGGGCTGATTGACCTGGAGCTGAAGCTGACTGACCTGGAGCTGGTTCTGATTGACCTGGAGCTGGGGCATAGTCACCCGGTGCTGGGGCTGACTGACCTGAAGCTGGGGCAGATTGACCTGGAGCTGATGGCGAGTGACCTGGAGCAGAGACAGACTGACCTGGCGCTGGGGCTGACTGCCCTGAGACTGGGGCTGATTGACCTGGATCTGAAGCTGACTTACCTAGAGCTGGTTCTGATTGACCTGGAGCTGGGGCTGACTGACCTGAAGCTGGGGCAGAATGACCTGGAGCTGATGCCGACTTACCTGTAGCAGAGACAGACTGACCTGGGGATGGGGCTGACTGACCTGGAGCTGGGGCTGATTGACCCGAGACTGGGGCTGATTGACCTGGAGCTGGGGCAGACTGACCTGGAGTTGGGTCACCTGGGACTGGGGCTGACTCACTTGGAGCTGGGGTTGATTGTTCTGGAGAGGTGGCTGACTGACCTGGAGCAGGGGCTGAATAACCTGGGGATGAGGCTGATTGACCGGGAGCTGGAGCTGGAACTGACTGACCTGGGGCAGAAGCTGACTGACCTGTTCCGGGGGCTGAGTATCCAGGAGCTTGATCAGACTGACCTCGAGCAGGGACAGATTGACCTGGAGCTGAGGCTGATTGACCTGGAGCTGGAGCAGACTTACCTGAAGCTGGGGCTGAGTGACTTTTAGAAGGGTGCGATTGACCTGCAGTTGGGGCTGACTGACCTGGAGCTGGGGCTGATTGTCCTGGAGCCGGGGAAGGTAGACCTGAAGGTGCAGCTGACTGACCTGGGCCTGTTGCTGACTGACCTGGAGCAGAAGCTGATTGACCTAGAGCTGGGACCAATTGAACTGGGTCTGGAGCAGACTGACTTGGTGCTACAGCTGACTGGCCTGGAGCAGGGGCTGACTGACCTGGAGCAGAGGCTGACTGACCTGGTGCAGTGGCTGATTTACCTGGAGCAGGGGCCGATTTGCCTGGAGCTGGTGGTGACTGAGCTGGAGCAGTGGCTGATTGACCTGGTGCAGTTACTGATTGACCTGATGCTGAGGCTGATTGACCTGGAGCTGATGCTGATTGACCTGGAGCAAGGATTGGTTGACCTGGAGCTTGTACAGACAGACTTGGAGCTTGGGCTGACTGGTCTTTAGCTGAAGCTGACTGACCTTTAGCTGGGACCGATTGACCTGGAACAGAAGCTGACTGACCGTTAGCTGGGGCTGATTGACCCTTAGTTGGGTATGATTGACCTGGAGCTGAACCTGGACCTGACTGACCTGAGGCATGGGCCGGCTGACCTGGAGCATTAGCTGACTCACCCTTAGCTGGGGCTGACTGACCTGGTGCTGGGGTAGAGGTTGTTCCTGGCTGTTGTGTTGTTGATGCTGGATTAGATGTTGTCTGGCCTGGAGCTGCGGTAGATTTAATATATGGCCTTTGTTGTGCAGACGGTAAGTTAGAAGCTGGCTGACCTCTAACTGGGATAGACGTTGATCCTGGCTGTTTTGTTGTAGAGGTTGAATCAGAGGCTGACTGAACTGAGGCGGGGATTGGGGTTGATGCTGGTTGTTGGGTTGTAGAGGCTGGACTAGATGTTGACTCTCCTGGAGCATTGGTGGATTTGGCAGCGGGCCTTTGTTGTGCAGACGCTGACTGACCTCGACCTCGAGCTGGGGTAGAGGTTGATCTTGGCCGTTTTGGTGTAGAGGTTGAGCTAGATGCTGGCTGAACTGAAGCGGGAGTTGGAGTTGATGCTGGTTGTTGAGCTGTAGAAGTTGAGTCAGAAGCTGACTGAACTGCGGATGGAGTTGGAGTTGATGCTGGTTGTTGAGTTGTAGAGGTTGAGTCAGAAGCTGACTGAACTGAAGCGGGAGTTGGAGTTGATGCTGGTTGTTGAGTTGTAGAAGTTGAGTCAGAAGCCGGCTGAACTGCGGATGGAGTTGGAGTTGATGCTGGTTGTTGAGTTGTAGAGGTTGAGTCAGAAGCTGACTGAACTGAAGCGGGAGTTGGAGTTGATGCTGGTTGTTGAGTTGTAGAGGTTGAGTCAGAAGCTGACTGAACTGCGGATGGAGTTGGAGTTGATGCTGGTTGTTGAGTTGTAGAGGTTGAGTCAGAAGCTGACTGAACTGAAGCGGGAGTTGGAGTTGATGCTGGTTGTTGAGTTGTAGAGGTTGAGTCAGAAGCCGGCTGAACTGCGGATGGAGTTGGAGTTGATGCTGGTTGTTGAGTTGTAGAGGTTGAGTCAGAAGCTGACTGAACTGAAGATGGAGTTGGAGTTGATGCTGGTTGTTGAGTTGTAGAGGTTGAGTCAGAAGCTGACTGAACTGCGGATGGAGTTGAAGTTGATGCTGGTTGTTGAGTTGTAGAGATTGAGTCAGAAGCTGACTGAACTGAGGATGGAGTTGGAGTCGATGCTGGTTGTTGAGTTGTTGAGGTTGAATCCGAAGCTAGCTGAACTGAGGATGGAGTTGGAGTTGATGCTGGTTGTTGAGTTGTAGAGGTTGAGTCAGAAGCTGACTGAACTGAGGATGGAGTTGGAGTCGATGCTGGTTGTTGAGTTGTAGAGGTTGAATCCGAAGCTAGCTGAACTGAGGATGGAGTTGGAGTTGATGCTGGTTGTTGAGTTGTAGAGGTTGAGTCCGAAGCTGAGTGAACTGAAGATGGAGTTGGAGTTGATGCTGGTTGTTGAGTTGTAGAGGTTGAGTCCGAAGCTGAGTGAACTGAAGATGGAGTTGGAGTTGATGCTGGTTGTTGAGTTGTTGAGGTTGAGTCAGAGGCTGTCTGAACTGAAGATGGAGTTGGAGTTGATGCTGGTTGTGGGGTTGTAGAGGTTGAGTCAGAAGCCGGCTGAACTGCGGATGGAGTTGGAGTTGATGCTGGTTGTTGAGTTGTAGAAGTTGAGTCAGATGCCAGCTGAACTGAAGATGGAGTTGGAATTGATGCTGGTTGTTGAGTTGTAGAGGTTGAATCAGAAGCTGACTGAACTGAAGATGGAGTTGGAGTTGATGCTGGTTGTTGAGTTGTAGAGATTGAGTCAGAAGCTGACTGAACTGAGGATGGAGTTGGAGTCGATGCTGGTTGTTGAGTTGTTGAGGTTGAATCCGAAGCTAGCTGAACTGAGGTTGGAGTTGATGCTGGTTGTTGAGTTGTAGAGGTTGAGTCAGAAGCTGACTGAACTGAAGATGGAGTCGAGGTTAATTCTGGACCATCGGTTCCGTCAGTTGTTACCTCGCATAATTCAGTCGAAATATCGGTCGTTGACTCATCTGGTATCAGAGTAGAACTGGAGTCAGGCTGAGTAGGTGCTGGTGACGTTGCTCCTGGAGTCGTTGTAGGCGAATCGGTCGTGTCGTTCTTATTACACGAGGTGCAAGTGTTGCTTTGCCACATGCACCTCTTGGCGGCGTCGTCCCATACCAGTCGCCTTGTTGCACAGGGTCTTCTGTCGAAAAGACGTCCATCGACGCAACTCACGTAGAAGTTACATCCATTGCATGATTGGTAGTTACCATCTAACCGACCAATACAGCTAGTAATGCAGGACGGTCCAGTTCTGCAGACAGCTGTGACGGTATATGCGAGGCATATACCGAACAGAACTGTAATTCAGAGATAATAAACATCATTTATATGTGCAAGCTATTCAGTAGTTAAATAGCATAATGTTGAACTTTTTGTGAAAACTTACTGTCTAAATATCGTTTTAGATGACAATCTAAACAATTTGGATAAATTTTGCATATTTTTTATCCTTGAGCAAATCATTTGCAGAGACAACTCAAATCACTGCCTTCGCTACTTTCGCTGCTGTAATTACTGCCGCTACTAATGCTACTAACTCCATTCATTCATTGCAAAAATGTATATAGCCCCCCTTCAAGGAGCACTCCCTTCTCAACACCGGCTGAAATAAAACGGTCTTAAGGCTACTGTAAAACTCACATGAGTGAACCCTAGGCATAAGACGCAATGATAATGGAAGCCCATTCCATGCCAAAGGGCCAACAACAGAGGAAGCTTGATACTGTCTAATTGCAGCTCGCCTATGGAGAACGAGGAATCTACCATGCGTGGATGAGCAAAGAATACATAGTCCCTGCATGCCGGTTGTAGAGCAACATAGCTCTTGTAGATAAGAAGGGGCGATACCTATTAGGCACCACCATACCGAGGCAGAAACGCGGTACACTATCCGCTGAGGGACAAGGAGCCAATGCATGACACCTTGCATATATATTCGGTGACATGATCTTAGTTTGGGATGCGGCCAATGAGACACCCGGCCGTGCGCAGTACTTGCTCCAAGCACTCCAATCGCCCCCAGCCAGGAAGGCAAAACAGCAATAGTCAAGCCATGGGACAATAAAAGAATGGATCAAATAGCGATGGAGTTAATGGTAATAGAGCGGATGACAACAGTTACTCTCATTTGGCGCAGCTGATAGTAACAGTTGAGACAGAGTTAATGAATATGTGAATGTGAATTCCTGGCCCAGAATGACACCTAGCTCGCGTACAGTTGCAGAGAATACGACCTGCCGAATATGAATTCTGGAAATTCCGGTCTTTTATAAATACCGAAATTCCGAAATTTTTCAGGCACGAAATCCGGAATTTTGGAGGTGAAATTATGGGTTTAAATAGCAGTTATTATCAATATTCTTATCATTATTCATGGAACACAAGATGCAGAACTTTATTTTATTTTCATAACTATGATATTATGTGAATATGATAAATCCTGGTAGGTCCTACAGGCCTATTTCATGTGAGGTTTGACTTTGAATAATTGCGCTATTCGCTATAGGTTTATGAACTGTGCCTCTACAAATATACAAGCGCCACGATCAGAAAGGCTACTGATGAGTAGTCTGTTGGCATTATTTTTTGGTTTAACACTTATAGCAAGTAGATTGTGTTGAATCTGATCATGCGTTTTCGGCGGCCGGCGTTAGGCCAATCTGCTCCAGTTTGCAGACTCGGTGATGAACTCACTGTTGGTGCTTCCAGCGTTCATATTTTCAGAAGCATGCCTGATGCAATATGAATTCATTAACACCGTGGATTATTGATATCTCTCTGTTCTTTAAGTTTGTAACTTTTTATCTATTTCTTTGACCATTGTCACTGAATGTCAACTTTGTGATACCTTCGACGCTACTTCCATGTGTAGTTTAGTATTATACTAGTTAACAAGATATAAAATTAGTAGGCACATTTTAATTAGTTGGAAATTTGTTGGAAATTTACAGTAATAAAAATTCCGGAATTCCAAAATAATCCCGAAATTCCGGAAAATTGATTATGGTCCGGAATTGCAATCTCTAGCTGCAAGATTGAGTTTCGCGAGCTCTTGGCGCTTGCCCAGGCCAGATGAATTGAGTCTGGGATACATTGGTGGAAATAATCATTGTACCACCCTGATTTTCAACAATTTTGCATGGTGATGCAATAACTATTTACACCACTTTACATGCCTATTAAGAGCGTCATTAGCTTTAGCTATACTACTAATCGCAATCAATATAGTAAATAAGTCTAACTCTATGAGTTTGAGAACATAGAATTTCAAAGCATATGATGATTTAAAGATCTCACCCTGGATCAACACGTTCTTCATGTCCTCGAAACTTTACGCAACTTCGCTTTTCTTTTCCTGAAATCTTTTATCTATAAATTAAATTATTAAATGGCTATTATAAAATTATTATAAAAGTTATTATAAAAGGTAAAAAGTAAAAGTTACGCACTGATGACCGAGTACACAACTTTGCTCAACAATTATTTTTACAATTCCATCCATTCTCTTCGTCCTTTCTACATCTACTCTTCCTTACTACTGCACACATTTAGCACGTTATGTCTTTATTTATTAAGTCACCCGCAGATAACAGAGCCTTACTACACCTGTTAATACATTGACGACACTGAGACCAGGACAGAGTCTAGCAACAGTCAGACGTCTGGAAAATTGACACAAAGCTAACGCGAAGGCGGCATCTATTAACATTGTGATTGTTGATTAGGAAAAATAAAGCGCTGAACTATGTTATCATGTATAAAAAGTATTTCAGCATGGGGTTAAAGATTGAGGTGACTGTCACCACCACCAGTGATAGACACCACCGTCACAACACAGATTTTCGACAATGGCGCTTAGTTCTCAAGTGGGAAGGCTGAATAACAGTACAATATAAATTTAAACCGATGCTATATAATAAAATATTATAGCGAAAACAACAAAGGCTCACACATTTAAAGCAATGTGGCAAGTTTGTTGCAGGCTTTAGCTATAATTATTTAAATTACATGTTAAGATTAATCAATTTTATATCTGAAAGAATTCATAGCCTACTATACCTGAAGTGAAAAGCGTTATTTCCAATGTGAGAGAAATCTGCAAAGTAACAATCTTAGCTAAAGCTCTTGTCACCAAGAACACAGTTCATTATAAGTGAGAACAGTGAGGGAATAACATGATTATTTGAGGCCGTATAGAAATAATTATTACTGTTTTGAGACTGAGATGATCGAAAAAAGCATCATTAATTTGAATCATTTCGCCTATAATAGAAGTTTGAATATGCGTAGTAAATAGTAGTAGTAGGCCTAAATGGCTTATGATAGAAGTTTGAATATGTGTAGATCCTATTCAAATCTAACACAAACGGACACTAATTGATTTTATTTAGCTAAACCATAGATTATTCCAAACGAGTTTAAATACATGTATATGATTACACCAATGTTTTAGAAATAGCTGTTCAATTCACAAATAATTCAAATTAAATTTGATTGAGAAGGCTAATTCCTCACGTCGAGTAATCCCAATATAGAGAAAGACCAATTAAGAACTGCATTAAAAGCTACTCACATACCCAGTCTGTTGTCAGCCGTTCGCTACAATGTTGCTACCCAATATGCGTCTTCTTCTTTTATACACAAACTAGGACCAGTTGAGATAATTTTACACCACGACAATCGTGATCAGATATTCAAGTTGAGTTCTTTTTGCGCAGCTTCGCAAATTGTGACATTAATTTATCCGAATTTTCCACCACGCTCTCATTCTCCCACGACGCACCGAAAGCCTCAACGTCAAACACAACTTCAACATTGACTACTGATTGTCAGCTTACGCATGTACACTTAATTTTTCATATTGTTTACCCATCATGATCTGTCTTAGTGGACGGATCTTGGGGATTTCACACGGTTGCGAAGTAATTTAACTAAGATGCTAAATACTTTTCTGTGCGTGGACCGCCGTTTATTCACACCGTAGCACTCACTCGCAACTTCAGTGACTTTGATGACCGTGTTAATGCTTTCAAGGTTACTAATCAAGTTTATTACGCACTGTTATCGAAAATTATACTCAACGAACCCACAGGAAAGGTTAGGCAAAGTAACACAGCTTAGGATGCTGTAAGGATAGTGGGTAAAGTCAGGAAAGACTATGTAAGACTATGGAAGATCTGATAGGGAAAGGTGATAAACGATAGGCAAAATAGGCATTGCAAAGCGTGTTCAAGTTTCAAGAGTGAGTAAATGTTACACGGCTGCTTAAAGTATTCCAAGAAAAAACCGTTAACTGTATTTCAAGATGTAACCTGATTTGCGGTTCCGTCGTTTCTTTTATTGGTTCTTTTCATCCTTATTGTTCCCTCATGATCATCAATGTATTTCTCTCACAGTCATGTTCTTCCGTTGGGATAATAAATAACGTATTGAATTGAATAAATAATAATTGATTAAGTAGGTTTGCAAGTGAATGTGCCGTAAAGTAATAAGAATAAGTTGCTCTGTTGAGTAATAACTTTCGCCGTATTTTGTAAGCATGTCACGCAAGAAGGGTTAGATTCAGAATTTCAGAGATAGCCTGACGGGTAAATTACTCTTGACTCACAGATAAAAATAAACTTTACGGATGACAACCGGGATATAATATAGTTTGAATATATAATATATGTACATATACGGTACAGTGATGATTAATCAATGAAATGCAATAGACTGCATGTCTATGATATAATTCTTTCTATTCGATGATAAAATACATTGGGATATGGCAAATATTATGTTGTCATTACACATGAGCGCAGGTGTAACGTATGCATGCAAATTAATTCTAGACGAGCGCCTTGAGCTTAAATTTGATGTTTTTTGTCATGATTAGACAGTTTATCAATAAGGTTCTGTATGATCACCATTGAACTCAAGTGGCTCAATTTCAGCCGCATAGTTTGTCAAACTTGACAATGACCCAGATTTCAACATTTTCTGATGCAATTAATCTTGAGACTGGAAATTCAAAACTGCAAACCTCATTGACGAGTCCGCGTTGTCAATATATCTAAATAGGCCTACAGATCCGGGCACTATCATACTGTCTCAAAATATTTTCTGTAAAACATGGGCTAAGGGGCCGTTCACATATTATATAACGCTCAAGGGGTAGGTGGGTGGGTTCCGGTTTTGTTAGCGTTATATTGTGTAGGGTGGGGGGAGGTTGAAGGATTTGTTATATAACAAACTTTTTTTCAGCTTATGCTATTTTGCCTGTTTGCCTGCCAATTGGAAATTCCGTGTACTACGGACCTTCATTGTTTAATCGAAGTTCACAATACGTTATGAACCAAAACTAGCACCATTAGCTGCCACCTGGTGAATTGATTTGACGTTCTTAGTTATTATTTTATAAATCCACTTTTAACAATTTGCTGTTTACAATTTTTACAATTTCATGTGCATAGCTCTAAACGCTCTAAAATTCAATTCTGTGTGCTGTGTTTTGATTCTGGTTTAAATTAAAAACTTAATTCACTTTAAATAATTATTTTGGTAGGTTTGATTTCATTTTCTATAGTATGTGTAAATAGTTTATGTTTGCTTAAATACCCAAAGTGTCATATTGTGCACTACAATTATGTCGATTGTATGTCTTTAAATGTGCTTATAGGCTGGGGTGGGGTAGGGGGTGGGTAGCATATCTGTTATATAATACAGGGGTGGGGGTGGGATCACAGCTGCTGTTATATAACGTTATTATGGGTATGGGTGTGGGGTGGGTCAAAAATTGAGATTTTACGCGTTATATAATATGTGAACGGCCCCTAAGCTGTTAGTGACTGCCCTCTGGGCTCATATAGATTACTTAGGAGATTGAACAATTCATTATTAATAATAATTATTGATAAAGTAACAAAATGATTGTAAAACTGAGCATTTTACCAGTTGAATCTTTAGTTATAGAAATGGGAAAATTGCAAATGCTAGACTTTGAGATGAATCTTTTATTTGGATCAGTTTGTGAAGCGGAGACATAGAGGACTTTATGTCGATGTGGTGGACAGATTAATTTCACTTGAATGTCAGCTTCCAACTGCTATCATTTTTGGTTATGGCTTAATCCCTGATCTGTTAATATGAGGTGCAGCCTTTGTGTAGGTCAGTTGACATGGCGAAGCGAATTAGCTGGTGCCCTGCACTTGGCTTTTGAGTGACGGCTTAGAAGCTTGGACATCACGACTACGGTGTCATGTCGCTTGAACGATTTGGATTTTCACAGCGCTTAGTCAAAACAAAGCCGACGGACAAAGAGGTAAAAATCGGTTCCAAATTGTCACGCAGGCAAACAGTCAGACGGCAATGGTGGCTGATGTTCAGAATTTAAGTGGCGAGGTAGGTAAGATGACTCAGATTATGATTTTGTATGGTGATCTATATCTCTGTGCCTGCCCTAAGAAATACGACCAAAGTCACACTACTCTCATTGCTCTGGAGCCCTTGAATGCAATCAATGGTTAGTTTCAATTCTGATGTTGGTCAACGTCTGTCAGTGGCTGCTCTCGCAACGTAACATTGCTTGAAGCACCTTTCTCTCTGAATCCAGCATCGCTACCATGAAGTCTTATTGTAAAAGGACGCCCTGACCCTAGTTTTGATAATGATATATTTGCTACAAATTTTTAATAATACAGAACCTAGAAAAAATCACCGTTGAAATATTCACTTTATTTGTACAAGTACAAGTCAGAATTAAAAATGATTATTTTCGTTTCAATTAAAAATGACGAAACATTATAACAAACATTGTATGAACAAATTATGAGAAGTTATTACAATAGTCACATTTAACTGCCGGCAGCCATGTAAGGCGCCACTACGTTATAAAAAACATCTCTTTTAACCAATGCCTAGCGAAAGAAGGTCACGTCAACCTTATCCCTACGGTGGTTTGGGGATTGAAATCGGTTCATCAGCTCTGCGCCCCAGTGTGTTTCTAGTAGGCCTTTACAATTAGTTGGGATTGAGGTACAGATCAAGGTGAATGCAAATACATAAAAAAAGATAGAGACATGGACAGAAACAGCGACAGAGAACACATAAGAAATGACGAAGGACAAAAATTAAACAAGGGCAGACAAGACATAAAATTCACAATTGAAAAGTCTTTGGTGATAAAGTTCCACTTCTATATTAACCAACAACATTTAGAATCAATGATTTTTCTGTTTCACTAAAGTTTCTTCTTAATTCTAGACGTAATAGCCCTTATAATGCGCATCATATATATCGCCTCAGGCAATTCGAGCAGCTCAATAATCGTCACTGTGATCATCATCGTCGTCATCGTCATCATCTTGATCATCTCGATCAACTTTGTCATCGTGATGATCTTGGTCGCCTCGATCATCCTTGTCATCGTCATCATCTTGGTCATCGTCAACTCTAGGCAGGTTGGTGGATTTGTGTGTCTGCACTCTATGTGGCCTTTTTGTTAGAAGGGTCGAAGTAGATGTAGTGTTATATCTTGATTCTTCAGAGTCAGTGTCATATCTTGGTTCTTCAGGATCGGTGTTATATCTTGGTTGTTCAGGGTCAGTGGTATATCTTGGTTCTTCAGGGTCAATGTTATATCTTTGTTTTTCAGGGTCAGTGTTGTATATTGGTTCTTCAGTGTCACTGTTGTATCTTGGTTTTTCAGGGTCAGTGTTATATCTTGGTTCTTCTGTTGATGGCTGTCTTATTCGATGGGTTGACACATATTGACTTAAAGTGGAGCGAGAAGAATGCGGCTCTGATTTTCCGTCTTTTGAAGCGGTAGGTGAAAAGGTTGGCTCGGTTTCTATACACTGGGTGCATGTCTTGCTTTGCCACACGCATCTTTTTACTGTGTCGTCCCATACCAACCGCTGCGCACAGACTCTTATTTCGTACAAGTGTCCACTGACGCAGACCGCGTAAAAATTGCAGCCATCGCATGATTGGTATAAGCCGTTATCCAGCCCACCGCAAGAAGTGATGCATGATGGTCCGGTTCTACAGAGGTCGGTGAGCGTTCCTGTTTCGCAAGTAATCGTGACGACATGCCAGAGGCTGACACCGAGGATGGCTATAAATCCGAGAAAATAAGCGGTAATCAAATCATAAACTAATTAAATTCTTGTGTAACAGTTAGGTACATTGATAAATTGAAACCAAAATAATTTATTTTGTTTTTCTTAAACTTAAGCCTGTTCTTGAGACCACTAAAACCATTGAATTCATTTTCCTTAATCTTTGCTAATGAGTCTACGCAAATATCCGCTACTTCTGACACCGCTAACTCTGATCACCATAATTGTCGCCAGTACTGCGGCCATTACTACTGTGAACATTAATTCTAGTCAATAAATTTTGCTAATGTTGAAATAACTGCAAATTATGTTGATTCTACTTACTATGATTATGAGCCTACCAGTAAAAAAATTAGCCCTAAAGCTACTATTACACTCCACTCTTATTTTCTGTTCTAATATCAATAGTAATAAAAGGAAACGTATATTGAGCACTATTTAATATAATTATACGGGTCAGAAACATGGACCATGAGAAAAGAAGACATACGAAGACTCGAGACATTTGAAATGTGGACATGGAGAAAAATGGAGAAAATTAGCTGAACAGAACACAAAACAAATGAAGAAGTAATGGAAATGATTGGAGAGGAAGGAAGCCTGATACGCACAATAAGAGAGAAAGAGCTGGATTGGGCATACATTGAGAGGAGACTCACTACAAAGAATAGTCAAAGAAAGAAATATGGATGGGATACGGCCAAGAGGAAGACAAAGACAAATGCTTGATTGGATGATGACAGATGGATATGGAAATAATGAGATATTCTGTAGCGCCATTATGATTCTCGGGGGGTAGCCTGAAGCTGATTTCAGCTTAACACTGGAGGTAATCTGAAATTTTAGGGGGTAGCTTAAAATCGCCTTCAAGTTACCCCAGGGGTTACTTGAAATCGATTTCAAGTTACCGGGGGTAAGGTGAATGTGAGGGGGTAATTTGAAATCGCTACACCGTCCGCTAAAGTCCGTCGGCGAGATATGCATTGGATTTCTATCGTTTTGTTTCTTTCAGGCCGAGATATCTGCACCCATTCGACAATAATAATAATAATTATTATTATTATTATTACTATGCCAGTTCGTATGCGACACTCTCTTGGTCCAAAGCACGCTTATCTCGGTCTACCCCATTTACACTTGTTTTCCTGAAGTTTTACACTGGCTAACCGATCACTTCGCAGTTTCAGTGTAAGACCCTCCTCCTGGTCAACAGATTTCAACTGGGCCTTGCCGCAAATTTCTATCAGACTTTACATGCAAGCACAAGCCTCTTTTGCAGTGTCTGTCTGGCCTTCCTTGCGGTCTACCGATCGTTCGGAATCTCATTGACCCTCGTGCACATAAGAATTACTCAGAGGCGTTCCATAGTCAAATAAAACTGTCTCACAATGGTAGACTAATGCCTGAGATGGAGCCTAGGAAGGAGACCATTTCAAATCGAATATCATAAATAAAGTAAATTCCCAATTGTATGGAGTGAGATTTTATTCAACATGCAGACACTATATCGTGAATCAAGCAGTGGTAAAATGTTTTGAATATCAAGTTTCTAGTAGAATCTAGTAGAATTCTAGTATATGAAGAAAATGCCAAGCGTTGAATTCTTTCTTAAATTTCGATTTTAGTATTGAGAATAATTCATCACGAGGTAATTAGGATATATGATGGAGCAAGACGCCGACTGCTAAATACGGGGTGATGGGTTAAGACTCAAAATGCGGAGTGGAAGGGTCACATTTCTGTCAGAGTGTGTTCCCTAATTTGCGATCATGAGACGATCATCATCGTATGATTCAATACAGCTTATACTAGTATTGGCCTAAATTTCTTGGTCATTACTGAATACATACTTACATATATATATATATATATATCATTTTATTAGTCGGAGCAGAGATTATTAAAGATTGTAAGATGTCTCATATGCATTGTGTATTGAGTTGAACTACAATAACTTCTTTGCTTGTCACCGGCAACATTGTTTAATGTTGCCAAGTGTATGTTATTAGTTAGGTTCAGTAAAGCACTTAACAGTAGTTTCGCGCTTTGCAAAGGATTGTTTATCCTATTAACAATATATTATAGCCTTAATAATATACATTTTGGTATATGCAGCTTCGCCACCGCATAACTACAACCACTAGATAAATAGTCTGCAACGTTTCGTCGAAACACTCTCGATGTGTGAAATCGTTGTTCACAACCTGATCGTCAAGTGTCACTGCATCTTTACCGATCGTTTTCGCATCCGTAACAGGACTAATCAGGATATACGAATCCATAGGGATAGTCCTTAGAACTGCAAGAAAGAAACCACAATTCGTCAGCATGACACAAAACAGAAAGATATCAGTCAACGGCAGTGGCGTAGCTAGAGTAAACGTCACCCGGGGCGGTCCGTTCAAATGTCACCCCAGTGACCCCACACGACCCTATGCTGAATGGTTAGGTGTAGCTAAATTTTCATACATACCAGTTTCATACAGGTTTAAAAATTCATAGGTCACGGAAGAAACTTGTTATCAGATATTAAGTTATTTTTATTTATATTTTATTTTCTGCTTTTTAGTCCATTAGCAAAAGGAGATTTTTAAAAAGTTCTTTTATTTATATTTTACTTTCTGTTTTTTAGTCCTATAAATTTGACGAAAATTTCATAAATGTCCATTGTAGTTTGTAAATGGTAAACAACTGCTTTGTCAAATGTACATCGTTGCATCTTGCGGACTGTACATGCCCAGCATAATATCAATGGAAGCTGTCTTCTTTCGACAGCTTCCATTGATATTATGCTGTCGTCGACGTTCTTTCATATAATTCGACAAAGCCATGGTCGTCATTTATTTCGAACATTGTTCGAAATAAATTATAAGAAAAATATAAGAAAAATGACTCACCAAAAGAGCTGTACTCGCTCAGACAATATTTTCGACGGTTGATAGATTCAAATTCGAAATATGTGACGTCATAACGGTCACATTTCCTGTGTTGGTTGGTTTTTTTTCACAATTCTATTTTCAGACTATTTTCGCACCTTAGCCTGGCTGAAAAATTTTGTTGGAGGTGACATAGTGTCACCCTCCATATGCTGTCACCCGGGGCGGTCCGCCCCCCTCGTCCCCCCTTAGCTACGCCACTGGTCAATGGATAACAGTTTCTAACGACTTTAAACCCGCATCTCGACGGGAATCATTCTTACAAGGAGAAATGTGAAAATGGTTTTGGAGAAATGTTTTATACGTTTGCAATTGGTAGCGGTGATTTGCAGCTAGGATCCGAATAGGATACTGGCGTAATCAAGAAGGTGTGATTGACTGAAACAAAGCAATAAATATATACATCAGAAATATCGACGGGTACTCAGGTCAACATTTCAACATTTATTGACATCCTTACTTATGAGACCATCTGACTCCGTACTGAAACAGTCAATGTTCCTCTCTTTGTTCTTCTTTCCTGATTTTTGTGTCCACCTTAGGCCATCCATATAGACCAAATAAAATCTGGAAAACATGGTTTGGGGGTCCAGGAAAAATATATCCCATGTATAAGGTTAGGTTACGACGGTAATCTCGTACCTCCGATACTCCTTCTGTTTGTTGTAATGGTCTACCATTGCTTTGACGTCATCATTGGCACTTGCCAACTGATCCCTCTCTAAAAACATCAGAGACATGGTCAGAACTAAATTGACTTCACTGTGTTGATACTGATTAAGCAAACGCGGAAATAAAAATAATATGGAATAGAATGAAAAGTTAAGGTCATGCTTTCAATGCCATGATTTTTCACAGTCCTCGTTTTCACATCACACCATTCATCGCCTTGCATTAGGTCCCTACCTCATCTAATTTACGATAGGCTTAACTTAGAAATTTCTTACCGCAGCCAGCATGCCAATGTACTTCATTGTATACACGTTTCATCATACATTCCTGTGTTATTATACAATCCAATTGCACTTATTTTGCGAATTACTAAGTTATAATCACGCTATCTAGAACATGAAATGGTTGATTGTTGCAAGTCAGAAACGTTACCAATTTTCAATAATTCGAACTTGATGGCTCGTTTCTCGCTCTCCGAAAGATCGTTTTTTGCGATCCGAGCGATGGCAAGTTGCAGCAGGCACACCAGCAGCAAAAAACAAATTATCTTCATCTTTCAAATTTATTGGTTCTGAATAAAATGCAAATAAATCTTCTTTATTTAAGTTAGGCTTATGGGTGATTGCATTTGGCCTGCTTATGTATATTACAGAAAGTAAAGACAAGTATAAATATTAAAGGGACTGCTAGTATGTGTCTAAAGGACAGTCGATAATAATCCAACCCCATACATATTACAAGGGACAGACACAGAGGAACAGCCAAAAATATATTTACACTAAAATGCATCGAGAGACAACTTTATTTTATTAACCTCATCATGTGAGGGAGGATTGAACTGCCTCGGCATTTCATCTTGCCACAAAATCACGCTGGCTCAACCTGATCTCTGATCATTCAGTGGCTGAGTGGCTAAGCCTTAGGACGAGCCAATGGAGCTGCAGACATAAAAAATGTTTCTTTGCACTGGAGGATACTCCAATCTTTGGCATTTGGTTTAGAAATCAAGCACTCTTGACATGAAAACAACTGCCTACCGACTTCAATCTTATAAGAATATTTTATGTAATATGAATCTAAGCTTGGCTCCAACTACTCTCAAGTCGCCAAATAACGGATAGAAACCATGGATATGTCAGTTCTAGACATAGAGATGACAATAAATGAATCGTCCTCCTACAGAAAACCTCTTCGTTACTTACCGTCCGTGTGAAGAAGCTATTCCTGCAGTAGCCAACCTCAGTCTGTCGAAGTTGAAGAAGCAAATATGACCGTTTACTATCGCCGTGAATGAGAAACGTTTATACGTATTAAACAACACGTGTTTCCAGATTGTGCACAATCACCTGATATATTGCTGTAGACTCATAGGAGCTTGTCTTACTCCGATATAAACATTATTCACGACTAGATAAATGTCTTATGTTGTAGCTCAACTTGGAACAGCTAGCGTGGGCATAATTGATTGATATCCAATTCTTAATGTGTTCTAGCTTAAACAAGTGCACTCAAAGACCACTCAAAGCTAGGCCTACTGCTACGATTAAGTAACTGTTGGCTCTCTGTTGTCTTATACTCGCCTCAATTTACCAGTGACGAACCCGTTCTTGCATGTTTCCTCTTCTGCTGCTATGTACATTTCCTGGTCCCTCAGTGACCAAACAAGATATCACAATCTTAAGCAGTCATGATCAGTGGCAGGGCGCAAGTGAATAAATAAGTATTATTATAAAACATAAACTATTTCGCGCTCATCTTTGTGATAAATGTTGACAGAGTTATATGGTAGCAAACTTAACGTCTAATAGCCTACTACCATATGGAAAAATTTATATGTCTTGCAGTTGGAATAAAAAGCTGAATGTTTGTCTCAATAATAGACCTACTATTGATAGGTCTAATAAACTGGTTTCTAGCTTTAAATTTATTTTTGGAACACCCTAATGTTCAGGTAGGCCAACATTAATAAATTGAGCGGACATCAACTGTTTCAAGTATCGCTACAAAACAAAACATTAATCTAGTACTGACTATGTGATCACATCGGAGTAAGACAAATCTGTATAAGCTGCAGTAATTATGAGTTTATTTCAATATGTCAGGCGGTTGTGCAGCTGTGCACACGGCACTATGTAAAAACATAGGTTACTTAAAACGTCTAAAGGTCTCGCATCTCAACAATAATCAACGGTCATCTTCGCTTTTTCAGCCTCAACAGCCTGAGAGTACTACGCGAACAACTTCTACGGACAAGAATTTTTCTTCTTCTTCTTCAGAAAAGTTAACACACACAAGATAATCTAAAGTCGTCCTTTTAGTTGTTTCCAGTTTCGTTTGAACTGACTCCTCTTCATCTATTGTTCTCGTTTCTTTATCGTTCAGTTATAATTATTTTTTTATTTATTGCTATGCAAATTATATGGTTTCAAGAGTTTCGCAGTGGCACAATTGGTATTTCACATCAATTTATAACTGGAAGCTGCATCATCAGATGTTTGCTTCGAGGTTTTTGTACAATTTGTGAGGCTAAGTCAGTAACACTTCATACTCATTCATGGTCATTGTTCAATTATAGATTAGTTTGCTGCTATTCTTTTTTATATTTGACCTGTGTAACACTATAATAATATTATATAGAATTGCGCTATTTCTAGGCATCTAAGAACATACATGCATTAACTGCTTTAATTTTGACAGGAAATTTTTAGCGATGAAGCTGGTTTACTTCTTGCTAATGGTTAGCGTTCTGCAAGTTGTCTTCGCTCATAGTTCGCTGGAAGATAAATTTGAAAGTGAGCAATCCATATTTCATTACGAAATGTAAGATAAGGTGTGTTAAGATCAGCAAGTAAAGACAGGACAATGTATTTGAAGGTATTTTAAAGTTACATGAAGCAATCCAGGACAAGGCGTTATAACTTAAGATAAGCTGCGTTAAATTTACACGTGGTAAGGCTGTGCTCACTGAGTACTATTGGAACAGCAATGAATTGACGCACCGCGTATCCATCTGAATCAATCCGTGTTTATAAATTATATATTAATATAATTCTTTGCGGTTAGATAAATTGATCTAAACGTGTATTTTTATGCGTACAGAGTCTGAGTTGGATAAAGACCTTGACAATGAGGATCTAACAGGGTTTCTGTTAGACAAACGGTAGAACAGGTGGGTCCACACATTGATATGCAGAACTTAACCAATAATTTGCTTTTGCCGCTGAAAATGGGGCCTGTGCGGAATTGTTGGTTCTCGATGATTTTTACTTGTTGTTAAGATGACATCTAATGTCAGATTACTCAAAAGTTAACTGAGTCGCATTTCCCTAAATGGGGGAAATAGGTGTCTGTTCCACCCTTACACTATTTTATGTGGAAGCTAACTGGCTTAAGAATTCCGTGGAAGGGGCTCTGGATTTATACGAAAAAACAATCATGTTGAAATGGAAGCTGGATTGATGAAAGGAATTGTGCAGTCCAGATTCTAGCTAAACAGGGTTCTTTTCATCAATTCCGCTTCCATTTGAACGGCCTTCGTTTCGTCAATCAGGCCTCAAGTTAGACAGAATTATTTTCATCAGTCTAGCTTCTAATTAATGCATTCTTCTAATTATGCTCAATAATTAATGCTCACAATTTTGTCGGGCGCTCTTTTGTCGGCGCTCTTATTTTTCGCATGTTTATAAGAGCGGCAAACAAAAGGCCGCATGTTTACATGGGCGAGTGAAGACTCTTTCTCTGTGAAATGAGAAACCATCGTCAATCAACAAATCCTTACTCTTGTTAGTTTTCACAAATTCTAAACTCTTTTAAGCTAAAGAATTTAAAGCATAGGCCTATGACTTGTAGCAATATTGTACTCATTAGAAATACTTCATCTATAATATGCTTTCGAACAGGCCATTTATTGATGTCTTTATTCCGGTGAATAACTGACAATATTATCGTGAATAATGGTTTAAATGCAAAGGCCATATCGTCTGTAAAAGCTTCTTGCGGTTGTTCTGCTAAAACAGGCCCAATAGCACATAGCAGAGACTGCAAATGAGATACGATTAGATTAAGTTGTGGCTGCACGCTTGCGGTGAAAGACGATGCAGCATTATGACTAAAACTCCGGTCACACTGGCAAACTTGGTCCGAGGGAAGATACACAATCTTCTAGATATATCTTACTGTGACGAAGGTAGTCATTCGTTTAGATCCTTATGCTGCCATAAAGCTAGACCATCAATAAACATCACTAGGGATGCCACGGGTACCCGGGTACTCGCTAATACCGGACTCCAAAAATGACTCTAGTAATTTTGTTTACTCGATTACCCGCAGGCTTCCACTTCCGGTCTGAAAATTGTAATTGAAATTGTAATGAATATCAAGGGAATTTCATCTGAACTGCTTCAGATGAAATTCCCTTGATATTCATTTCAGTTGACGTCCACTATTCGTTCAGTAATAAATTCCGATTCGGTTCTTGTCTTACCTTTCTAAAGAAGAAGAAGAATTCTTGTTCGTAGAAGCTGCTCGTGTAGTACCCTCAGTCTGTTGAAGCTGAAGAAGCGAAGATGACCGTTGACTATCGTTGAGAATGCAAGACCTTTATACGTATTAAGCAACAGATGTTTCCGCAAATTGCCGGGTGCAGAACCGAATGACATATTGCCTTAAACTCATATATGGGCTTCAACAGATTTGTTTTACTCCGAAATGATCATGTTTTCACGACATGATAAATGTTTTATTTTGTAACTCAACTTGAATCAGTTGTGGGCTTAATTGATTAATGTGATCGAACAGATGTTTTCAAGGTGTCCGCTCGATAGATCCGAAGGTTCGATAGTCCGAAGGTTCGGTAGTCCAAAGGTTCGATAGTCCGATGTTTCGATAGTCCGATGATTCTATACTCCGACTTTAATCTAACTAGAAGCTGGATTAATTGATGAAAAAGATGTGTGAAGCTGGGAGCTGGATTGATATTTAAAGAATCACGCATAAATGGAAGCTGGATGAATGAAAAGAAGGGTGCAATCTAGTCGTGACGGTGGCCTTGAAAATTTCAATGGCGGCAATTGGCCTACGCATGTTTAGCACATGATGTTCATTTAAAACATATTGAAAGATGTTCCATAATTTCATTAAAAATTCATCTTTTGATTAATTTCGCGTTTTGTTTCTATGCAGCGCCGCCACTGTACTGTGTGGGCCGATTGAAACAGAAGTTTTTCTCTCTAACTTCTCCTCACAATCTACTCTCTCACAGAATCAAGCCTTATGCTCCCTTTAAATGCGTCCTCGTCGCACCAATCAAATGTTGGGACAGATATTTTGTCAACGTTGAACCAGCCAATGAAGGAACAGCCAACCATCGTTACATGAGCTATGATTAACACAAAATAGGGGCTGCTCATTAAAGAATAAACGCATATTATAATGATGAATAGGAATTACTACTTATAGTACCATCATATATCGACCAATTGACAGTCCTGAAGATGCGTAAATGACTGATTTTATGCGTGTTAGCAAAATAATTTTAGTGACAAAAATAATTTTAAGAAAATCTGACTTTAACCGAATTAAACTTTTTTTTATCTTTTTGCAAGGTCATGCAGAATTTCCACCAAAATCAAAATACGTTTGAAGTAATGTTTTTAAACAATGGGATATTGTTAGATGAAATGATACAGGTGATTGTGACATTAGGAAAATAAAGCCTAATGTGAGATAATACTTTGGCACGATTAAACAATGATTTAAGGTTATATGACGTGAATAGCCATCAGGTGACTGACGGAGATGAATGAGAATATAATCCATAAGGATCGTTTCCATGATGTAAACATCTATATATTGTTAGATTCTCGCCGTGCGCATTCCATGGGTTTAAAGGAATCATGCTTGCAATTAGGCACTACCTGTGTTATAGTATCCTTGGAGGCTCGGATCTAACACTTATGCTGTTGTACCGTCTCCAACGGTCTGTCTCTGCCTGTATGTGAATGGGCCTTACTCTGTGAGAAGGAGTGTCGTGGTTGATATAAGCAACTACGTCGTAGGGATCGGGGAAGTATGCTTTGCTTTGCTCTTAGGTATAGGCTTATTGTTGATTGCCGGCTGTCTGAGACAAAGGTCTCGTACGTTTTTGAAGCAAGCATATCTTCCAGTGTAATTATTTAAGTTACTTACGACGACGTTTGAGGTTTTCTTCTGCTGCTAGGGAAGACTCTCGTTTGTGTCGTCTTCGTCGTCAGCTTCGCTACGTCTCGTTGACGGGTTATGTATATTTAATTTATGAGCGAAGTTTCTTTGTCGATCAAGTATGAGAACATTATAGTTAATATAATTTTTGAAAACACAACGAGTCTTGCCTTTCTCATATCTTGATTCTGACAATATATATTTCTTTCTTACAATCAGTTTACGTGAGATAATTCTGCGTGTTTCTGGTACACAGAGATGGATCCGGCCATTGCTGATGGGGAGCCAGCAGACTCCAATGACACCACACAGGAAGGGTATGATATGCGTATGGACAATGTATGCATGTACTTATGTAGTCAAAACTTCAAAAATGAGCTATTCTGAGTAACTCGGCGGCATTTATTTATGCTGACGACATATAATTGCAATGTCTGTTTCTGCAGAAACACAGAGTTGTAGACAAGGGTTATCATAAAACAAGATCACATTGTTTTAAGTCTCTCGCCATCCCGACGTGCTTCATGAAGTGATCGAATAGTTAACGAATGAGAGCCGTCTTTCGATACATCCTCGTCATCGTCATCGTCATCATCAACACCACCACTGTATATTTGACCATTGGTCTCCATGCTCCTCTGTCCTGGGGTTGGCCGGTGTGACGTCTGAGCCATGATGAGCATTGTATTTCTGTCGTCTTGTTTCTTTATGGTAGAAGTATCTGCAACCATTAGGCAGACCCTTCTCTTGTTTAAACTGTAACAAATGAAACTCTGGTTACACTGGCAAACATGATCTGAAAGCAAATACTCAATCGCCGACATTTAACTAGTTATGCCGAAGACATTCATTCTGATTTTTTGGATGTCAGGAAAAAATGATGCGTCTCTGGCCATCCTCACATACTTGGTGCATTGGTCTTCATAGTAAGCGGTTGATGGTCATCGCCAGAAGAATTATCAGATACGAAAATAATTATGTGTTGCCAGTGAAGGCAAAAGCGAACTGCAAAATAATTCCGGCTTCTTTTTCTAACAGTGACGAAGAATCAAGAGCCAATAGAAAACATAAACTGTGCTTTGTTTCTTCTTCTACTAATGTACATTAATGGAAGAATAAACAAAGAACTGCTTTTTAAATTTCGAAAGTTCTTAGTCGGCTAAGATGATG
This sequence comes from Bimastos eiseni, assembly GCA_959347315.1. NCBI lineage: Eukaryota > Metazoa > Annelida > Clitellata > Crassiclitellata > Lumbricidae > Bimastos > Bimastos eiseni. The sequence continues at coordinate 3,803,119 of OY365810.1, read as the reverse complement.
AGAAAATGAATTCCTGCTCTTCAATTCATGTTGTTGAATGTGAGTGTATGTGTGAGTGACTGTGTGTTTATTGGTGAAGGATTGAACAAATAGATTAATGAGTGTTTGAGCTTGTGAGCTAACGAGTAAATGGGTGATTAACTGTTATTTTATGAGCTAGTAAGTCAATCATACTGCAAATCTCAGTAAAGACTAAAACAGCAAAAGCGTGGAGGAGACAATTGTCAGTCAGTAGCTGTTAGTCTGTCAGATATTCGGACAGGCGGATGGTCATTCCAGGATGAATGGTCATTCAATCGTTTACTATTATCCACACTATAATTTATATCTTAGTTGCTTGCTCTAATTGTAGGCCCCAGACGCGAAGAGGATGTACCAGAACAGAACAGAAGTGTAAACGCGACCAGGATTGCTGTTTACGTAATTGCGAGTGTCGTTGGAACAACCATTGCATCTGCGATTGATTCCAAACCCAAAGACAACATAACTGTGCGACATTAATCACACTATATTCTAAGTGTTGACCCATTTCCTCCGTGCGAGCAATCATCTTTTTCCGCTTCATCGGCGTTATCAAAGGGTTGATTTTTATTACCGAAAAAAGATAAGAATGGACGTTTAGCATTACAATTTAACGTATGATCCAATCTGTCAAATCTATTGAACTTTAATATTCGAAAACGATATTTAATTTCAGGTAAAGTACGACAATGTCGTGAATAGCATTTTTATCTTGTTTAAATTCAAAACGCTGATTTACCTTCTCATTGAGAACTATCGACTGGGTGTAAGCTCTGTAGTAGCAGATATACAGGCTATCACCATCCAGCTTACGACTATATCATATCTACTTTCATGAGATTTGATTCTTTCCAGCAAATCAGTTAAGTAAATAAAATAACCAGAAGGACTTGAATTTGGTATCGATGCCACGGCAATGCCGGCAGTAACAATTTCTGACTGAAATCGGCCGCATGCAATGCGAGGGAAGCTTAAGTCATATTAAGGCAAGTGGTGGCTCTAACTGAAGGAATAAAGTTCAGTGGCCTCACAATGAGTGTTGAACCACTGACACGATCCTACACTCATGGTCTCCAAATCTCAACTGGGACTAATCCCAAATATTGGGGTCACTGAGAAATTTAGTTATGCTTATCCATGCGGATTATGGTCGTACAGTGTGTAGACCTGTGTATACATGCATGCCACGCAATCTTTGATTGGAAGTTTCGGTATCTGATTAGTGGATTGAAGTGTAAGTGTCCCATTGAATATTTCCAATGAAAGTCACTGTAAGGTTGGTATGCTTAGGTTTTGCTCTACAATGAATATCGGAAGCGAAATATTCTGATTCGAGAATGCGTGTTGAGATGCACATGCTCGCCGCTCATACTCGAAATGTAAAACAAATAGAATGATTATGTGTTGATAACGAAATTGAGCAAAAACTATGGGATTTTCTATTTCACCCTCAGTTATAACCTAAAACAGAAGACTTTGGGAGGCAGAGCACAGCGTCCTGTCCAGGGCCGTACCGAGGGGGAGCCAGCGAATTCATCATCATAGGCATTCCTCACCAAATCAGGAAAATCTCAGACTCTCCATACGCTTATCCACCAGCTCACCATCCCTTCTCTTCACCTCAGATGCCCCCTTCCGCAATCCATGCGTCACCTTCATCCTCATCTCTCTTTCACCAATCACATTTCAAACCTCTTGTGCTCCTGTTTCTTGCTATTCTGAGGACAAGGAGAGCAGTTAATATCGACAAATTCGCCTTTCTGTTGCTGGTCATAGACTGTGGATCTCTCCTACGATCAACTTTCTTTGTGCACATTCTGTTCTTGTTCTCAACAGTTTTCTAGTCTCCTTTTCTTTATAGGATGTCTAGATGTCGTCTCAGGTCGTTGTCGTAACCGTAGTCTCGAAATTCGTGTTAGTCGGCAGCTGTAATTGCCTACGCATATAAGATTAATGCTAATAGAATTATAGACATGTTATTTTATCAACAGAGGGAGGAATGGACTATGGATTTAATTTTGAAAGCCCACACTTCTGTTCATTAGAACAAAGGCTCGATTTAAAAAAATGGGGCCCTAGGCGCAAATTTCATCGGGGCGCTTCTAAACATGTTTTGGGGCCCTTCCAAATGTGTTTGTCTACACCGAGTCTGAGACTCTGGTGGTGTTTGACCTATCATGTCCAAACTCGATAAAAGTTGAAATGTAGAAACCGTTTTGAGAGTGTTGCTGACGTTAATTATGGTTATCTATAGAAGCTATTTGAAAAGAATTTCAGTTTATTCATTTGATATTATTAGCGCAGGATTATTTATGAGCCAACTTCTGGAAGCGAAGTGACCAGTAACACGCAGTCTCGTACTAGCATAGCCAACCGGGCCAATTGATATTGAAATTAACTAAACAACTATGACTTGCAGAAATACGCTTGTATGTGAATGCTCAGCTTCAAAAATTGAGAATGTATTACATTTAAAATAATTCAACGTATAACATGCTAATTTGTACGATTGCAAATATGTTCATTCATATGGGACCCTCTGAGATTTGGGACCCTATAGACACCGTCTTGTGCGCCTTCATGTAAAGGCGCCTTTGCATTTCAAAAGACAAAGACGCAGCTATTAGTTATGTCGACTTTAAACAAACTAAGAAAACAAAGCAATTGAAACGCCCATTCTAATCTGCATGAAAGATTTCTTTGTTTTCCAGTCAAAGCATTTTTAAACAATTCGTATCAGCAGAGCACGAAACCAGCGAAATGTTTTAGACGGATGTTTGTTATGACGTGGTAGTAAACTTTATATCGTTGACTAATTCATTTCAAATTCCAGAAGCGACACTGCTCAACCGCGCAGTTTCATTGCAACTCAGAATCACTGTTACGCTACATGCAAGCGTACCTTCGAAAGACAAATGACGCAATACAACTAAAATGAAGTATTCAAAACAGACCAATTATTTTGTGAAAATTTTCAGATTGCACCTGAACAATGTTTCAAAGAAGAAGAAAAAGCAACAGATTATTCGAGGCAACCCTACTACCATCAATTAATAGCAAACCAAGAATAATAACAGACTAACTTTCTATTACGTCGAATGTTCAAAAGCAATACTGAACCAACGAGATAAGAGCTGATTAATGCCCACCCTTCAAAACAAGAAGCATAAATTTCACAATCATTTGCTATTTAAGACCCAGTGCTCTGACTGTTCAGAAAGAAGCTGCCTGAAGTCCTCGAGAGTCGACATCGTTGCAACACTCGCCTTTGAAATAACGGTGAGAAACAGGACGAAGTATTCCACTAACCTACTTCTGCTTTGTCGTGAGTTCAACTTCTACACTATGCAGGATGGTTTTTTCATTGTTATGCTTCATTACGAAGCATCATTTTAGCAACTATTTAAAAAAAGAGCGAGTCTTATGACTTAATGGCAATCATCGTGTCTGTTGTTTGTTCATAAAATAAAAACTCAACTAACTGGAGTGCAACGTTCCTTTGGTTAAAGCAACACAATCGATATTATTTATACAGGTGTATCCACATTGGTTTCTTTCCATTTCGATAAAATTGCATTTCTGATTACGGCAATTATTTTTAAAGATACTGCATTTGTCCCTATCACTCGTACCACTGTGATGCAACATTGATCCTTTTCAGTGGTTGACCCGATCATCTGGAAAAAGCTCCACATAAGCTATACCTCTTGCCTATAAATCCTTCGCTTGCATTTTACCCTTCATTGAAAACCATATTTTTTTTCCGTAGTCAAACTAGGAGCGCCTCTGAGTTGATGTCTTGAAGGGGCGTTATATTAAGTTTACAATGAGTGATTGATTGATTGATGTAATGTGTAAAGTATCAAAGCAGTCTATTCTTAATGCCTGGTCATATACCATATGACAAACCAAATCAATTCAATGTGTTTAAACAACCAAAACAGAAGATCACTAGAATATAATAAAACATGGATTTGTAACTGAGGAGGTAACAGTAGAGAAAAAAGACCTTGAAGGTTTCAACTGGACTAACCTGACCACCGCTCTAACCAATCGGCCACGGTGCCACATCGCGCAGCAGTTCAAGGGTTGTCGTGCTTGGATGTCCACAAAAGGGATCGGGGGTTGAAATATCCTCTATGTCTGAAGTTTTTGTTCAAATCGCTTACCAAGTGAGCTCAGCTATGAAATGACTGCAATGACAGACGGATTAACTCTTCCGTTGGCAAGAAGCCAGAGAGAGAGACAGACAGACAGAGACAGAGACAGAGAGCGAAGGAGAGAGACTGAGAGAGAGAGAAAGAGTGAAACAGAGAGAGAGAGTGAGAGAGAGAGAGTGAGAGACAAAAAGAGCGAAAGAGAGAGTGTGGGAGAGAGAGATCGAAAGAGAGAGAGAGAGTGAGAGAGAGAGAGATTGAGAGAGAGATATATAGAGTATTGTAGCAGTCCCTTAAACATTGTGGCAAAGAAAATTATGTGATTAGCAATCGGTGCTTACTGCCCCTCTGTTTAAAAAGTTTTTTTACGTTACGTTTGTTACGTTTACGTTACGTTACGTTACGTTTTTTTTACATTCGTACTACTTGTCTCATTCATATTCATTTTTATCGCAGCATCTTGTTCAAATAGGTGACTAAAAAAGAAAATGACCGCTGCCCTCTTTGAGATATAAGTCATTTACTTTCAAACCTTAACATTTTGAAACTTTGAAACTAGCTGTGTTTTATTCAGAACCGCTGAGCAAGATGAAGGTCCTTTGCTTCTTAATGATGGTCTATGTTCTGAATGTTGCCTACGCTGAGGAAGATGGTGAATACGGTGAGCAAGCCATATCTTTGCTTTCAAATTTCAATGCATTTAGTAAAATCGAAGCTCACAATGTTCGTCTTCAACTATCTTGTGAACTATCTGTATAGATCGTCTCCAAGAGACTCTGTTTTCTCTTCACCGCAATAAACTGAGCATCATTAATCAATGCCAGAGAAAGTGTAGCAAAGATGAATGTCAGTCGCTATCAGATGAGAGGTCAGGTCCCACCAAGCGGGAGAAGCTTGCAGAAGACGGGAGAGACTGTGGTCACTATGGACAGAGCCTCAATGGAGGGCCCGTGCCAACGCAGGACTCGCAGAGCATGGAGGGAGGCAGCGCACAGCCCCCAGCGTGTGATCTACATGAGATGAGGCTCGGAGATCACCTCTGAGAACAACTCCCAACATCAGCATCTCCGTAACTTGTTCTAATTATATCCGGCAGGAGCGGTGGATGAAGGCAAACGCCTGGCGACAATCATCCAGTCTTGGAGGCAATCAGCTGGAGATTGTTAGTCATAGCCCACTATTGAACGGCCCCGACTTCAACCAGAATAGTTTCCAACAAGGATCCTCGCACAATTAGATGCGTGTCATCAGCAATTTTGACGATGATGTTTCGCGCGTTGACAGGATGGAGGTTTGATGCACTGACCGTACATTCCGTAGTCTATTGAATGAATGCCTACAAATCCACGGTAACAGTCTGCAATGATGTATGATTAGGTGATGACAAATCTAGTTAAGTTTACAGGAATGCTTTTAAATAATGTGATAAAGTTAGATGAGATGATTCAGGAAAAATTGACATAAGGAAACTTAATGTAAGACGTAATAATTGTGGTACGGTTAAATTACTTAAGGTAAGATTAAAGTAAGCGCAGGCAGGTGACTGAAGGATAGGAATGTGAGCAGAATAACTGGAAAAAATATATTTCGTTTCCATCAGGATCGATTGCATAACGTAAAACATCTATAAACAAATCTTTCTTCCGTATCTATGAGATAATTCTGCGTATTTCTGATGTTCACAGAACCCGAATGGGATCCAGCCATTGACTATTGGATGAGACCATCATCACTTATGGACATCATGGGGTAGGTCTTACGTACGGTCATGGGTAGTCAACACTTCACAAGTGATTTCTTTTCAGGGACAGCCCAGAATTGCTTTATATTGGCGATATCCAATGTCTATTTCTGCAAAAACTCAGAGAGTCTTAGAATATCATAAAATAAGGTCGCATTTATATGTCACTCGCAATCCTCACGTAGGCATACTTCCTGAAGTGGTAGAATTGTCAATAGTCGATTAACGACACGCCCTAATAATTGTTCGATTAGACCACCAATGAACGTCTGGTTAAACTGGTCTGGAGATTATACAGGATCTTCGAGATTTAACTAATTGTGACAATATTGATGCATGATGTAGTAGCAAGATGATGATGATGATGATGATGATGATGATGATAATGATGATGATGATGATGATGATGATGATGATGATGATGATGCTGATGATGATGATGAACGGATGGATGGGTGAGTAGGTTGTTGTTCGATGAAGCAATGAGTGAGTGAGTGAGTGTAGCACATAATGAATAAGTGAGTGAATTTTTGAGCTAGTTGGTAAGTATATTAGTCGAGCATATTACCAGTCTGAGTCGTCATGACTCAAAAGCAGCAAAACAGTGAACTGGTCAATTGTCAGTCAGTTGTTCTGCAATTACTCCGACCAACAGTTTTTCCTTTCAGGAGGGTTTATTTTCCCTATTTGTAGGCCGGAGAGGGGAAAAGATTGTCTCCCCCTTAGAGCTGACTGCTCATACACCAAGCGGAAGTGTTGCATCGGAGTGTGCGGATGCGTGTACCGCGACTGGTGTTTCTGCAAGAGACTAGTCAATGAAAAATAAGTAGGTAATTACTAATTAGTAATAAATCTAACGCCTATTTATATCTCTTCAGATAATTTATGTCCTGCGAAATATAATTTATAGAGTCTATTATCAACTTGAATTCAATAAGTGTAAGAATGACTTACGGCGAACTTGACAGACCATTAAATCAATTCTGAAATCAAAAACACCGAATTATTTTGTCCACTGCACAACTCTCAACAATGTGGTAATTACTGATAGTAACTACATTGCCGAGAAGTCTCACAATTATTATTTTCCATCTATCGCACAGGACCAGATTGCACAATTCCAGCACACGGTAGGGACCCAACTAGTTTTCCTGATCCTCCTAGTCTAAGCTTTTTCGCGATTTATCCTTCTTCACTTCAGGATGCATTCATGTTGTATAGATCCCGTAAGACAACTCATACATGTAGTGCAGGTGTTGACGAGTTTTATCCTTGAATAATTAATCCCGTAATCTCATCTATTGTAAATTCATTAACTGAAATCATTCACTGTACATTTGCTGCAATAATTCCTGCTGATTTAAAATTGATAAATTACAGACCCATATATATTCTTCTATCCTACTTTTCTAAATTGCTTGAAAAGTCATTCGTGTAAGACTTTACGACATTGTTGTGAAGCAAGATATTTCATGTGCAACCCAACATGGCTTCCAACTTGGGCACTCCACAGTGATGACCCTTATTAAAAACCAATCAACGTCTGGAGGAGCGTCGCTTGTGGCTGCTCGTGAAAGTCAGCTCGGTTCCTTTTAGGTTGTACGGCGCCCTTGTAGTGGTTAGGGTCGCGTTTACGGCACCTTATAAATCGGCGTTGTTGTTGTTGTTGTTGTTATTATTATTATTATTATTATTATTATTATTATCATTATTATTATTATTATTATTATTATTATTATTATATTATTATTATTAATCTTCAAGATGCTATAGCGGAGTTTATTCGCTTGACACAGGTCTTATGATTTCCTAATTTCTCTTGTTAGCCATGAATTCTGTCTCTCTCTCTCTCATGTCATTGACTGGCTCGGCTGTTTGGACAGTCAGTTGGTCATTCCAGGCGAGTTAATATTTTTGTTGCTTTATCTACTTGTAGGCCAACGCAGCTAATTCGATGTAGGCTACCAGTCATGGGTGGCACCATGAGGAGTGCTGTACAGATTACTGCCAATGTTCCTGAACAACCCGGTGCATCCCATATCGACGGAATAATTGTGACAACATTCTTAGGCCATATTTTAAAGTCTAAACCCTGTTCATCCGGTTCCAGCTCCATCGTCATTATTTCATGATTAATTGTAATTAATTACCGAAACCAACAGATAATAATAAATTCGACCAAAAGTATATCATCCGTCCTTCTTGTTATTTCTCTTGAATGCAAAGATCTGAAAACTAAATTTAATTTCATGCGCATTTCATTATTCAGGCTAACATTGGCTAACGATCTAGAAGTCGAATTGAACACTTACTTCATATGCTAGCTTTTCTTGAAATGAAGTGCAATATTGTAGTAAAGTGTTAATTCCTTCTCGCCTAATTATCTTCTAATTGAGAACAGTGGACTCCATGTCGTATTTACATGTCGTATTTGCATTACATTTACATTAGGCCTACATTACATTACTTCTATAGAAATACATATGCCGCGTACGATTAAAAGTATATCACCATCCCGAATACGAATACATCATACCTGATTTCTAACCTCTGAGGAACGCTTAAAAACTGTATCCGTTTATTCTGAAGAGAAACGACGGGCTGCCCTAATGTAGCCTTCCCTAGGGCCGTCAAGTTTCTTGAGCCGGGCCTGCACACAAACTGCTTAAATTCTTTTCTTTCCGCTGTCAATAACAGTTGCATGTACATTAAATACTTCTACGCCACTTCTTAGGGAGCGCATCTAATGTCGCAGGACCAGTCATTGAGAAGGTGCGGCGCTGCGTGACAGCAGTCCGAGAACTCGGTACAATAGGTTCAGCGTAGGCGGGTGAGCGGAGATGGCAATGGTGCCGAACGTGAGTGAAGGAGTATCAGAGATACTGCGAGCATGAAGGGGCTAAACAATCAATACAACGCCGGACCAGAACAGAAGCCCAATTTGCATTGCGCTGTGGGTAAGAGAACCAGTAGAGTACATCAAGGCGCATGTACATTGTTGAGGCCTCATCGTCGGCATATATGCAATGCACGCCAGAGGGGAGGAGAGTGAATTAAATATAAACAGCGAACCACTGAGTTCTATAAAATCGATGCATTTCTCAAAAAACAGATTATATCAGAGTCCAATACGTGTATGAACTCACATTAACAGTTAAGCACCACATAAGATGAACGGTCGAAGATGATGCACTTGAAAACATCAGCTGTTATGATGCAATGAGATCAGTCACTGGTTAATTAAGCAAGTAGGAGATGCTAGCTGAGACCTACATATGAGATCTTTTATCGGAGTGGATTGATGCACGTAGTCAGCTACTCCGCATAACAATTAACTATTAGTCATTTCTCTTGAATTTGTGTCGTAATAAACTGTAAAGAGTCTGGTCCACTGAGTCACGTGACTTGTTTACCCAGTATGTGGAAATTAATCTTCACCGTTCATCTTTATTTTGTCTTCGGTAAGATTCGACTTGATCCTAATTAATTTCACTGCAAATCTGAGATGATTTCACAGTTATTACACGTGCAATGGAATTGATTGAGAATCTACAACTCTAGAGACAGTTTACCAATAGGCCTTTCCTTCATCATTGGAATTTCGAGAGCTAGTAAGCGAGTTTTCAATACTGCTTAATTCAATTAAAAATTTATTTACAATATCTCCTAAGATTATAAATTTTCTTAATAAATTTCACCAAACTACGTACCGTGCATCGTAGTCTAAGAATTCACCCGTAGGCCTATTCATCCAATATGTAATTCAGATAATAATATTCCAGAGGGCTGTCACTTGCTACGCACTCCATCAAACACTGCACTAATCGTCGGCCAAAGACTAGACCTGATATGTGAACCAGATATCAACTACACAGTGCGAGAATGGACAAGTCAAGCGCCATATAACTCCAGCCTGCATAAGATCTATATATTCTACAGTCGTCCGAGGATTGTTGGTAGCCAGCGCTTCGGATATATCGCAGTGAACAATTCTGTCAAGCTTTACCTAAACGAAACAGAAATAAACGATTCTGGGAGTTACGACTGTTATGTTCAACAAGGAAAGAAACAGCTCGAACGCTACAGTGCCCAGCTTATTGTCCTCTTACAGGTCTACTGCTTAATTCTTAGATTGTCTGTCTGCAAGTAAATCTTTACAGCCACACATTTGGGGCACGCAAACTGGCGGGTTAGTGGAGTTCGATCTTTCTGGGAGTGATCACTGTGTATAAGACCATTGGGCAAATTCTTGACTAACAATAGAGTAATTATTGCTCAACACCATCGCTGTTCCGCTGAACTGTCGTGTGTCTGTTTCTGATCTTCGATAAGAATGCCATATGAAATGCAATTGCTATGAATAACCTACTTATATGAATCATCAGTTTTAAAAGCACCTTCTGAAATTTACAATGTATACTTGATTCAGTTTGACCTTGCTATTTGCATGGTCTGTTGTCTTGTGGTAAATGCCACACTAGTATTGCAAACTTTTACACTTTAAGCAGCCTATATCGTGTCATGGGCCTAAGCCCTTCAATGTGAAAAAGTGGTCGATTTGAAAATTTTGATAGGAAAATGTTTGTTCAGAGTAAGGAAGTTTTGCTGAATTATTTCGTAATTTCTTTGCTGTAGAGACTGAACCAATTTGCGATGACCACCTGACCACAGCTTCTAACGAAACCTTAAAAGAAGGTGACGTTGTCTGGATGAGATGCAGCGTTAACTACAGAGGAAATATTGCTCCAACAATGGAATGGAGACAACACGGAAGAAATAGATATCAGGTGGATAGCTATGTAATAGCAGAAATGGTCACTACTTCAAATGTCAATATTAGTTCAACGTTGATCATAGTAATTAATTCAACCTACAACGCGACCTATTTCACGTGCAGAACCTATTTCCAATCGGACAACACAAGCAGTCTAAACTCCACAGCAACAAATTCATCTGACCACAGCTACACTTGGAATTCATCCGTCATCATTGTCACGCACACGACCTTCGTCCAAGAAGACAGAGAAACAGTCTCTGATTCAAAGTCAGTCACTACATCATCAAGTAATAGATTGTCTAAGTCATTAATTTATATAATTATCTGCACAATGATGACATATTCAGCTTATTAGCATTGACATCCAGATCGCAGCCAAATATAGGCCTACTAGCATAGAGTAGAAAATGTGCTATATAAATGAAGAAACTCAGCTATGATATAACATTTATAGTGTCTGCTAAAGTTAGAGCTGAAGTGACATTCCTGTCGGTTAATAATGGATCTGGAAGGGCGAACGGATTAGAGGGAGAAAGAGAGTCTGGGCCCAAAAGTCAGAACCCAGATAGACTGATAGAGAGAGAGAGAGAGAGAGAGAGAGAGACAGACAGACAGACAGACAGAGACAGAGACAGAGAATCGCAGCTCTGGCAGCCTCAATCCAGAGGTTCGCTATCACACATCAGACGACGATGGATGAATAGAATCCAGAAGAAGAAGAAGATGAGGATGAAAGAAGAAGAAGAAGAGGAAGAAGTTTATTTAGCATAATTTGAGCATTAGAATAGTAATGATGAAAATTAATTTCATGACTGGAATGAAATTAGTAGGCTAATTATCTTATTTATTCAGCGTTTGAATATAATGACGATGTCCAAATCAATTATCGAGGAAAAATCGAATCGAAACTGATTAATATGCATACGTAGGCCAACACTTAAGTAGGCCTACTCCTTACAATAATAATTATTAGCCTCACCTCAACCCAGTTTTCTGTATACTTCTGTATGTAGCATAGGCCACACGTCTGTGCATTTGTGTAAAGTTGTGTATAACAGGCCTACATAAAAATAACGCTCGTCTTGTTTTGAAGTGAAGAGTAGGTCTACTAACTCGGGCAACACCTAAGATCTATGGAAACCCGGAGCAGTCTGAGCATCTGAAGCATCTGAGTCAACGATTGACTTTGAAACGCTAGAGAGAGCATGCATATCGGCGTTGGTTTAATTACTGCTGCTACAACAACACAGTAGTGATTTTATTTAGATGAAAGACTACCTTTCCATCGAAACAGTGCTAGCATTGAAACGATTCCCTAATTCAATGAGCGTTTCAGCCCATTTTATAGTGATTGATACTATTATAATCACACGCTATTTGAATATCTCACTAACTGAATGCAATTGAATGTAGGCCTAATTCAGTTTAATTCTTAACAGGTCAGTATCCTCAGAAAGAGTTGCTGCAGAGGATTAATGCGAAAGTTCCGTGATCAAGGAAGGAGCTCTGATGGCCAAGGGCCACTGGTGTCGCCGTAAAGATCACTGTATTATAGGCCCTTCGAGCAGACATCTTACTATAAAATTTACAATATCTGATATGTTAAAATCAAAACTTTAAATTTGCTTTGTCTGCCTTGGGCGTAAATGACACGAAGTTGTGTTGTTTCGCATAATTTAATTCAGTTAGCCTATAAACAAATCATTGGAATGCTTTCTTCTGCATCATTTCTTGTGTTTCTCAAATCTAGACTGGAATGAAAAAATAGCATAATATATTAAAGTGGTTCAGAAGACGTTTAGTCTGGATTAAAACCACTGCAATTTGTCCATGATTAATTGCCCAATTTTTCAAGTCTCCTCTTTAAGGCCGTGATATGGTGTCCACTGAGACAGTACTATCATCCAAACCAGTACGCAAGTCTTCCACTGAAGAATTTCTGCCACGCTGTTCCTGTCGTTTTTTTAAACAATTTCTACCTGTGTCCTCGCGTTACCTTATTTGGTGCAAATGATAAAAAAACTTCTCCGACTGCACCGTCTCCTTCCAGTAATAATCTTGTAGCCTTCAATCGGGTGACCTCTGCTCCTCCCTTACCTTATCGAATGGAATGAAATGGAATGGAATAGAAAGAATTAAATAAATAAAATGAAACATAATATACATAAGAGTAAAATAGATTGGAAGGCTAACATTGAACTAAAGCAATATCGGGATTGAATGGAAAGCAAATATATGAAAGCAAATATACTGTAGGCCTACGGAGACTGGAGAGCCTTTAATTAGAGATTAGGGACCACGGACGAGCACCTTAACGACTGCCTCATCCCTCCAGTTCCCGCTTTCCAATCTTTCCTGTCCTAGACGAAACATGCCTTATCTACATGGCACTCTGCGTATGTACATCCAGATCCATTGCACCCGCTGTCCCCTCTCTGCTTCCTTTTCAGCCTGCCTAGCGGTGTGGAATGGAAGAGACCCTAGTGCAGAGGGTCAAAGGGTAGGCGGGGCAGAACCAAGGAGACTGTTACGCATCAGCGCATGGGTCTTGAAACGAATGCGTTGAGGTGCTGGGAGCCAGTGAAGGGATTAATGAATGAAGGAAAAGATGCAGCCTTACTGCCAGACATTTTCCGGTGCACATACCAGCAAATCTAGTGACACCTGAACCTACTCAAAGATGCAAAGATTCTTGCAGTCAATCTTATCCGAATGGTAAAACGTTTCATAAAAACCAAGATACCATTTGACGGAGAGCGATATCGGGCTCTGTGCCGCACCTTGTTTTGGTGCTTACCACAACCAATACATTTACTAACTCCAGTGATCTGCCATGTGGCAAAGCATACATTGAGCGTATTATTTAGTACAAAACAATTAACAAGAGAAGTTTCATTTTTCTGCATAACTTCTATATTACACAATGGTATCACCCCATATATCATTTTTTATCACAACAAAATGCCGTAAGCAAATAAAATCATAAAAATACACTGTTCAGTAAAATTTTCCTTAGACTTTTACCCACGGCAAAGGGTTAATAAAGTGTCATAATTATGTATTAATTCGTATGAAAAACTCCATTCTGCATTCTAGATAAATTAGTAAATCTATAACAGCCGTTTTCGTCTAGGTTTTCAATCTAGCAAAATGATTAATTACTTTGTTACAATCCACCTTGCAGCAAGCTGTTTCTCGATCGTAATCAAAGCTAAGTTGGACAATCTGTCCTCGTTCATTGAGGAAAGGAGGTAAGATTTAATGAGCTTGAGACGACTGAAGTATCCTTCTGCGCCAGCACTGCTCATTGGCAAAGTCAGAAAAATGCGATACAATTCTGACAGGTTTGGGTGAATGGAACAAATGTAATTGGCTATTATGAATTTCAGTGCGCTGTTGATGGTCACTGCCATTTTCTGAGTGTCCTCTTCACTTAAACTTTCCTTGCCGATACAAATTACTTCTTTATGCATATCTCTAGGTGATAGACATTTATTGCACAATTTCAGCTCCACCTACAATTACATCTGAGTATGTTACACATTTTTCAAATTGTCCTCATTGCCAAAATGTTTTGAATCTAAGCAACTATACTTCCAATGGAGGCTACATCCTTAAAATGCTCAAGTCTGTTATTTGTGATACTTATGACAGAATCAGTTGACACTCTAAAAGTTTCAACAATGAATTTCTTCCGAGCATCTTATATCCTATCATCCTCTGCAATTTCCTCATGGAATCCGTTTTCTTTTTCGTGCTCTCTGTTGCTTATATTCGGTAGAAATGTCACATTTCTCAGCCAGCTCAGTAGCTCTTTTCTCGGTTTGTTCAAATTTATTCCCTCGGCTTCTCGTGTCATTTTCAAAAAGCTGAATCAAATGACTAGCTGTCTACGAGTTAATACTACGTTTCTGGAAGTACATCTATATGGATAGATTGAAAGCCTTATGCAGATATTTTCCAAAATATTAAAAGAACTAAAAATTCGCAAGTCTCAATTGTAAGCAGAATTTCTGTTGCCTCCGCGGTAAGCTTAGTGGTAAAGTTTTTAATTTCACCATCAACAATTCTTTGCAAGTGAATGACCAGGGCTAGGGCTGCACTGCTGGTGTATTCAGTTATGCAGGACAGCATCAACTACTGCATTACTGGACGCTCATCTGGTATTATAAAGTCGTCTTATAGTCAGTGAAAAAGATTCTGTTATTGCGTTCTTTTTCTTTTGGTAATGAAAGATGAAGTTTACTGCAGGAAAAATAGATATCTAGAAATGTTTCTATAAAATACCTAAAAAGGTGCTACTTTCTACAAATGTTCTCAGGGGAGCGATCGCTCTCTCTAACTCCTCATTAGCTACTGGAAGCTGCGTATGTCAACGTGGTGGCATAGGTGGAAGCAATAGTAGGCCTACTGGAGTCTGGATGTGTTTGGATGGCGTTTAAAACGGCAAAGACGAAAACAATGATGGGCCAACAGATTTTAGCAGGTCATTGCCAAAGCAATTTAATCGCATTACTGAAAACAATTAAAAATATCATTTTTCATGTTTAGCAGTCGAACACAAGAAAGCGGAAAAACAATTAAAAATATTATTTTTCATGTTCAGCAATCAGCAGTCGAAAACAAGAAAGCGGAAAGTGAGAGCGAAGGTTTCTGAATGAAAAGATATGCTACATTCATATTAGGGAGCGAGGAGCTGTTAATTCTCACTCAAAACATTTCAGAAATTTCAATCGTAATTGTAATTTTATAATTGCAATTACGTATGATTAAAATTACAAATTCATAATTTCCACCGTTTGGTGCCTTTGCCAATGTGAAAAAGAAATGCAATTGGAGCACGTGTTAGTCGGCAGCTGTAATTGCCTACGCATATAAGATTAATGCTAATAGAATTATAGACATGTGATTTTATCAACAGAGGGAGGAATGGACTATGGATTTAATTTTGAAAGCCCACACTTCTGTTCATTAGAACAAAGGCTCGATTTAAAAAAATGGGGCCCTAGGCGCAAATTTCATCGGGGCGCTTCTAAACATGTTTTGGGGCCCTTCCAAATGTGTTTGTCTACACCGAGTCTGAGACTCTGGTGGTGTTTGACCTATCATGTCCAAACTCGATAAAAGTTGAAATGTAGAAACCGTTTTGAGAGTGTTGCTGACGTTAATTATGGTTATCTATAGAAGCTATTTGAAAAGAATTTCAGTTTATTCATTTGATATTATTAGCGCAGGATTATTTATGAGCCAACTTCTGGAAGCGAAGTGACCAGTAACACGCAGTCTCGTACTAGCATAGCCAACCGGGCCAATTGATATTGAAATTAACTAAACAACTATGACTTGCAGAAATACGCTTGTATGTGAATGCTCAGCTTCAAAAATTGAGAATGTATTACATTTAAAATAATTCAACGTATAACATGCTAATTTGTACGATTGCAAATATGTTCATTCATATGGGACCCTCTGAGATTTGGGACCCTATAGACACCGTCTTGTGCGCCTTCATGTAAAGGCGCCTTTGCATTTCAAAAGACAAAGACGCAGCTATTAGTTATGTCGACTTTAAACAAACTAAGAAAACAAAGCAATTGAAACGCCCATTCTAATCTGCATGAAAGATTTCTTTGTTTTCCAGTCAAAGCATTTTTAAACAATTTGTATCAGCAGCAGCACGAAACCAGCGAAATGTTTTAGACGGATGTTTGTTATGACGTGGTAGTAAACTTTATCTCGTTAGCTAATTCATTTCCAGTTCCAGAAGCGACACTGCTCAACCGCGCAGATTCATTGCAACTCAGAATCACTGTTACGCTACTTGCAAGCGCACCTTCGAAAGACAAATGAGGCAATACAACTAAAATGAAGTTTTCAAAACAGACCAATTATTTTGCGAAAATTTTCAGATTGCACCTGAACAATGTTTCAAAGAAGAAGAAAAAGCAACAGATTATTCGAGGCAACCCTACTACCATCAATTAATAGCAAACCAAGAATAATAACAGACTAACTTTCTATTACGTCGAATGTTCAAAAGCAATACTGAACCAACGAGATAAGAGCTGATTAATGCCCACCCTTCAAAACAAGAAGCATAAATTTCACAATCATTTGCTATTTAAGACCCAGTGCTCTGACTGTTCAGAAAGAAGCTGCCTGAAGTCCTCGAGAGCCGACATCGTTGCAACACTCGCCTTTGAAATAACGTTGAGAAACAGGACGAAATATTCCACTAACCTACTTCTGCTTTGTCGTGAGTTCAACTTCTACACTATGCAGGATGGTTTTTTCATTGTTATGCTTCATTACGAAGCATCATTTTAGCAACTATTTAAAAAAAGAGCGAGTCTTATGACTTAATGGCAATCATCGTGTCTGTTGTTTGTTCATAAAATAAAAACTCAACTAACTGGAGTGCAACGTTCCTTTGGTTAAAGCAACACAATCGATATTATTTATACAGGTGTATCCACATTGGTTTCTTTCCATTTCGATAAAATTGCATTTCTGATTACGGCAATTATTTTCAAAGATACTGCATTTGTCCCTATCACTCGTACCACTGTGATGCAACATTGATCCTTTTCAGTGGTTGACCCGATCATCTGGAAAAAGCTCCACATAAGCTATACCTCTTGCCTATAAATCCTTCGCTTGCATTTTACCCTTCATTGAAAACCATATTTTTTTCCGTAGTCAAACTAGGAGCGCCTCTGAGTTGATGTCTTGAAGGGGCGTTATATTAAGTTTACATTGAGTGATTGATTGATTGATGTAATGTGTAAAGTATCAAAGCAGTCTATTCTTAATGCCTGGTCATATACCATATGACAAACCAAATCAATTCAATGTGTTAAACAACCAAAACAGAAGATCACTAGAATATAATAAAACATTGATTTGTAACTGAGGACGTAACAGTAGAGAAAAAAGACCTTGAAAGTTTCAACTGGACTCTTTAATAGCAGCAGTATGGCTAACAAATTTAATTGAAAACAGACGACTTAGCTAGCCAAATGGTACTATACAATGCCGATATAATATTCTTATGCTCAGAAATCTAGGCTGTTATTCTGAACTTTGATAATCGAGAAGGCTCGAAAGTAGAATGAATTGAAACACGAATACAGAGAAAATATCACAAATTCTATGTTTGATATGCATAAATAGCATGCTACGAACAAATAAATGAAACAGTGTTATCCTACGACATGCATGTACCATGAGTTATGCGAAAACACTGCTGAAAAAATAACAAAATCGCATCTACGTGAAAAAGAAATACCATGTCTTCAAAAATAAGACAACATATACATGATTTTTATGTATAGACCAAGTTGATTTTTTTAAAGAAGGCCTTTGATGATGAATTCGTTTTTGAAAGGATTAAAAACGTTGGACGACATTAATTGAGAGCTTAGGTTAACCACATTAAGAAATTGTCGACTTAGAGCATGGTACGAAGGATATTTCGAGTCGGGTGTCATCTGCATACAGGTGTTGGTTAGTAGAAGGTTGTCCCACCTTTAAATGTTCCCTATAGCGACAAATCTAAATTTTGGATTACTAACAATAGCAACGAATATAGTTGACAAATTAAGTCATGCCAACTATTAATGTAAAGTCCATTATAATTGATCAGTGTCATACGTCTTCTAATCTTTCTACTCTGTGGGCGAGGATTACTCTCGGCAGACGACTCTTTCTGTTGCTGGTAATCAGAGGTGTAACAAGCGGGGGGCAGAGGGGCACCGTCCAAAGTGCCCCCAAAACGTTCCTCCACATGTGCCCCCAAATCGGTTCTTTTTTATGCTTCTCCAATGGCTTTTAGGATACTCTGGTTAAGATAATTTGTGCCCCCATTTTTCAAATTTCTGGTGGGCAAAATTCAAAAAGTGGGTGGGAAAAAATGCTTGGCGCTACGCGCAATATTTTTGAAATTTAGCTTCCCTCCACTTTTCAAACCTTGTTACACCTCTGCTGGTAATAGACCCTATAACTCTCTTACTATCAACATTTGTTTTGCACATTCTGTTCTTGTCTTCGGCTTTTCATTGTCTCTTTTCCTCAGAGGATAAATACGTGTTCACTCGTATCGTAGTCGTAATCGTAATTTTTAAATTCTCCTACATGTAAGTCCGTGAAGCCTGCTAAGATCAAGATCCAAGAAACTTGATGACATACAAGTTATTGCTTACAGTGAAATAATAACAAATGGAAAGGAACAACGCAGTTCTAAACAACGCATTGATTGATTCATTCATTCTGAATATTTATATAGCGCTCCTTCAAGAACATACCGAGGAGCGCTCCCAGCCCAGCCACGACTACAGAAAAAAAGATTTGAGGGACTTATAAACAATTGACTGTTGGTCCACAAGCAATGATCGGAGCTCAAAAAAGATTATTACAGATTGTAGGGCCCACATCCGAGAAAGCACGTCGCTGCCTAATAGCCAAGTGAGCACGTGGAACTAGAAACGCACCCATCGTCGAAACACTCGATGCGCTGCGACGTCAGACACTGGGCGGCAAAGATCAAGCAAAGCAAGATGGACCACAACCAAGAAAGCAACGCGAAACAACAACAGCAACGCGGTATGACCGTTTGACATTCACTGGGACACTGGCAGCCGATGCAAATCATCGCGCATGTTGGCAGAAACAGAGGAGAATTTAGGAAAGAGCCCAATGAGCCGAGCAGCCGACCGCAGAACCCGATCGACCGCCCAAGAACATCAAGAGGATGACCAGCAAGTAAGGAACAACAATTGTCAACTTGAGCAGTATCGAAGGCCTGAGCGAGATCCACGCTCGCGTCGTGAGAAAGAGAACGAGAGACCTATCGAAGCTGAGGAAGCTGGTAGTGATAACAATAGGTACGTACTGCTACTCTGTTTAGAAGTGTTTAGAAGTGTTTAGAAGTGTTCTGTGTTTTGTCATGTGCAAACGTATACGCCCCTACTTGTGATCTGTTTCATATTCATTTTTATCGCAGCATCGGGTTCAAATAATTTAATAAAATTTATTCACCACTTTGAACAAGATGCTGCGATAAATACGAATATGAATTAGGTTATTTTCTTATTTAATCAGAAAATAACCACTGCCCTCTTTGAGATACAAGCCAGTTGCTTTCAAACCTCAACGTTTTGAAACTTTGAAGCTCGTTGTGCTTTATTCAGAACCTCTGAGAAAGATGAAGATGCTATGCTTCTTAATGATGGTCTGCGTACTGAATGTCGCCTTCTCTACAGCTGGTGAGTAAGCCATATGTTTGCCTTCACATTTTTATGTACTTATTTTTTGTGTTGTTTTACGGCGTGAGTTGCTTAAATGAATTCGCAGACTTTCACAATGTTCGTCTTCAAATTTCGCATGCAATTTTTTAGGAGAGTAGCAGTTCAAAACACCTAGTTGTCACTGTTTGTCTGTCGGACATCTATCAACTCCTTTCAGGTATGTTCCCGTCGACCTATAGAGCTGAAATTTTACACACATTTCAAACTTGTACGACAATGCAATGTAGTTAAAATTGTTACACATGAAAGAAATTAAATATCGACTTGAACGAGTTCTCCTTGACGAGCTCCACTTCGACAAATTTACATCATCAGCTATGCGTAATCAAAAATCACTTGAGGAAATCGAACGATTGCGCCATCTACCAGATAAAAAATAATTAGTAAAATGAAAATGCTCATGCGATACTGGAAATGAATGATTGTTTGTCGCGTGGATTAATAAAAAAAATAATCTTGAGGCGAGAACAAGAATAAATTATTTTTGCGATTGATCTTCACGTCTGTCTCATATTTGGATGAAGGATGCATAACTTGTTTCTAATGACAAGTGGAGTCAATTATCATATAGGGCCTACGTTGCACTCTCGACCCTGATAGACCCTGATAGACCGGTGTCATATGCCTAGTTCTATATTCATTGTAGCCAAGATATTATACTTCATCAATAAATTGCTATTACAATGATGTATTGAATGAATTCTGACGAATCCACCGGAAACACTGAAACGATGTATGGTAAAGTGATGACAAGTTAGTTTGAGGTTAGACATAATATGGACATTGGACAAATCTAGTTAACTTAGAAGAAATTTTTGAAAACAATCTGATAAAGTCAGTTGAGCTAATGCATGATAATGCTATATAAAGAAAATTAATGCAATAATTGTATGATAGGACACGTTTAAATTATATAATATATGAATTATATAATATATAATTATATAAATTATATAAATTATAATTTATTTAAATTATAAATTATATAATATATGAATTATATAATATATAATTATATAATTTATATAAATTATAATTTATATAAATTATAAATTATATAATATATAAATTATATAAATTATAAATTATATAAATTATAAATTATATAATATATAAATTATATAAGGTAAGACGATATAAAGTGCAATCAGGTGACTGAAAGAATGAAATAGGAATAGAATAAGTGGAATAAAATATATTTCTTTCCATTAGGATCGATTGCAAAATGTAAACAAATATTAATATCTTTCTCACATGCCAGTGTTCATGAGATAATTCTGCGTTTTTATGATGTTCACAGAAGCCGAGTTGGATCCAGCCATTGATGATGGGAAGCCAGCAGTTTCCATCATTGATGGAATGAGGTATGAACATGGGTAGTCAAAGCTTCACAAGTGATATCATTTCATAGACTCCCAGTAGGCTTGCATTGTTGTAAGCAGAGTTGTCCTTGCCCAGACGCGTAATTGAAGTTAAACTAACGCGGAAAATACACGAAGACAGATTTGTGGCTCAATAATCTCCACACCATATTCTAAGTCTTAACAGATTTCTTCCCATACCATTGAACATCAACATCCGTTCCCGTATCATTATGTCAAGATGAATTCTAACTACCAGAATCTGAGAATAAGAGATAACTCAACTTCTAGCGTTATCATTTCACTGATGGTCTCATTTTCCAGTTTTGATAAGGTCAATTTTAAAAATGAAGTCAAATGTCATAGTCATGTTTTGGGCCAAAATACCATAAGCTGACGACGTAAAAGTAAAACTGCACTCAGTCTGACTCTATTTAAATGATAAGCATATATGTATTATGTAAAGTAGAGCGCTGTCTTGGAGAGACTCATTGTGTTATAAATTCTAAGCACCTACATGTAATCATCATCATAGCGTTGAGAGCTGTCGACCTTCTTTTCCCCATGTTATAGAAATACACATGCCGCATTCATCCAAATACACCACCTTCCCGCTTTTGCAAGAATGTCATTTTTATGAGCTTTTACTTTTTAATATGCAGTTCGTAACATTTTGAAAATTCTGAATCGGCCATATGATGAGAATCTAATTCCTGCTCTTCGATTCATGTCGTTGAATAAAAATGGTGGGTGATTTATCACGTAAGTGAGTAAGAGGGTGAATGGGTGATTAACTTGTCATTTCATGAGCTAGTGATTAAGTCAGTCAGTCGATCACACTATCAGTCCCGAATGATGACTCAGTGAGCAGTAAAAGATAGAACTAGTCAATTGTTGGTCAGTAATTTTGTAATTTATTCGGACCGATAATTTTTCAATCCAGGAGAAATTATATTTTCGTTGTTTGCACTATTTGTAGGCCAAGGGCGCGAAGAGACTGTGTTAGAAATGGATATCGTTGTTATAGATACAACAAGAATTGCTGTAGTGGAGAATGCCGTTGTAACTACTTCCACACTCGGTGTATCTGCGATCCACCATACTGAACCCAAAGGCAACATTCCCAAACCCTATTTAAGGCTTTAACTCATTTCTTTCCGTTTCAGCGATCTTCTAGCTCCTCTCCTTCGTCATTATCTAATGATGGAGTTTAATTTCCGAAAACATAAAATAAGAATGGTGGTTTGGCATTATAAAGTTCTCGTGTGATCCTGTTTTTGATTTTCCTGAATGTAAAAATCTGAAATCGAAATTTAATTTCATATATATATTAATATTCAGATAAATATTGATTACCGATCAAGAAGTGGCATTGAACTCTTACTCCATATTTTTTTATTCATGAAATAAAGTGCGATGCTGTGGTGAAGAGAATTTTTGTGTTAATTCCTAATTGCCTAATTATCTTCTCGTTGAGAACAGTCGACCCTATGGTACCTCTATTGCAGTGCTTCCCAACCTTTTCCTAGTCGCAACCCTCTATTATAATCGTCGAGTTTTCTGCAATAAATTACGCGCCAAAGAATCATTGCGTATACTCAAGAATTCATTCTGTATTTCATCCGGAATGCTGGCTACTTTCAGAGAAATAGATAGGTCTAGTGCTGAGTTTGTTCTTCGACGCAAGTTTGCAGCTTGGATAGAAAAGCCTGAAGGTTGTCTTGAAATTGGATAATGTGTGTTCACTTTCCCTGAAGTTTCAAACCGACAAACCGTTTCATCCTCTTTTATTTCACTGGAGCAACAAATTATCCAGACTTAAGAAAATTTACATGTTGAGATTGATACTCTCATACGAATGCACGTCCTCCATTCAAAACGCTTTTGTCAGAGGTGCATTTAGGGTAATTTTGCAGTCAATTTCTAGCTGGTATTTTTTTAAATGAGAAGTCTTTTGGGATTGATACGGGAAAGGGAACTCATCAATAAAAGTTGAAGACTGAAGAGGTAATTAATAAGCCACGAAAAACATCATCATCCTTGATACTGACCATAATCATCAATGTCGCCGCCGTCATCATTACCGCCATCATCATTATCATCACCACCGCCATCATCATTTTCATCACCACCGTCATCACCATTATCATTACCCCAGCCATCGTCATCATTGTCATCACCACCGTCATCATCATTATCATTACCACAGCCATCATCATCATTATCATCACCACCACCATCATCATTATTATCATTTCCAACGCCATTATTATTATTATTATTATTATTATTATTATGATTTTTTATTATAAATTTTCCACGTTTAAAATGATATTATTATTTAGTTTAATATTGTTATTATTATTATTATTATTATTATTATTATTATTATTATTATTATTGTTATTATTATTATTATTTATATTATATTATGCTGTTATCGCCCATGTGGGCGAGCTAAGTGAGTGGTGGCAATGCCCCGAAGAGGCAGGCGGCGTTCCCACGCTGAAGAACAACCGAGATGCGCTGGAACAGAAATGACGTCTCCATCGGATCGTAGGTTGCAGCACTCGTTCGACTACCCAACTCTGAGATGAACTGCAGTCCTTCACTGCTCCAAGCGCCGCCGGATTCCAAGGAGAGGGCTACGAAGTCGTGGGTGTTGATTATGGTGGAATACTTGGCCCTCTTCGTCTTAACTGCGCGTTCGACTGCTTCGCCAGCTCTGATAGATGTGACGGCAAGATGTGACTTGGCGTAGGTGTCGGGCACTGTCACATCTCATGCCAGACATCGACCACGTGTCCAAGGAATGAGCGTGACGCCGTCCGGTCGCTTTCCATCTTCTCTTATCAAGCCGAGAGGTTCCTTTTGCGCTGGAATCTTCGCTCTGCCAAGAGCTCTCTAGATGACATCGTTCAACATGCTATGTCGTTGATGTTTTCCGCTGCCTCTTCTACAAATTAGTCCATGGAGCCCTTTTGCGTCGACGCACTCTTGACATTGGTGACACAAATGTGGCTCGCAGAGCGTCGTTCCTAGCCTCAACCCGGCTGCCATTCGTACATCCTCGTTTGAGAGGCGCAGGCCTAGGGCAGTCACAGGGGGCGCTAGCATCCAGTCTCCAGAATGAGGTGCTCGTGAGGCCAGCAGGCGAGCACGGTCACATGGATTGTTATTGGACTCCAGCAGCCCTTTCCATGCCTTGTCTTGTATTATTATTATTATTATTATTATTATTATTATTATTATTATTATTATTATTATTATTATTATTATCATCATCATCATCACCGTCGTCGTCATCGTCATTATTTTAAACATCAGCAGCATTATGTCGATAGCATCAGTGGAATAATCATCAATATATTCTTTGCCTCCACATTATCCCCCTCTTCCCTTTCTTCTTCGTCTTCCTCTTCATCGTCATCTTCTTCCTCTTTCTTTTAATTGCTTAGCCAGTATTAGCTGTTAAAGCCATCAAGAAGACATCAAGTATATGTTGTACTTCGTATTATAATTAACTAATTTAGTCAACTTCACAAGTGTTATTTGCGCAAAATGTATTGTGTCAAGGATTTATAGTGCCAACAGAAACAGCTTCAAAAACCATTATCTTATTTTCAGCTCGCAGACATGCTCTGTACAACGTTGGTTGCCATCAACGCAATTGCATTCATAACCCCTGCAACATTCTGCAGATGTACTACACGTCTCCCTACTCGATTTGCAATTTTCGGTGGACAGTTCATGATGTGGAGGTCCAAGTGCCACGGTCTCGTAACTGTGATAAAATAAGAAAAAATTTGATATGTTATCAAGACACAAAATATTGCATTTCAAAGATGACCTTTAGAAACAGTTCACAGGTGCTGTTACAGAGAGGAGTAGGCTACTTGTTGGTTGATTAAATGTTTTGTGGATACACTTGCACTCTTTAGATTAGTGCAATTGTAGCTTTAATCCAAAAAGTTTATTTAGCGCCACACGATGATCGAGAGCAAACAATATTGGCATAAAGTGTATCTGCTACCAAGGCTATAGACGGATTTTTTGTGATGCAATAAAAAAATGTCGACAGCGCAATGTCATGTGAAGTCATGCAGTTCTTAGCATATTATTTTACCACTTCAACGAAGTCCAAAGAATGAAATGTCTTGTAAAGCTTAGAACACATGCCTCTTATCCTTTGACCTTTTGTTGAAGTGGACTTCTTTTGCTTCTTCACCAGCAAGGGCTATGTCCATCTCAAAACCTGCGAACATCATAAACACGCTTAGCAAAAAATTCACCGACTTCTCCCAAAAGGCACTGGTAAGTAACACACAGTTCTATGGGCTATAGCGTAGAACAGATTCTGATGTTGAGGCGATGTCTCTAGTAGATTGATTCTCAATCAATTCTTACGTTCCCATAACCTGTTTTACCTCATCTCAATTAATCATATATTTTAAATATTACTCACAGCAACTAGAAAGAACTTAGATACTTTTCCTTAAATGACATACTATCTTAAAAAGCCTACATTCATCTATAAGTGTTTGTAAATGTTAAAGCCATGTCTATGCGACCTAGAAACTGACCGAGCTAAATTAGGAATGTGCAAAATCAGAAACTTGCTGGAAGCAAGAACACACCAATTACGAAGAATTTTGAATGTGAGTAGGCCTAATGTTTTCTCACTATCTTGCAGTTCTTCCAGCGATACTTCTTCAGCGAAGGCAACTTGCAGAACGCACACAAGCAGTAAGAAATGAAACATCTTCGTCCTTCAAATTGGTTCTGGGTAAAATTCAAAAAAATTTCTTAACGAGAATTCGTATTTAAAGAATCCTACACAGGAAACGGTTGTGATCTTTTATAATTCTATAGCAACAAGAGGCCTAGATAAATATGAATATGAACAAGGTTGTTAAGATATACTTAGGCAAAAAATAGATAATGTAGGCTCACATCTAGTACGCCTACTAAGAATATATTTAAAGCGACAGAAACAGAGCAGCAACCAATAACGGTAACCTTTAAGAGTAGCCATGAGCTAAGACTCAATTTTCTTTGTGCAATGCCCATGGAGGGTTATTCATCCTCAGACTGTTGGTTCGACGACCGATCTCCCTTAACAAATATCGAGAATAAAATTTGATATTTAGTATGAATATAAGCTGGATTAGATGTCAATTCTAAGCAATGAGTGACAACTGAGTGAATCGTCTTCAAGCAGACAACCTCTTCGTTACATACAGTCCGTCTGAAGAATCTGTTGGTGTAGTACCCTCAGTCTGCTGATTGCTGAAGAAGCGAAGATGAGCGTTGACTAAGCAACAGATGTTTCTACATAGAGCCGTGTGCACAACCGAATGACATATTGCTATGAACTATTTTACATAATTTATTGTTTTAAAATCATAATAAAGTTCAGCAATAAAGCTTATTTTAAAACTATATGTGATTATTGTCAAGTTTCTCAGAGCAGTGATGGGCCATTGCATTATTTTATACACTTGCAAATATCAGTCTACCTATAATCAATAGACCTGAAAATAATTACACACTTGTATACAGCATATAAAAAATTTATTATACACTTAAGGAGTTAATAATCACTCGTATGGAAGTAAATCTGAGGCCATATTTTGCTGTTATTCGTTAGTGCTAAGTAAATATATAAATATATTTATATATATAATAGGTCATTGTAGCAGGACATTGCCCATCTATCATTACCCCAGGATATTACTCCTTCCCGTGCAATTACCTATGTCATAGCTCGTCGGCATGTTTCTCACAATTAGACTATGAACATGAATTTTCTTAATACGTGCTTTAAAATGAGTAGCAACACTGTCAGGAAAGGTGTGGTTTTTAAAGTTATCATTTTCTTCCAAAATTTCGGATATGTTCATAACTAAGGATTGTGAGCAATTCCGTGGGGGTTAATTGACCGGGGGCAATTGTCGTAGCCAGGTTTTAGCGTCAGAGGGAGCGGCGAGCAAATTTAAAAGGCGCCAGCATTTTCTAAACCAAATGAAATCATTTTTAAGTTATCATTTTAAATAACGAAATTTGTAATAAGCCTATCAGTAAACACCCATTTTGAAGTTTTTTTAATGTAATTAATACGTGAATTATAGAATACAGTCAAATTGAAACGGTTTGTCGGTTTGAAACTTCAGGGAAAGTGAACACACATTATCCAATTTCAGGACAACCTTCAGGCTTTTCTATCCAAGCTACAAACTTGCGTCGAAGAACAAATCTTGGAAACATTGCCTTGTTTGAAAAACTCAGCACTAGGCCTATCTATTTCTCTGAAAGTAGCCAGCATTCCGGATGAAATACAGAATGAATTCTTGAGTATACGCAATGATTCTTTGGCGCGTAATTTGTTTCATGAGAATTTCTTGATTCAATTCTGCCTTGTATCAGTCATAGGCCTATGTCGAAATGTCACCATGCTTGCCTTTCGACTTTTTGTTCAATTTGCCTCCAGTGCACATACATGAAGCCTACCTCTGAGAACGGGAATTTTCAACGCTTCTTCATATCAAATTGAAGGCAAGAAACAGACTGAATGTTGAGAATATTATGAGGTTTGCTTTAACAAAAACTTAGTCACAAATTTTGAAAGTACAACCATCGCAATAATTAAAATGAAAGAAATTGTTAAAATATTTAGTCTCGTTACAGATGCAATTACATTCTGATAAATTAGTTTTCATTGTGTTTCTTTATCTGTCATTGGGGTCGTCCTTGACCTAGGTCCTATGACAATATTATGCGAGCGTGGCGGAGGTCGCAGATAACTCGACGATTATAATAGAGGGTTGCGACTAGGAAAAGGTTGGGAAGCACTGCAATAGAGGTTCCATAGGGTCGACTGTTCTCAACGAGAAGATAATTAGGCAATTAGGAATTAACACAAAAATTCTCTTCACCACAGCATCGCACTTTATTTCATGAATAAAAAAATATGGAGTAAGAGTTCAATGCCACTTCTTGATCGGTAATCAATATTTATCTGAATATTAATATATATATGAAATTAAATTTCGATTTCAGATTTTTACATTCAGGAAAATCAAAAACAGGATCACACGAGAACTTTATAATGCCAAACCACCATTCTTATTTTATGTTTTCGGAAATTAAACTCCATCATTAGATAATGACGAAGGAGAGGAGCTAGAAGATCGCTGAAACGGAAAGAAATGAGTTAAAGCCTTAAATAGGGTTTGGGAATGTTGCCTTTGGGTTCAGTATGGTGGATCGCAGATACACCGAGTGTGGAAGTAGTTACAACGGCATTCTCCACTACAGCAATTCTTGTTGTATCTATAACAACGATATCCATTTCTAACACAGTCTCTTCGCGCCCTTGGCCTACAAATAGTGCAAACAACGAAAATATAATTTCTCCTGGATTGAAAAATTATCGGTCCGAATAAATTACAAAATTACTGACCAACAATTGACTAGTTCTATCTTTTACTGCTCACTGAGTCATCATTCGGGACTGATAGTGTGATCGACTGACTGACTTAATCACTAGCTCATGAAATGACAAGTTAATCACCCATTCACCCTCTTACTCACTTACGTGATAAATCACCCACCATTTTTATTCAACGACATGAATCGAAGAGCAGGAATTAGATTCTCATCATATGGCCGATTCAGAATTTTCAAAATGTTACGAACTGCATATTAAAAAGTAAAAGCTCATAAAAATGACATTCTTGCAAAAGCGGGAAGGTGGTGTATTTGGATGAATGCGGCATGTGTATTTCTATAACATGGGGAAAAGAAGGTCGACAGCTCTCAACGCTATGATGATGATTACATGTAGGTGCTTAGAATTTATAACACAATGAGTCTCTCCAAGACAGCGCTCTACTTTACATAATACATATATGCTTATCATTTAAATAGAGTCAGACTGAGTGCAGTTTTACTTTTACGTCGTCAGCTTATGGTATTTTGGCCCAAAACATGACTATGACATTTGACTTCATTTTTAAAATTGACCTTATCAAAACTGGAAAATGAGACCATCAGTGAAATGATAACGCTAGAAGTTGAGTTATCTCTTATTCTCAGATTCTGGTAGTTAGAATTCATCTTGACATAATGATACGGGAACGGATGTTGATGTTCAATGGTATGGGAAGAAATCTGTTAAGACTTAGAATATGGTGTGGAGATTATTGAGCCACAAATCTGTCTTCGTGTATTTTCCGCGTTAGTTTAACTTCAATTACGCGTCTGGGCAAGGACAACTCTGCTTACAACAATGCAAGCCTACTGGGAGTCTATGAAATGATATCACTTGTGAAGCTTTGACTACCCATGTTCATACCTCATTCCATCAATGATGGAAACTGCTGGCTTCCCATCATCAATGGCTGGATCCAACTCGGCTTCTGTGAACATCATAAAAACGCAGAATTATCTCATGAACACTGGCATGTGAGAAAGATATTAATATTTGTTTACATTTTGCAATCGATCCTAATGGAAAGAAATATATTTTATTCCACTTATTCTATTCCTATTTCATTCTTTCAGTCACCTGATTGCACTTTATATCGTCTTACCTTATATAATTTATATATTATATAATTTATAATTTATATAATTTATAATTTATATAATTTATATATTATATAATTTATAATTTATATAAATTATAATTTATATAAATTATATAATTATATATTATATAATTCATATATTATATAATTTATAATTTAAATAAATTATAATTTATATAATTTATATAATTATATATTATATAATTCATATATTATATAATTTAAACGTGTCCTATCATACAATTATTGCATTAATTTTCTTTATATAGCATTATCATGCATTAGCTCAACTGACTTTATCAGATTGTTTTCAAAAATTTCTTCTAAGTTAACTAGATTTGTCCAATGTCCATATTATGTCTAACCTCAAACTAACTTGTCATCACTTTACCATACATCGTTTCAGTGTTTCCGGTGGATTCGTCAGAATTCATTCAATACATCATTGTAATAGCAATTTATTGATGAAGTATAATATCTTGGCTACAATGAATATAGAACTAGGCATATGACACCGGTCTATCAGGGTCTATCAGGGTCGAGAGTGCAACGTAGGCCCTATATGATAATTGACTCCACTTGTCATTAGAAACAAGTTATGCATCCTTCATCCAAATATGAGACAGACGTGAAGATCAATCGCAAAAATAATTTATTCTTGTTCTCGCCTCAAGATTATTTTTTTTATTAATCCACGCGACAAACAATCATTCATTTCCAGTATCGCATGAGCATTTTCATTTTACTAAT
Source organism: Bimastos eiseni (assembly GCA_959347315.1). Classification (NCBI taxonomy): domain Eukaryota; kingdom Metazoa; phylum Annelida; class Clitellata; order Crassiclitellata; family Lumbricidae; genus Bimastos; species Bimastos eiseni. The sequence continues at coordinate 3,772,416 of OY365810.1, read as the reverse complement.
TATTTTTTATCTGGTAGATGGCGCAATCGTTCGATTTCCTCAAGTGATTTTTGATTACGCATAGCTGATGATGTAAATTTGTCGAAGTGGAGCTCGTCAAGGAGAACTCGTTCAAGTCGATATTTAATTTCTTTCATGTGTAACAATTTTAACTACATTGCATTGTCGTACAAGTTTGAAATGTGTGTAAAATTTCAGCTCTATAGGTCGACGGGAACATACCTGAAAGGAGTTGATAGATGTCCGACAGACAAACAGTGACAACTAGGTGTTTTGAACTGCTACTCTCCTAAAAAATTGCATGCGAAATTTGAAGACGAACATTGTGAAAGTCTGCGAATTCATTTAAGCAACTCACGCCGTAAAACAACACAAAAAATAAGTACATAAAAATGTGAAGGCAAACATATGGCTTACTCACCAGCTGTAGAGAAGGCGACATTCAGTACGCAGACCATCATTAAGAAGCATAGCATCTTCATCTTTCTCAGAGGTTCTGAATAAAGCACAACGAGCTTCAAAGTTTCAAAACGTTGAGGTTTGAAAGCAACTGGCTTGTATCTCAAAGAGGGCAGTGGTTATTTTCTGATTAAATAAGAAAATAACCTAATTCATATTCGTATTTATCGCAGCATCTTGTTCAAAGTGGTGAATAAATTTTATTAAATTATTTGAACCCGATGCTGCGATAAAAATGAATATGAAACAGATCACAAGTAGGGGCGTATACGTTTGCACATGACAAAACACAGAACACTTCTAAACACTTCTAAACACTTCTAAACAGAGTAGCAGTACGTACCTATTGTTATCACTACCAGCTTCCTCAGCTTCGATAGGTCTCTCGTTCTCTTTCTCACGACGCGAGCGTGGATCTCGCTCAGGCCTTCGATACTGCTCAAGTTGACAATTGTTGTTCCTTACTTGCTGGTCATCCTCTTGATGTTCTTGGGCGGTCGATCGGGTTCTGCGGTCGGCTGCTCGGCTCATTGGGCTCTTTCCTAAATTCTCCTCTGTTTCTGCCAACATGCGCGATGATTTGCATCGGCTGCCAGTGTCCCAGTGAATGTCAAACGGTCATACCGCGTTGCTGTTGTTGTTTCGCGTTGCTTTCTTGGTTGTGGTCCATCTTGCTTTGCTTGATCTTTGCCGCCCAGTGTCTGACGTCGCAGCGCATCGAGTGTTTCGACGATGGGTGCGTTTCTAGTTCCACGTGCTCACTTGGCTATTAGGCAGCGACGTGCTTTCTCGGATGTGGGCCCTACAATCTGTAATAATCTTTTTTGAGCTCCGATCATTGCTTGTGGACCAACAGTCAATTGTTTATAAGTCCCTCAAATCTTTTTTTCTGTAGTCGTGGCTGGGCTGGGAGCGCTCCTCGGTATGTTCTTGAAGGAGCGCTATATAAATATTCAGAATGAATGAATCAATCAATGCGTTGTTTAGAACTGCGTTGTTCCTTTCCATTTGTTATTATTTCACTGTAAGCAATAACTTGTATGTCATCAAGTTTCTTGGATCTTGATCTTAGCAGGCTTCACGGACTTACATGTAGGAGAATTTAAAAATTACGATTACGACTACGATACGAGTGAACACGTATTTATCCTCTGAGGAAAAGAGACAATGAAAAGCCGAAGACAAGAACAGAATGTGCAAAACAAATGTTGATAGTAAGAGAGTTATAGGGTCTATTACCAGCAGAGGTGTAACAAGGTTTGAAAAGTGGAGGGAAGCTAAATTTCAAAAATATTGCGCGTAGCGCCAAGCATTTTTTCCCACCCACTTTTTGAATTTTGCCCACCAGAAATTTGAAAAATGGGGGCACAAATTATCTTAACCAGAGTATCCTAAAAGCCATTGGAGAAGCATAAAAAAGAACCGATTTGGGGGCACATGTGGAGGAACGTTTTGGGGGCACTTTGGACGGTGCCCCTCTGCCCCCCGCTTGTTACACCTCTGATTACCAGCAACAGAAAGAGTCGTCTGCCGAGAGTAATCCTCGCCCACAGAGTAGAAAGATTAGAAGACGTATGACACTGATCAATTATAATGGACTTTACATTAATAGTTGGCATGACTTAATTTGTCAACTATATTCGTTGCTATTGTTAGTAATCCAAAATTTAGATTTGTCGCTATAGGGAACATTTAAAGGTGGGACAACCTTCTACTAACCAACACCTGTATGCAGATGACACCCGACTCGAAATATCCTTCGTACCATGCTCTAAGTCGACAATTTCTTAATGTGGTTAACCTAAGCTCTCAATTAATGTCGTCCAACGTTTTTAATCCTTTCAAAAACGAATTCATCATCAAAGGCCTTCTTTAAAAAAATCAACTTGGTCTATACATAAAAATCATGTATATGTTGTCTTATTTTTGAAGACATGGTATTTCTTTTTCACGTAGATGCGATTTTGTTATTTTTTCAGCAGTGTTTTCGCATAACTCATGGTACATGCATGTCGTAGGATAACACTGTTTCATTTATTTGTTCGTAGCATGCTATTTATGCATATCAAACATAGAATTTGTGATATTTTCTCTGTATTCGTGTTTCAATTCATTCTACTTTCGAGCCTTCTCGATTATCAAAGTTCAGAAAAACAGCCTAGATTTCTGAGCATAAGAATATTATATCGGCATTGTATAGTACCATTTGGCTAGCTAAGTCGTCTGTTTTCAATTAAAATTGTTAGCCATCATCTTTCAGAAAACCTCTTCGTTACTTACAGTCCGTCTGAAGAATCTGTTCGTGTAGTACTCTCAGTCTATTGAAGCTGAAGAAGCGAAAATGACCGTTGACCTTCGTTGAGAATGCGAGACTTTTATACGTATTAAGCAACAGATGTTTCTACATAGAGCCGTGTGCACAACCGAATGACATATTGCTATGAACTTACATAACAACGTCCACAGATTTGTTTTACTACGATATGATCATGTTTTCACGACTAGATAAATGTTTTATTTTGTGGCTCAGTTTCTGTGATTGCTGTCGGCCCAGAGAGAAGGGAGAGCTGTACCATTGAAGGACACGTTTCGTATTGTGCTTCAACTTGAAACAGGTGTTGTGGGTATAATTGATTAATGTACCTGAACAGATGCTTTAACAAGAAGTGCCGTGTGCAAAACCTTTTGACATATTGCAATTAACTCATATGAGAGCTTCTTCAGATTTGTTTCATTCAGATATGATCATTTAATCACGCCTAGATAAAGGTTTCATTTTGTAGCCCAAATTGCAATAGGTAGGCCTGTTAAAAAGCAACAGATGTTTCCGCATAGTGTCGTGTGCATAACCGCCAGACATGATTTTTATTGCTATGAACCTGCATGACAGCATCTACAGATTTGCTTTACTCCTATATAATCATGTTTTCACTACTTGGTAAATGTCATATTTTGAGGCTAAAACTGGAATTGCTATTGTGGGCGTTAGGTGATCAACGTATAGGCTACAGCAGGGAGAGTGTCACGAATTGTCCTTATACCCTGTATATGTCTTATATATATATTAGCTGAATCTATTGGAATCATAGGCCTATATTGTGGATAAACACTGCATTGATCCGTATATGTATATAATACTCAATATGTAATGAAGGCTCGATGGTCGTCGATGGCCGTGAGGGTCCAAAAGGGATGGTCGGGTCAAAGCGGAAAGCGAAGGAGGATAAAAGCAACAGGAAGAAGTGAAAGGGGCAGTTTTCTTCTGTTGGTTCGGAGTTCGTTCGGCGAGGGTTTCGTCGCTTGAGGGTTCCGTCACTTCCACGGCTGGAAGGGCGACCGGACGCGAGGTCTTCAACGCTTGCTCCCACTGCCAGAAGGACGACGACCACTGGACTGTTTTTCTTCTCGGCCGAAAAGACGACCAGAAACCAGGACACTCAACGAACACCTGAGACTTGTGAGTGAGGAAAGAGTTGTTGTTGGGATGGGAGGGGGGGTGGCCTGTGGGGGGTGGCCTGTGGGGGGGTGGCCTGTGGGGGGTGGCCTGTGGGGGGGTGGCCTGTGGGGGGGTGGCCTGTGGGGGGTGGCCTGTGGGGGGTGGCCTGTGGGGGGGGTGGCCTGTGGGGGGGTGGCCTGAGGGAGGGAAGCGGCCATCGAAGCAGGGTAGTCCTAGAGGTTACCAGACGTTTTTTTGTTTGAAGTTCTTATTCACTAAATTTCTGTTTTGACTATATTTCTTTCTATGATTAAAATCTGACTATATATCATCTAACAGAGTGTGCTCCATAAATGTAAACCTCTTTAGCATCCAGGCGTTTACCTCCTGGAAATAACTTGTCATCTAAAATAATAACGAACTCGTGACAGAGAGCAATACAATTGAGTAACTCGTTTTGAGTTGAACAATAGGTAGATTTAGGCCTATCTGCTTGTACTTCAATCTGAAATGAGTATGGCATAAGGTTACATGACAAACATGGACATTATCAACTAACGTAGGCCTACATATTCAAGTGACTGGGTTGCACAGAACTGCGTAAGCGGCATTCTGATCTGAACACCTGCATCAAATACATTTAGCAGATTTGTGATTAACAGAATACTGACTACCGTAATATCAACTTGGCTTGGAGCGTTTTAGTTGCTTTCGCTAATACGTTTAATCTTTACTCACCAGGGAGATACCGTGATTGTTTAGTTTCCTTGTATGCTCCATTACCCAATTATCGGTGGCTTTGCTGGATTCAAATTTATTTACTCTGCCTTATTATAAAGCACAATATCTATCTGATAGTTGAGATATTTATTTACTTATTTAAGATAATAATATAATTGGCTTGATATCTTTCAGAAGTAATGGCACATTGTAAAATGAACAAAATCATCCACAGTGAAGTATTTGGGGGTAAGTCTCGAATATTTGGGCGCCGCTGTCTGTCGATATATCGATGCATCGACCGCTGTCATTAAATCGACCGCTGCGTCATTTTGATGAATATTTTCATCCTTGATCGCAAAATTTTCTCAGTAACTTCGAAGATGTTGGAGTTTCTAGTGCTAGATTTGCGTACCGGATTTATTCACCGACTTCACCCAACATTTTTTACGTTTAAGAGGCATTTTGTCTATAAAGTTGCCTAGTATGTGCGGCTGCATCATGCCAATCCTCCTTCCGATGCATATAGTTGGGTCCCAGCGACGCTTACTGTGTACGTCCCTGTTACCGAGTGTTATAGTCTTGGTGGAAGGTGGCTGACGCAGCCTTGGAGTAAGGTTGCCAAAATTACCGGAATGCCCGGAACAGTCCCGGAATTGACCCACACCTTCCCGGGCAACTCTTATTTTGTCCCGGAATCCATGAATAGGCAGGCTAGGTAATTTCAAAAGATTATGCGATTTAATTACATCTTTCAAATCCAAGCAACGTGAGCAACATCGTTCAACATCTGCATTCTCAATGTTAATGAAAACATGTTATCATGATCAAGATAATTTATTCACAGGCACCTAATTATTGTTTCGATTAATCAGCTCTCATTCGAAATCCTTTATTTCATGTTTCTAGTGGAAAACGTTTTGTTTTATGCTTAATGCCAGTATCTTAATTCTTTTAATGGATGTGAACTGCATATCTCATTCATCATAGTGGGAACTGGTAAATGTCCCCTAATGGGTTTCCTCCGAGTTGGAAATCCTAGCGGTTTGTCATTAATCATCGTGAAAACTGGGAAATGTTCAGGAATGGGCTTGTTCAGAGCTGGCAACCCGACCTTAGAGTGACGACGACCGATAGTCACGGGCAGAGGTGTAGCAAGCGGGGGGCAGAGGGGACACCGAAGAATGTCCCTTCAGTTTTAGTGCTATGTGCCCAAATGTGCCCCCAAATCGGTTCTTTTTTATGTTTCTCCAATGGCTCTTTAAGAGGACTTTTGTTAAGATAATTTGTGCCCCCCATTTTTCAAATTTCTGGGGGGCAAAATTCAAAAAGTGGGGGCAACATTTTTTTTCCTCTTTGCGCAATATTTTAGAAATTATGCCCCCCCCCCACTTTTCAAAACCTTGTTACACCTCTGGTCACGGCTGGAATTTCCATCTACAGACCAACGCACGATGAATGCCTTTTCTACGTCCTCCTTACGCCTCGACGAATGTCCGAACGTGCGTCATCTTCCACCAGTGAGGAACTACTCGTCGACAAAATCCGCGTGTCCGCGCTTTCACAGTCATCGCTCTACCGCAACTTGGCCCAGAAACTCTGAACATCCATGCCATATGTGTCAGCTGTCGACGGGAATCCGTTGGTTGGTTCCAAGCTCGTGCGTGGGCCCACCATTGGTGACTCCTTCAACCACTGTGCATTGTTTTATTAGCTAATGTATTCTATTCGTTCATAAAGACATTTAACATCATTGAAGGGGCGCAGTATAAATGTTCGAAAGCGTTACATTTCATTACATGTACATTACTCTCGATCACGTGGGTGACACACTTGACTCCTTCCTCAGCTTTCCTAATCGTATTGCAATATTTTACTTGCTCCTGCTTCTTTCATTTAAGGCGACTAGGTGCCATTCGTCGAACCCATCGTGTTCCCAGCATTGCACATGCATTCTTGTGCTGTTGTGTAGTCACCTGTAACTCACCCCTTCTCGATCTCCATACTGGAAAGTATTGAAAAAAGCTCTGGATGCTTTGTGACAGCATTATCTCCTGCATCGCCTACAGGTATAGGCTATACCGCACAGCCTCGGTATGTAATGCAAATAAGAAATTATGTTTTTGTTTAGAAATTGAGTTCGCTCCACATCTGTGGTCTTAGGCTAAAGATTAAGACAGAAAGCTCACCGATTTGCTTTTACTAAGTTTAAACTTATACGAAGAGCGCGAACTAAAATTGACCTGAAAACATATGAACCAGTTTTGATCAGCATTAATCCTTCCACAGCGTCCCACTAGTTATAACACATGCCTATATACATACATGCACACATATATACATGCATATAAATATGTAGATATATATATAATTATATATATTTTTTAAACCCACAACCCTCTATCTTCTTCCATTAATTATTTATCATTTATTTCAAATATCATGTAATTATTTTCAGCTATTTATTCAGTCGGACTTTATTAGGACATAATGAACTAATCACAAATGCAAGAAGCAGGATTTCGTTGTTCATCGCAGGGACAAAGAACAGAACAAAAATTGTTGAAGTTCGGATTAGGATCGTCACAAGGTCCATACGCTTTCGTACAGTTTTCTCCTCTGTTCCTAAAAGGGATAATCAACGAAAATATTGATTGGTCTAAGAACAACTTAACTTACGGTCATATGTCTGACTGACTACGATTGTATGTCTGACTCGGTGACTCACTCACTCACTCACTCACCCACTCACCCACTCACCCACTCACCCACTCACCCACTCACCCACTCACCCACTCACCCACTCACCCACTCACCCACTCACCCACTCACCCACTCACCCACTCACCCACTCACCCACTCACCCACTCACCCACTCACCCACTCACCCACTCACCCACTCACCCACTCACCCACTCACCCACTCACCCACTCACCCACTCACCCACTCACCCACTCACCCACTCACCCACTCACCCACTCACCCACTCACCCACTCACCCACTCACCCACTCACCCACTCACCCACTCACCCACTCACCCACTCACCCACTCACCCACTCACCCACTCACCCACTCACCCACTCACCCACTCACCCACTCACCCACTCACCCACTCACCCACTCACCCACTCACTCACTCACTCACTCACTCACTCACTCACTCACTCACTCACTCACTCACTCACTCACTCACTCACTCACTCTCGCTCGCTCGCTCGCTCGCTCGCTCATTCACTCACTCAATCACAGACTAATATTTATTGACAAGAATCGCATGGGAGTCATTGCAATTCAATGTCAAAAATATTAAACTATCATCCTCTGCTGATACATACGTAGGATAGCAATGTTTAATTATAATATGCTGAAGGCAACAGTTTTGCAAATTTCTAAATGTTATCCGGAAATAAATGAAATTCCATCTGAATGGGTACGAAATGAGCCCAGCAGGCATAATAGACGAAACTTATCGAGACTGCTTGTTCGAGACAGAACAAGACATTCACTTCAAGACAGTTTCTAAAAATTCGGGACACTACCTCGAGACACAGACCGAAACAGCAGGCTTCCGAGACCGAGACACTAAAAAACTTTCTCAAGACCGAGAAACTATCTCGACACCATACAACTCTGTTTATAACGCGGTTCAAAAAGACAAGTCTTGCACGAAAGCGCACACACATCGCGATGACGCTAAGGCATTTGTTGTGAAGCAGAGCAATTGTGCGCAAAGGACTTTCTCTTGATCGCTACGCAGTAATTGTGACGAGGGTCGAACCCGCTCACTCACCACACACTCAGGGCCGATCGCTGTAACCAATCGGCCACTGTGCCACATCACATGACCATCCAAGGCATTATAAGTATTCATCTCATAACCTCTTAAACCCATTGAATATCTATTCTTTTAATCTGCGGATTGTGACTATGCCATAAGACAAGTGTAATAATCAAGAATGTTGAATTCGATAATGATTGTACTCACTCTTGACTAAATTTCCCAGCGAACCTCGATATAAGACAACTTGCAGAACGCTGACCAATAGTAAGAAGCCAACCAGCTTCATCTTTAGATATGGTCTGTATGAAATTCAAGCAGATTCTTCGCTTTACACATTCAGCTAGCAACTGAACTGCGTTGAATATTAAGCCGGAAGACAATATTTAATTAAGCACTCAAACCTTTTTCTTTTTAGTCTTTGTTTGGATGGGGGAGCTCCAGGGCAGGTGCTTGAAGGGGCGACTCCTAAACCTCCAGTACTAATGAATGAACAAATGAATTAATTAGTGAATGAATGAGTGAATGACTGAATGATTGAATGACTGACTTTAATTAATTAATGAGTAAATGAATAAATGAATGAATGAGTGAATAAATGACTGACTGAATGACTGAAATGATCCCTAGTGAATGATTGAATGACTGAGTGAGTGATTGAATGACTGAGTGAATGAGTGAATGAGTGAATAAATAAATGAATGAATGAATGAGTGAATTATTGACTTACTGACTGACTGATTGACTGACTGACTGACTGACTGAATGAATGAATGACAAAGCAACTTAGTGAAGAAGTCTAAAAGAGTAAATCTATTCGTTTCTTACATTTCTGTGGAAGAATTCTTGTCCGTAGAAGCTGTTTGTGTTGTACCCTCAGACTTTTGAAGTTGCAGAAGCGAAGATGATCATTGATTTTCTTTTTAAATGCGAGACTTTTTATGGACATTAAGGTACAGATGTCTGTTTGGTGTTGCCGTGAGCAGATCTGAATAATTTCTTGCATTAAACTCAAATAAAAGATCTTTCAGATCACTTTAACTCAGATAGCTCTATGCTTTCCCGCATACGCAATTAGGCTACTATCTCTTGTGACTCTACGTGCAGCATACGTAGTGGATGTTTAGAAATTAATGTTAATGTTGATGCGTTATACCCAGAATAAATAGCTTGTTTTCAGATGAATACACTATATCAAGACATAAAATATTAATTTGCAATTCAGTAAGAAATAGTTAAAGCAGAATATTACCGTCGACCAGCTGACAAGGCAGGACATAGAAATATATCGACTAATACAGGCCTATAGGTGATTGAGTTGTTTAAAAATACAGTAGTCCTACTTACATGAATATCAACCAGCGCAGACGTCTGATGGTCTGCCTGGCCCTCTGAGCCAAAGCGATTTAAACATGACCAGCCTATAGATTTTGCTTCAACCGAAAGCACGTGAATAAGTCACTGGCGGGGTGTAATATAATGTAATGTAAATCCTCGAAAATTTCTCAGCACCCACGAAAGCCACGTCAGGAAGACCAGCTTATTCACCGGCGCTATACCAAATTAAGTCCGCAATAGTCAATCTTCTAGTTTCCTTCCAGTGCCAGGACGAAATCCAGGGAGTCAAGTGTGACTCATTTGTCAGAGGAGAAATCTTGAGAGCGGCTTTTCGACAACGATACGAATTGACACGGATACAACCGACGGAGGAAATGAGATGAGATGACGCTGATGTGTTTTAGCTGGGATGTGAAGGCAAACTACAGTCTACAGAGCGAACGTCTGCCACAAAAGAGCTCTACATTCTAGGACAAGCAACAGCAAAACGCGTCAGCTGAGTAAAAATCTAAAGCTAAATCTCTATTAAATCGCATTTATGAAGCTATTCCTGCAATCGTACAGCACACTTATACTCTCTGCGCAAATGCTTAAAGAGACAGAGCAGATAGGCTACATCTAAAACTGTTTTTGACAACACTAAAGATTTTGGCTTCCTGAGTAATGGCGGGAAGCCTATTTCAGGCAAGTGGACATACATGAATACATACATAAATATATCTAAACAACCTCTGAAATTATTTTTAGAATACCAAATTGAAACGCAGAAATTCAAACACAGAAGCAACGCCATGAGATCCATGATTGTTAGTATAAAGAGCAAATGGATCAGTGTTTCTCGTAGCATAACGTTCCTGATCGATATTGTGCTTCGGTAGAAACTTTATCACATTGTTCAACTCTTTTCTCTCAAATGCGGTTTCCTTCTTTGCTGACTGGATTTTTAAACATCGTTTTTGAGTCATGCATGAAGAATGCAGATAAAAATACAAAAAGTGCAAAACACGGCAAGTGAATACTAAGACTTTAAGTTAACATTGTTCTTTGCTAACAGTCTAACAGGAGCCTAATTGTAATTTATTTGATGCTGAAAATCAAAATCTGGCCATCACTGCAAAGATTGTTCTCAGATTCAAATTTGTTATCCGCAACAAGAAGTCGTCCATTTAACTCATCGAGAAAAATTCTCGTTGTATTTCGTAACTGATATTTCAATGTCGAAAGAATTTCAGTTTCGAATTTTAAATCTGGATTTAAACACAAAATCCTGCTGCTTGATGGGTCAGTGACAATAACGAAGCCATCTTTGTCGACGGCCAAATAGTTTGGACAATTCATTTGTCCGACATTTGTTCCGCTGTCTCCACAGCACGACTTCTTCACTCTCCCATCTTTATCCACTATACACACTCCCTGAAAGCCGTCACCAAAAAAATCATGGCTGACCACGAAATTGCCATTGGTCAGTTTGATGGCATGACGTGGATGGACAATGTCTGGCGATAGATGTATGTCCTTCAACCATTGTCCATCTGGCGAATATACTTTCAACTTGCTCTTCAAGAACACGGATAAAATGAGATTCGATTCCTCCGTAATTGATAGACGTCCGTAATCAAACCCAGTTCGAACTCTCACCTGTAATTTTCCATCTGAATTGACGACTAGAATAACTTTTGATTGATCGCGAACTTTGTAGTCCATTATGAAGAGTCGTTTATTTCTACTGCAAGATGCTATGTCCATCGGATCAATTATTTCCTTCTTCTTCCATCGCCGCTTGAAGCTGAATTTAACAGAATTAAAAACTTCGATATCAGAGGTTTCTCCGCTCACAACAAACAATTCCTCGTCCAAGATCGTTAATCCACGAATCGGTTTATGTTGCTCTTTTGCTGCATGCGTTGTAATCGTTCGAATCAAAACTGGTTCAGAGTTGTATCTGCTTTGAAGCTTCACTAGAAAACAGTTTAAATGTCATTACTTTATGCAAATTGCTCGGTTAGGTGTACTTGAATCTGAAGACCAAGATCTAGTCACGCTGAGAGCAACTGCATTTTTGGTGTTTAGTTCTTTTTTAAACTGCATGTATATATAAACAGTTGCTATATCAGTTCCCTTCAAATGGTTGATTTATTTTATTTTTATATTACAATAGTACGAAATGGGCTCAATGATTGGCTGGGTAAAAAAGTAACGAAGTAATTAAAAACATTTCAAGCAAATTTTTTATCAGAGGAAATGTTACCGGTAAAAGATTTGTTTATGTGGGACAAGGAAACTACATCCTTTTCAGTTTGTGGATTTTTATTTCAATAGGGTAACAGTATAATGTGAGGTTGGGTCTAGGCCTACGCTTTATTTCAATTTATTGTCAATGACTCCATTTCCGGCCGGTTGCCATGGACCTACGTGTATATATATATATATGTAAACCGAATAATCAATATGCTAAAATTGAAAGCAAATTGCCATTATTGTTATTTACCTTCCGACATGTCTTCCGCAATGTCAGATTGTGAAATTAAAGCCTTGGCAGTCGAGGCGTTTTTCTCCGAATCTGATTTATGCGGGCTTGCTCCCATTTGATACAGGCCTGGCGTTGCGTTCTGCTCGTCTAGACTGAATTCAGTTTGAACTATAGCTGCTCCAGTTTTCTCTAAATCTGGCCCTAATTTCGGCAACTGGAATTCCACACGATCACCTGACATCACCGCAACCATTTTAACCTTTAATTGCGCTTCACGGTCTATCGCTTTCTCTTCTTCAACGAGTATTTGATTTTGTGATTGACTTACTCGTTCCACTGCGTTTTCTAAATCTCTCTCTGCATTTTGAAACGCTTTTAATTTATCTAATGCTTCTACCATTTGTATTGAAATCTGTTTTTCTTTTTTCTTAGCTGTTTTCGTAATCTGCTGAATTGCAACCTTTAGGCTCTTTATCTCTTCCCCAGTTATCCGAAGTTTTTCTTCTAAATTTTCATTCACTTGAACTTTTGAATAAAGATCTTTTTCTAAGGCGAATATTTCTTTCCGTAATTTTAAAGTTAGCAATCTGGATCTAGTTTTCTCCCTTCGAATTTCGTCTTCAAGTATTTTAAACTTGAATTCTTGACTAAGAATGCATTGCTCAAGTTCTTCACACTTATCACTTGCAATCTTTGTCTGCGCTATTATTCTTAATTTGGTGATCTGCGATTCTGAAACACGAACAAGGCGCATTGTTATTAAACACAGGCGTTATCGCAAAGGATAATAATTAGACCCATTGTTGGCTTTTGGTGCCAAACACATCTGGGAACATAGTAACTACTCTATTGACAATCTGTAGATAATTCTAATAGTAAACAATAATTCTCGATACTTCTCATGGGACTGTGATAAAATAAATCTTGAATTTGTTGACATGTTGCTTAATAGTATTTAGATAAAAGTGTTATCGATAGAAATAGAAAAATTGACAAAGAAATGTAAACGTTTCGGTGAAATTTATTTTCAACAATTTGTTGAAGAGCAGAAAATTTAAATATTGTTATGTATCGACGAACCCAAAGCCATTTTTTTAACAGAGGCATTGCCTAACGGTGAAAGACAGTTGCAAAGAATGAGCTTGTGTGAGAAAGATATGTATTTTCTTAATTACTTGTAAGTACTATAGGTCTCTCCTATTCTTTCCTTACAATCGGTAGGCCTACTCTAATTTCTAAAAATGTCAGCGTACCTTTAAGCACATTTTGAACGCATTTCTTCCAGATGTTCATATTCATCGTCTTCTGGCGCATAGCAACCACTTTAATTGAAACTTCTCTCTGTACTTCTTCCTCCAGTTTATCGAACTTTTCCTTATTCAGAGTTAAAGGGAATTTTTTCAAAAATAGTTTGTGCTGTACAAGCAAAATTGTTAGTATGCAATATTTAAGATAAGAAAATTAGCTGTATGGACATAGTCATTGCTGTCATTTGAACCAAAACTCGATTTAACTGACGATTCTCTTTGCATGTTGACATCATGTGTGTCGTAGTCTCCTGAAAGTTTAGTTCTTCTTATATCTTCTAGCATAATAATAATAAAACTGAATATCTCATTGTGCGGTTCGCTGTAGCACCACAGTTGCTGTTATTGAACCTCTTAAGCCAATCAATTATTACTTTGATATTCAATAGAAAGGTTCCGCGATTAACTGTCCTATTAATGACAAGTACACCCAACTCCAAATATAAAAATATCCCATAGCTTATACTCAATGTCTATGCCTTCTCAGCCAGTACGCATAAACTGACCTAGCATAAACATTTCCTTTCATGCAAAGAGAGCTCGGCCGTTCGTTGTCGTGCTGAATATGGCCAATATTTTGACATTTAGAACTGCTGATCGTTGAGTGTTAATTTAGAATATACCTGTAAATACAGCCTCATTATCGACTTACCGCGTTTTGATTCGTGATGAGAACCGGCCGCTGTTTCACAAGTTGAAGGAGTAGTCGGCTCGTTTCAGACTTATGAGGTTTTGGTTTAATCAACGGCTTTACTGAGGGTACATTACAATTACGTGAAGGCGTTGGTAATTTTTGCCTTGCCAATTCAGACTTTACAACAACATTCTGAGTAGTGTTCTCGACAGAAGGGCACTGAGGAAGAGTTTTCAATTCTTTCACCGTTCTCGCGTTTTCACTCACAGGGCCTAACAATGCATTTATCAAACATCAAAAAATACATATAAAATGTAACAAAAATCTTAGAATTAATAACAAGAGCACTGCTGTCTACCTATCAACCGTTCATTGCCCTTCATTCCTCCTTGCATAAAATGGGACTTTGAAGTGAGATTTTAGGCAGAGTAAAAATGATAAAACTGTCATAGGGGCTCGTGCATGCATGGTAAGAAACCTTACACAATTATCAGCAATCAAATATTGTTTTAAATGTAGCATAATTATGATTGAAGCTGATTATGTTAACAATTACTCAAAATTCTTTTCCTTCAATTGCGAAACTATGATGATGTCACAATCGTATTCAAAATGAAGCATATTACTTGAGTTTGCTGATAAACCCTTCTGACGCAGGCCATTAGCTTATCTTACCAAATGTAATCTTATCAACGATGTCAGATTGAAGAGTTTCAATCAAGGCGTTCTGAAATTCTCGGAAGTCCTCTGTTGCTTTCCTACTGATAACAGATAAAAGTATCTCGTTCCTCTTAAACCGATCTTGAAAGGAACGAATCTGTTCGTACTCTCCGCTGTTGAGTACCTCTCTTTGGAAAAGCAAAGAGAGAAGACCAGAATCAGGATCCAGCGATTCCGTCAACCAGTGGTAGTTCTGGCGGATGAGGCGAGAATGCTCGGACACAAATTGCTCGTCTTGAAAGAACAAAATGATCCTCACGAAGACTGTTTACGTTAACTCGTTACTCACGTCAATGCAAATTATAAAGATCTGCAATATTATTTTGGTGTTGGTTCTATAGAATGCAAATGGAATCAATCAATTACAGTCACCAATTCGTTGGAGTAGGCTAACTAAGTCGATATCTTGTGTATTCGGAATACCAAAAATCAGTTGGCAAACTGGCATTGACAAGTTGAACTATGAATGACGAAAACAGTTTCATCCGACTTGTCTGACGTTTTCAGTGATGCATGCGAGATAACATTTATTTTGCTAAACCAAAACCATATCTATGATTAGGACTTAATGCTTAGCACCACAGGGTTTTAAGTAAGACAGGCAACCATCGAAACTTTGCCATTTCGAGCACTTATAACAGTTTCTTTACTAATTAAGTTTACCTAATTATCCTTTGCTTTATGATTTACTACACGTATGAACTTAATCAGTGCCTTCATTTATTTAATAAGTTTGATCAATGAGCAATATCATATATAACAATTTTATGAGAAATCTATCAGTGCTTTCCATAAGGCACTGCCATGGTTAGAAAATGCGTTGGCCCCTATGTGTTTCTAACAGTAACAGATACAATGATTAGGCCTATGTTCATAACAGATGTCGTCCATTAGGCCAACTAGTTGTTACTTTACAATTAAAATTAGTCACCTGTGGTTGAATTTTGCTGATCTGACGATAGCATTTGATAAACGTGATGTTGTCTTGTCTTCTGCAGTGATTCAAGGAAGCTCTGGTAGACATCTGAAGATTTTACTATTATGATGTTCAGGAGTTCTTCACTGGCTCTTATGGGAGTTGAATGAAACTGCTGAAGATGTTCACGTTCCTTGTCGTTCAACTTGTGTTTCTGATACATCTGCGCCACTATATCTTGGACGCTCGTTAAGCTGTTCAACAGTTGATTATACTGATCTCGAATACGGTTCACGTGTTCCTCTAAAAAATATTTCTTATTTCCTTATTCATTGTAAAGTTTGACAAGTTTTTCTGCCTTGTATCTCAACAGATTATGGCTACAATCTACCTGAGGAGATGATCGCAGTAAAACTTATACCTATCAGTTATAATCGATGATAAATGGGGTGCAATTTATGAAGGTATCTGTGTAGGTCAATACAAAAACAATCTGCTGTTTTCGATGCATGAATCGGTGTGATTCTCTAAGGAGTATAGCTCTAAAGTTAGTATGAAATATCAAGTAATTTGTGAAATAAATACGAAAACCTGAGAACATCGAATTATCTTCTTCTGAATCCGTTACAATCTTCCCAACTGAATTCCATAATAGTAATAGTCTCTCGTGAGAAGGAGCTGCTTGAAACTTCGCGACGACCATTTTGAAACCCACCTCTGTTTAGCAGAAAAAAGAAAATAGGCCTAGCCATCAAACGTGTTTCGTCAATCGCCAGTCACAATCAAATCTTAGGAATAGCCTAGAGATTCGTGTTAAACTATTTGCTTTAGAGCATATTCATGCATATCATGTCATATGAATACAAAGGGACCTATGCTTTTTTTAGAATTGTTCACCGCACGCGAACTACAATCAGACAGCATCGCTTTCTCTGTTGTTGGCCCAATGGCATGGAATGCGCTACCATTATCTAAGGCCTTATGCCTAAGGTTCATTCAGGTGCATTTTACAGTAGCCTTAAGACGTTTCTTATCAGCCGTGGATGCGTCGGGACCGCTCCTGAGTAGTAACCTTGAAGGGGCGCTATATAAATTTTTGCAATGAATGAATAAATATGCATACATAGAATATTTGATTAAGCTTACACTTAGGCTACATTCACTTATATTCACATATCGCAGATATCCGAGTAATAATTAATCATGATTAGCACGATCGATGTCCTTAAAAATATGTCAACGGAAATGCACTTAATTCTGAATATACAAACATCGAAGAAGCTAATTATAGCAGGTCAATAAATAGAGAATTAAGCTTATTCTTTTAAATGATATAAAACAATAACTATTGCTCAATACAATAGTAATTATTTACCACACGCATGGTGATTACATAAATTAACCACATGCTAGCCGAGTGTCGATTTTATAAAATTAATATTATAATATTATGACAGCTTATTAGATGAAGATCCGTTCTACTGCTGATTATTTTACAATCGCCCACAGTGTGTTGTAGGCAGCGTCCTTCTGTTCATCGTAGGGGGCCTACCTGTGTATACCCAGTCAAACCATCGGCCGAAAGGAGCAGTTGGGTGCTATCCAATGTCAGCATTGTAAAGCTAGACGGGCCTGGCTTAGCAAATCAAGTAATCGATAATAATAATAATAATAATAATAATAATAATAATAATAATAATAATAATAATAATAATAATAGTAATAATAGTAATAATAGTAATAATAATACAATAGCAATCGACACAGATTACCTACAAACACGTATAGTAATAGGCGTACATGTAAATACAGTGTGGGGTTACCAAAGAGCAGACAACACAACAGGATGGAAAGGGTTGAAAGAGATAGTGGTGCATAGGAAAAGGTGGAAAATGGAAAGATAAAGATCGACGAAGAGAAGAAACTATAGAGAAAAAACACTTGCAAATTAAACAAGTTTACAAATTAATAAATAATTAAAAGAATAGGGCTTACATTATCGCATGAATAAGGCTATATGCGTTGACAATAAGCATTTATTAGTTGTAATTTAATCATTCATGCTGCATTATACTCCAGTCAAATAGGCAAATCAAAGAAATTCCAAACGACAGCAATACTGACGGTTTAAATAAGATAGTTCAATCTTACAAGAATAACATGATCCGACTTTTAAAGTCCAGAGTTTGTTTACAAAATGCAGCATATGGTTCAATAGCATTAAGTCCGTGAATGCTCACGAAAATACTTACATGTATACTCAACGATTGTAGGCCTGCTTCGTAAAGTCGACCTGCTTTCTTTGGTGCAATCGCTACAGGACTTATAACTAATTTGCGGAAATAACTCTACTCGAACCAATTTCTAATAAGTCCGCACGTATGCATTGAATGCATTCTTATTACAGGTACAAGTCTTGAAATCTAGGTCTGGGGTAAAGTTATAAAATGGCCCGGTTCCGATAATTTATCTGTGTTCATGTGATTATCTCTACTTCATGCTCTAATAAACCCGGGGCCTCAAATAGGCGTTTGTGCATGATGGTTCTAAGATACTCAAGTTACACAAAGCGACCGTCGAAAACGAGCTTTTATTATTGCGTGTGTACAAAGAAATTGGTCTTATCATGCTGCCATTGGTTTTGTAAGAGCGTTTCCCAAAATCGTAATAGTTTATTGTGACTGCACCAATTTTGAATTGTGTGTTGAACTGTGTGGTGCACAGTTGAAAAAAAATATCGTTGTGCCCGGATGTGTATACATGCTGGCATAAGTTAGTCCCACAGTTCTGAAGACATTGAATTTCATCATTAACTTCATGACAAACTCAATAGTAACTGGTGTACGGTAGTAATAAAAAGTAGTGTGACACAGTGGCCGAGGTTAGAGCGGTCGGCCCGTAACACTCAGTATGCGCTGAGTGAGCGGGTTCAACCCTCGTCCGAGGTGTCACCGTGTAGAGACCTTGAGCAAGTCCCTCTTGCACAATGATTATTGCTCTGCATTGCAACGGCTGCTGTGTCGTCGAGACGTGTGTGCGCTTTCGTGCAGGACTTGACTTGTTATAGCGCATTTTAAATGCCTAGTTATAAGCCAGTTGAGGCCTATTGTATGCCACAGAGTAAAACACAAAAGCTTCAAAAAGTTTCTTGATCCAGCATGTAAATCGTTTAGGTGATAGGCTATTGAGTCAGTCTTCACATTAGTTGAAGCAGTTCCGTAAACTCGATCATGATCATTTCCTGAGCGGTTTCCAATGTTAACCTTGACGACTAACGTTTGTGACGCTGGTGTTACTCTTGACAGCCTTCACTCATTTGTTGAACACATCTCTAAACTCTCTCTCTCTCTCTCTCTCTCTCTCTCTCTCTCTCTCTCTCTCTCTCTCTCTCTCTCTCTCTCTCTCTCTCTCTCTCTCTCTCTCTCTCTCTCTCTCATTCATTCATTCACTTATTGATTCATTCGTTCTTAGCATTTACGTAGCGCCCTTACCATTTGAACACAATTCATTTATAGGCCTAGGTCGTGCGACCTTCACTTCTCTCAACATAAAATTCTATGAATCGGTTTGCCGTCCTCCTATTACTTGCGACAGGTTGTACCTTTTAATAGGGATGCAAGTCAAAAGCGGAACCTACCTTTTCCATCATAATGTACAAGCCTGTAATGCTTACAGTTAACTTATAGCCTTAAAAGTTTACAGCTGCAATTCTTTCCAACGCTCAATGTTTGTCTCTGTATCTGTCTCTGTCGCTCTTCCTCTCTTTGTCTGATTTGTTTGTCTCTGCGATTTCTAATTCCTCTCCTTTGTTTTATTTTCCTCCCTCTTTGTCTCACATTCCTTGATGTTCTCTATCGACCCCCCTCTCCATGCAGTCTCTCTTTTGTCCCTAATCTATGACGTCACTTTCTTATTGTCGTAAATTACTTATCAAGTGATCGCTATTGTTAAAAAGGATCACGTCATAAGTAATTGAGACAATCATTTTTAATGCAACTTATTTGAAGCGTGATAGCATTTACTTTAAATAGTATGTATTTATATATAGGCCTATAAATATAATTTGTTATATGTAACAAGGATCACGTGAGTAATTATTTAAGACAACCATAAGAGAAATTATAGGCCTATCATATTTTTATTCATATAGGCCCTGTCTGAACTTTTTGAGTGGCTCTTAATATTATTACAATACAGAGAAGAGTACAGGTGATATCGGTATGAGCTGTGTCTTCATCACGTATTAGTGTTTCTTTCCATCAGACATTCCTCACATCAGATAAAAGCAGTTCGTTCTTCATTGGCAAATAATAGGCTTCGAGAGACGTGACAATTTATAAAAAGAAAGTAGCAATACCATCTAAAAGTCAGCGAGGTTTGAACACTCAAGTGCTTCATTATCTGGGAGTCGTTTTCAAAAGCTACAGATATCACATAAGATACCTTTATCACAAAGTGACGAGGCACGCAACAGAATCCGTTGCAAGACATCATCGCTTGCAAACCTTTCCATCCCATAGTCCCGGTTGCTGTGTAGCCCATATTTCAAGCCTAATTTTGTGATGGGTCACTCCAGGCTTGGAGTATGACCGCGGCAGGATCTGCCTGCTCCATTCAGTGTGGAGGCGCTTTGTGGTGAATGGTCAGTACAGATATGGGCAAAAACCTTTAAAGGATGTCACTCAAGTCCATCAGCGCTTTACTGAACCTTCCATAGGATATAGTGTTCAGTTCTACAACACTGTCTGAGTCTCCTACGATTGGTCCCTTTGAAATGACGATGGTGGGTATTAATTTGGAAATTAAATTTGTTGCCAACTCAGTAAATCATCCTAGTGATTGTTTAAAATTTTTATTAAAGTCCACTTGAACGTGGAGGATGGGTAGGGCAACGTGTTTTATGCAATTACGCGATTTCGCATCTTTTCGCATAAATTAGCAGTTTTCGCATATTATTCTGCGTAAGGAATCTTGCAACTTTTAGTGAGCTTGGAAATTGTTGTATGCGTCATACAGTTAAACAGCCTGTTGATATTCAGGTCTCTGATTATACTTATGACGTCATTTCCTAATCGTCATAATTATTTATCACGTGATCCTTATTATTTTGTAAATGAAAAATTACTTACGGCGTAGGCCAATAGGTAATTTCTGAAACTAGGCCTACACAACATGTGAACGTTTATCGTTTTTATGTACGCCTATAATGTTTTGAATGTATAGATATAATATATCTCACTATATACATATACACATCGAAAAATGTGTGCTATATATATGCATATATATATATATACATATATATATATATGCATATATATATATATATATAGCTACGTATCAGTCTTTCCTTGCATCATTCAACAGTCTATCCGTAGAAAATCAGAGGCGCCGAGAGGCATGAAACTTAAGAGAAATGTTAATAACCATATGAAAATGCAAATGCTATGAGAAGGTCAGTTCTTTTGGACCACCCAAGTGTTTGAATAATATCTCGGAGTCGTATTCAAGCTGCAGATATTACATACGATTCCTTTATCACAAAGTGACGACGCGTGCAATACAATCCTCTGCAAGACATCATCGCTTGCAAATCTTTCCATCCATCGGCCCCGGTTGTCGTGTAGAAGCACATACTCCTAACCTAAATTTTGTGATGGGTCACTGCAGGTAGGAGTATGGGCTCAGCAGGAGCTGCCTGCTCCATTTAATGTGGAGGCGCTAAGTGGTAAAAGGTCAGTACAGACACGGGCCCATACCTTTGTACCACGTCACTCAACAATTACTAAAGATAATTAGCTTAACCGAATCTTCCATAGGATCTAGTGTTCAGTTTTGCAATATTGTCAACGATTGGTGTCATTGAAACGATGCTGGCGGGTATTAGGGCCTAATGTCAATGTGCCAGAAACAGTAATGTTCCTCAGTCTGAGGCAGGAATCAAATGAAATTAAGAGATGGTGAATGATCTCTGATTTCCCGACAGTGGTGACCTCCCCAGAGCTACATGAAATAAACTTTTAAAAAACGCAAGAAAATTTTACCGATTGATCAACGCAGAGAAAACCAAACGATGCCTACAATGATTATTGAAAAGACCAAACAGACTGGCTCGTGGCCAGTACGAGGCGAAACGGCATGAATAACACTCAAGACGAGGCAAGAGTCAAACGAGGCGTGTGGGTCTGCTGATAGGTTGATTGGGCGGTGCGCGCGTGGGTCTGTTTAAAAGGCTGCGCTTACAGTAGTTATAATAGAATTTCTTCCAAATTCACAGGGTAGTACAATATTGGTTATCATTTTATTACGTACAAACACAAGTAGACTATATGCTATTATTTAAGGCATAGGCTACCGCTACCTTTTAAGAATGTTGCCTATTATATTCAGTTCAGAAAGTTGTGCTTGTTAATTTCAGTTGTGTTTATGTTGACCAATGTCGGCCTACGTTTAATGTAACCAAAATAGCACCTACAAAATTGTACGTAATTTGAAGTAATATACTTAATTTATTATTTTATGTTCAGTAATATTTTTAAAGAATAATGTCAAACAAGAGCACATTCACCTATAAACGATCCCGGTTGGTTAGAAGCTGGACGGATTATTTATTTTATTTTTAAAATAATCAGGTTTAAATGGAAGCGCGTTCGATTGAAACAGATCTTCTTAACTAGAAGCTGGATTGATGAAAATCACCAGACGGAAATAGACGACAGATTACAGATAAAGAATTACGTTTGAATGGAAGGAGGATGAGGCGAAAAATCCAGCTTTAGTCGAAGCTGCCATGGATTGATGAAAATCATCAATCTTAAATGCAAGTAGGATGATGAAATGGCGAAAAAAATGACGAAGTAACAAGTGTACTGGCGAAAATTTATAGCTAAAAATTGTTTGCGAAATATTGATGATGAAAAATTTATCTATAACAGCCGGGGCCACTGAATACATCCCACAATTGTTTCATACTTACTTTAACATGGCCACATTTTGTATGTGCAAATGCAGTCAAAATTTCGGAGCAAGAAGTATACACGTGGTGGAATTCCCCGGAACGGCGTTCCGCCTAATTTACTGTCTGAAGTGCCGGAACGCCGTTCCGGCACTTCAGGAGGCGGCGGAACGGCGTTCCGGTTCGTTCCGGCTGAAATTGACCACTGCCCCCATCTCCTTCGCTTTTCTGAGAGGGCATGATTGGTGGAAGGTTCCGTTGTATAAACTGAGAAGAGAGAAAGGATCGAATCAGATGCATGTTTGTACGTACTAAAAAGTAACCCTCATGCCAAATGACCTTTCATCCATGGTGTCAATTGCTGCAGAAAATAACATCAATGAGGCAGAGACAGCAGACTTGATATATCTGTTAAAAAATGGTTCGTCAACGAGTTTGGACATTTTGCTCATCTTTATAAATATTTAAAACGTCTATAAAAATGAAAATCATGTTCATGGCCTTGTCGAATTTACGAGGGAATAGGCTAAGCAGTCTATGCTAAGTTGGCGCATTTTGTCCATAGTTGCTTTAATACGAAGTTTTTAATGGTAAAATCTTACTAGGCCTATTGCCTGAACAATCAAACTAAAGACGGGAAGACGCCTACATAATATAACCCTTACTCTGGTAACACTTTACTTCAACAAACTTGTGGCACTATATGGCGTAGGATTATACAGACGTTTGGCTAACCAAGAAAACTCAAGGAGAACTGTGCTTAATTTCCTCTGCATCTGTCAGAGACGTATCAACGACGGTTCCACGACAAATGGTTGAGGAACAAAGGGTCCAGTACAGTTATAATTCGCTCATTGCATACTATAAAATAAAAGTTTTATTGATGATAAGATATCTTGCTATTCCAATATCTATTTCAGCTTCATTTCTTAATCAATAAAACTTCTTTTTAAGCAAGAATTCTTTTCAATAATCCAGTTTTTATTTAAGTATCGTTTTCATTTATATAATTTACCATCTAGTAAGGAAGAATTTCTAATCAAACTTCTATTTAAGCCTAAGGACGCATTATTAGCGCCGGTGAATAAGCTGGTCTCCCTGACGTGGCTTTTGTGGGCGCTGAGAAATTTTAGAAGATTTACATTACAGTACACTATTATCACAAACCCAACTTCTATCTTACCAAATACAGTGAGCAAATAATAACTTACTGGTTGTGAACCCCTTCTTTGCCCATGAACCATATTTTTGTCGTAAACCATTTGTCGGCGAACCATCTGATTTCGACGTGACGCGATCAACAACACAATGTGGACGTTCAAACTATTTGCCGTTACGGAATACGTTCTTGACATTGCGTCAAAAATAAGCCGTGCAAAAAGTCATTCTACATCTAAAACTATAATACATGTTCTAGAATTCGTCAGGATTAAAATGTACACTGTGATTTCTCTACAGATTCCACTGTTCTACCTCACAGTGTTTATTGTCTAAATTCCCAAAACCAAAACTAAAATGAGAAACTCTTAGTATGCAAAGTTACAAATGCTAGTCACACGTAGTACCTCCTTGCTAACAAAATACAACAAACTCAAACAGAAAAATTCCACTTGCAAGTTGTTTGGACTAATGTTTCAATGACTGGGTTTTCTTCTGCAAAGGTTATATTTATCTTTATAAGCTGTTTTGTGTCAATCTGAAATAATTTTCCCAGATATTTAGCAAAATGATTGAACTTCTTTAAAAATCCAACTTCATAATTAATATTTGCATTAAAAGTATACAATTTATGACTTATCATTATTATTAGTCATTGACAACTTATTTGTCTATAATTAATTTGTTGGAAAGTAGCAGGGAGTTAATTATAATTTTTCTTCACAGTATATATGATCCATAAGAACTTTCTAGACTTTTTTGTGAATAAAACATATTTCTGGCAGGAAAGGCTAAAATTCATCAAGATCCTGCAGAATATTTTATAACCTTGAAATTCACAGATATCACACAATTAATCTGGAAAACTGACTGATATTAATATAGATTTAATCACTGTCATTGCTATTATAAATATTATGGTGAATTGTTTAAATTGTATCATAGAAATCCAAATAAGAATTCTTTCAAATTTTCTCACCATTTTTTTTATCATTATTACTGCCATCAATAAAAAGGGATGTAACAGTATCTCAAATGTCAACATTCAATTGCCAAGATGATTGCATAGAGGAATGAATCATTTGAGAAGATTTCTAGTCATGATTACAAAAGTTAAAGTTTCATCTAAATTCCAAAGTTTTTAAAAACCCAGCCAGAGAAAACAAAACTAGATTGAAAATATCAACAACCCTAAAGAAAAAGTACAAATTCGGTAAAAGAACATAAAACAAATGTCAACAAAATACCAAATTTCTATTAAAAATCACTTTATATTTCTAAATTAGTACTTGTATTTCTCACACACAAAAATCTCTTGTGAACCTCAGTTAGTAAAGTATTAAGAAGCCCACACAAAGTATTTTTAAACTTAAAAATTTAAACAAGACACAAGCTGACAATAGTCCACCTTTAAACGTTCTGCAACTATAGCTTTAACTACGGTTAGCGTTTTATTCTAAAATCATGTAAAAATAGAATTTATGAAATTTCATATCCCTTCATTCCATATTGAAAGCTTTGTAAATTAAGATGCAAATTTTCAAAGATAAATACGACAACTACGATGACCATTATAAGGTCTCCACGGCAACCTTTCTTGGAGCATCAACTATTTATATATAGCATAAGAAGGAAAGTTCAAGTGATGCCATATATATAACAGTTATAAATTGATAATTTATACAGCCCCACTTCAAGAACATCAGCAATTGCATGTGTATACACAAGAGATGCTATGTTCCACAAAGCAATTAATCAATCCTGCTGTATTGGTTAACACTCCACGCAATAACTGCAGGGTAGTTAAACATGGACTCTTTCAACATTGTCCCTTCTGTGCACGGTATTGTTGGCTAATACTCATGTCGTGTTTGGCATGTCCCCATCACCTTAATTTTAACGAATCCTCGTCGTAGTAAATCTGGCCAGACAAACCAATCGTTAAAAGGACCCACTCAGCTTGTCCCAAACAGATACTGCATCAGCATTGAAAGTCAATGAATGGAATTAAGTTGCATCAATCACAAAACCCGAAGCCTCGATAAATACAGAACGAAAATAAGACACGAGATTCAAACCAAACAACTTTATGGTAGAAACTCTTGAGTTCAAAAGCCTAGATCTACCTAAATGCCACTTCTTATCTACAAAACCCCCTCCGGCCCAATTCAACAACATATCATCAGTTACATCGTATATCCTTAACAAATGCCATTAGTTGCTCAATTCAGCGCAAAATAGAAAAAAAAACTGATTGCCCCAATTATAACCAAAATATCAAGAAATATACCCAAATAGCCTTCTTTGACACCAATGTATTGAAATTTTAAAGTTATAGCCCAAAGTTCAACAAAATATTCATCTCACAGGTGGCTATACCAAATGAATGATTTATACTATTACACATTTCCAAAGCAATACTGTATAATAGCCAAGCATCAATAGATGGTATGGCACTGCGCAATCATGAGCAAAGGTCTCTACATAGGAGGCTTGAACCCAGACTGCATTACTCTAACAAATTGGCTACTGAGTCCAACCAAATAAGCATAGATTAATTTATTTTATTCACTTGATTTTTAATGTGCCAAAAGTCACACCAAATGTGAATCTGAGGCATGGATAGTCAATCGCCAGGAGAAAATGCAATCATGTTTCCAAATACTGGGAAGCCAAGAAAGAATTGTGAGTTTTGAGCCGCCTTTTGAATGAATGAAGTAAACTGGAGCTACAAAGAGAGAGAGAGATTCAAAATTGAAGTCTACTTGTGGATGGGACAGAGTAACTACTGTAGTCTGAGAGACTACAAGAATTGGGTTAGATTATAAATAAATGAAACCAAAATCAGTTCAGTTCAGAGGTGCATACAATTGCAATCCCTTACCGGTCTCTGCTTACTATGGACAAAGTCGACCTGACAGTGGCTTGAGTAGCCAACGTTATCGGTCGATGCCCTGTACAATCGACATCCACATAATAGAAGCCACTCATTAACTAAAGACTTCTACTAATCAATTACTAGCAACTCGTGTATTACTCATTTCTACTAATTAATTAAGAACTTCTCATAAATTAATAAATAATGTAGTAATCAAGACAGTGTCCAAAGAACAATGCATCAACCAAAGGCAAACACAACTCATGCCATAAATCAGGTCAAGAACAGATAAAGAATTAATACCAGTATTTCAATTAGACAACAGCTCCTGCATTAACTAATTTCTTCAACTTTTATTTGAAGCACATACCAGCGTAATGTAAGAAAGCTAAATAAATCTAAATAAGGAGGACAGATGAACATAAAACAGGGTGTGAGATATTCATGCAAAAGCCAAGTAAAGAAGTGATTCTGAAACAGCAATTTATTTCAATCAAACCAGTAGTGAAAACATTTCAGAAAACCCATTTGAAAAAGAGCAAAAAGATGTGAAATTGAGAAACTCAATTTTAGAATGACAAAATCTATTGTAGAATGAAGACAAACAATTTCAGAAAGATCATCTGACTACAGCAAAGCTCCTACATTAATACTTAAAACCTGATGCACAAATTTTAAACAAAACCTGGTGCATGATCACTTAAAGCATCAAATATTACCTCGACTCAAATATGCAGGCGACACATATCTGTTAGCTGGTGCATCATAACTGGACACTGTTGCCAAGGGGTTTTCGAACTGTGCTGATGAACAAAATACGTCCTAACCACAATTTCAACTTAATGAGAAGGTTGTATCTTGAAGAGACCAAAACCTTCTCTGTTGCATCAATATTATCTGATGCCAAATGGGTAGAATCAATGCAGGAGTAAATATGTCTTCCACATATATCGCAAATAGTATGATACCCATGCAGTTTGCAGAAAGTTATCGTGAAGCAGGATTTTTCCACTCTTTTTCATGTCAAAACCAAACTTACATACCACCTCTATGCTCAGCAAGACATGTGTCTTGATCGTTCCAAAAAGAAATCCCCTATTTCATATATAATTGAGGAGGAAAAACAAAACTCACATTCATACATGATTTGATTTATTCCTATACCTTCAAATATTGGTGTCAATAAGTTAATTAATCATAGTACAAGTAACTTGTTAATTTATTTAATAGTTGCTGAGGATAGTTTGATCCAGAAAACCACAGGTTTTCTTTGTTTTCAGCACCAGAGCTAGGATGGATTTTCGAAATTTCACAGGATGCCAACATAGAAGAAGCTTAAGAACCACTGACTTACTCTATTCTATTTTTCTAAACATCAAAAGCATAATTATTTTAATAAACAAAAATTTACAGATTGATTAATCGCCCTTTCCAACAGTATCTCTATACCCTCTTTTCCCATCAAAGTAATCAAATCATAATTGAACAGGACATAATCACGCTCAAGCTACAAATTATAGAGCTGAGACGAAAACATCGTAAGGCAAAACGCAGTTGCGTAAACAGCCAGCTAATGAGCATAGAAGATACACTCAATCCTCGCAGGAAATCAAAGCAGAAACTTGAATAAAAGAATGATGAAATAATAGAACAACTAGAAAATTGTTATGAAAAGTACACACTGATTAGGCATGGTTAAGTTTTAAAGGAAATTCTAAAAACAAGAAGGATAATG
Source organism: Bimastos eiseni (assembly GCA_959347315.1). Classification (NCBI taxonomy): domain Eukaryota; kingdom Metazoa; phylum Annelida; class Clitellata; order Crassiclitellata; family Lumbricidae; genus Bimastos; species Bimastos eiseni. The sequence continues at coordinate 3,743,909 of OY365810.1, read as the reverse complement.
TTAATATTAATAACAACAATATCAAACGATGAAGTGTATTGATAGCCACAGAATAATTCAAATGGCTTTACACGTCGAAATAACCCAATTAACGATAAATAATAAGATTACATGAATTAAGAATAAACAAGTTACAAATAAGGAAAATAGGCAATTAATTTTAGGAGAATTAACACTCTCTTCATTACAGAATGAAAACAATTGATAAAACGATATGAATATTTGAAACGCAATTTTGTATTGAGTTCATACAATGATAAATTTTTAAATGCATTATAGCAAGCCATTCTTAATGACAGTAATAATAAAAAAATTCAGAGATTAACATATTTCGTTGATGATACATCGAAAAGAATAACACCAGCAAATACGGCAATAACAACTTGGTAAACATTGCGAATATCAGTCTTCAAATTTCCAAATTCAGAACAACTTAATAAATTACAAATTCATTAATATTTAGCAACGCTTAAAAGTAAAATTAAGTACACAATAAACAAACTCTTTGGCCGCCTGTTCAACCACAATAGCATCGAACAGTACCAACACTACCAGCAAAAATAATATTCAGCAATATTAATCAGCATTAATGATTAATATTAACAATTCTACAATACAATACTAGCAAATCCCCTACCAGACCTTGTAACAACATAACTTATATAGCGCCACTGCAGTCTGCACCTTATGCACAATATTACGATTGTGTGCTGTACAGGGCATTCATGAAGTGCACAAAAGTCGCGCTAAATCTGACGCTAATTGATTAACACTTCTTGATTAATGACGATCATAACATGCTCATGATTTGTCACGTCAATGTGTATAAAATCTTTAACGCTACGCAATGAGAATGAAATGTCAAATGATTAACACTTCCTTTACACATGCACATCACATATTGCAATGTGAATTTGATTCCACTGTAGTCAAGTTCAGTAATATTTCTGCATGAATAATGGTCAAGCAAAGCCAACATTGAAATCAACGAGATTTAACGTTACGCCACGCTAAGTGGTCCACGTTAGCACCACACTGTGTAACATGATCTCCGGGTAAACAAGATTAAACTGACGATCACAAGGATTACGGTTCAAGCACAGAGCAATGTGTCAATTATACTATACCAGTGTGAAGCGCCTTAACATATAGCAAACACTAAGCATAGCAATCAACATCCTGTCACAAACTCCCAATAAATAGCATTTACAAGGGCAGAGCAGATTTCAAAAAATCCCAAAGACCACAACTGGAATTTCTCCAGACTTTTATGCTGCCCACGGCTAAATCATGTCTACAAACAGCTTTATTAATCAATGCATATTTCGTTGCGCTCGGTTGTATGATTTATTTCCTAAGTAATTAACGGTTTTTCGTATCCTATATTATTGTCCCATACAGTGCAATGCATATATGCTTCTCAGATGCAAATGCAGCCAATAATTACTGGCCTTCAATATCACATACTCCCAAAAACTTTACCCACCTAAAGCACACAGACAAATCTATCATCAACCCTCTAAAATTGTCTCCTCTACAGCAAACACACACACATCAACCCAGAAAAATTTAGTATCAATCCTCAAAACATTTTCTTCCCAAAGCACACAGACAAATCGATCATAAACCCCCAAATTTTATCCCCTAAAATACAGACAAAAGCGACAACAAACTCGTGCACCAAACCTTCCTGAGTCGCAAAGTTTTTCGATGAAAGCAGACCGTCGGCAGAGACTTCTCTCGTTCGACATATTAACCTACGCTAAAATCCCCGTAACATAAATATCGCCTTCTGGAACCTTCGTCCAACTCTCGGTAACGATAGCACCGTGTGATGCTGCCAGGAGAGATCGGCCCGAATTAGAAAAAAGACACGCACACTTTAAGTAGCAACTAAAAGAAAACAGAATATAACCCAACAGATTTTAGTAACAACTCGCTGCTCGTCTCAGTTACGCTCCCGGTTACCCATCTTCGGATTTTGCTCGAGAGCAAATGAAACGGAACGTGACGGGCCGAGATATTCGGCCGAATCGGACCGCCTTTCATCCGACGTGCGTCAGACCCTCGTTGGAGATGATTCGTACTTTGCACGAATTGTGTTGATGAGATACGTTGCGGCACTGATGCTTGCTGGTGACCCGGTTATGATCACTTTCCGATCCTTAGATCCCTCCTCTGCGTCGGCGATCTTGATCATTGCTTGTGAATGTTGCCTTCAAACAGATATTCATATTTTTATCATGTCTAATCTTTAACACGCACTTCTATATATTTATCGAAAAGCGAATCAAAAAACATATATTTTTTACCCAAGGTATACAAGATCCCTCAGGATATTGAATATCAATTAGTTAGACGAGTGTTCAGGAAGCAATAATTACGTTACGGGGATTTTAGCATAGGTTAATGTGTCAACCGGCTTGATTTAATCGAGAAACTTTGTAGCTCACGAAGGTTTGGTGTGCGAGTTTGGTCCATTATTATCATTATTAGAAAGAATTTAGTAATTGCCAACTACCACTTGATGTGCTGAGCAACTGGAGTAAAAAACTTGATCAACACTACTACATTGCAACTGTCTCAGAGGAGGAAACTTGAACCCATATTAGGCGAGCGCTCTGACCAATAAGCATCCATAGCCCCCAGCCGTGACAAAACAGCATTATCACAGAGGCTCCATAGAAGTTTTTGAACCAGTTACAAATTATTATTATTACATCGTCTGTTTCCGAGATACAGCAATTGAACGTTCTCACCTGATCTCGGTGATTGTGCTTCCCTGCTTTCCGATGATAGTCCCAACAATTTCGTTTGGTACAATGATCTCCTGTGTCTGTGATCGACTGCTTGTGTAACCACCTAACATTGCTGCGTGACAACGTAAGACAACAGACGAAATCATTATCATCGATATTATTAAACAGTTCATTCACGGCTTCACAGGTTTGTTCACAAATTATGTCACAGTGACATATTAAGATATGAAAATATGGTTCACCATTATTGGGTAATCGAAAGTGTAGTGAGGGTGATCGCTGTCACCCAAGAGGAGGTTGGGAGTTCAAATCCTCACCAGAACAGACATTTTATTCGACATTTCTTTTTCACCCTCTAGCCAACACAGCTATGAGTAAATTGACCGCACACTCAGTGGGAAGACGAGATGGCCACACACCCTTATATGCCAAGCCTAAGAGAATGAAGGAACACATCCTTTATACCCATGACAGCATCAGGGTTAGCTCAATGAACTGCTCTCCTTCTTCTGACCATTACAGTCAAGAAACAGTTTCTTTACAGCCCTGAATATGAAGCTTAAACATATTTAGCAAGACACAGACCTGGATAGTTTCCAGAAAAGGGATTAGTAGCCGACGAAAACAGAGGCGGTACATCGCCCATGATTCCCTGCTGTGAAGGACCTTTGGACATCTAAATAATAACACATGCATCATTTTAACCATTGCCATATTATAATCACAAATCACACCACAGGTACAGCAATCATAAACTGTAGACATCCAAGGCTCAAACCTACATGCTATGCATCACGGAGCAAAGTACTCGACGTATCATACAAGCTAAGAGATGCTGTACAAACTGACTTATACAATACAACATTATGCAATACAAAAGAAGACAATTTCATATCAGCTATAGTAGCTGATATGAAATTGTCTTCTTTTGTATTGCATAATGTTGTATTGTATAAAACAAAACTGTCAGACAAAACTGTACCAATTGACAGATATACAATACACCATGAAGCAATACCCCACATGACAAAAGAAGACAGTACCCCTCTGTTGGACATCCCCCCCATCTGTGGTCGAACCCCAATTCCCCCGTTGAACATTCCGGTCAAGGCGGCTGACGACAGATGAGGCTGATACGGAATGACAGACGTCGATGGCTTACTCTGCAACAGCAAAAACTAAACCATCAGATGACTCTCATGGAGATTCAACCAAGAAGCTCTGGCTTCATCACTAAACCATTCAGAATGAGGACCAAAAACTGTAGAATCTTTCATTGTGTCAGTGTCTACTAAACCAGAATCAAGAGTTATCATTATCATTATTACTAATATTATTGCTATCATCATATATTGTTATTAATATTATCACTGTAATTATCAACTATTATTATTGTCATTACTAATATTGCTGTAATTATTGCAATCATAATTGCTATCATTATTAACACTTATAATTATCACCATCCATATTGTTAATATTATTAACATAATTATACTATTGTTTTTATTATTACTATTTTTTAAATATTATTATTACCACCATTATTGGCTGCTTTCAGCAGCCAATTCTTTTTTTCCTGACAATATTAACAAATATTATTAACAAATATTATTGTTGCTATTGTAATTATAATTACTACCAACCTCATTAATAGTATTACTATTAATGAGGATGGTACCCTTATCAATTTTATTATTATTCCTACTATTATTGTTATCCAAATTAAAAATGCTCAACTGGAGGATGAGGTCAAAGGTCAGAAGTTCATCTGTAGATGTTATTCGATAGCACACCCTATAGCCATGGATTTCCATCTTAGACAATAATATAATAATAATATAATAATAATAATAATAATATAATAATAGTAATAATATAATAATAATAATATTAATAGCATTGATAATAACCTCTGTGGCCCGAATGATAGAAGAATTAAGAACTGCATTAATTAAGAAGGTCAAAGGTCACCTCAGTCAAAATGCTACAGAGTCGTTGTATGCACAGCATGGCAGCATTTGATGTCCCGGAAACCGTAACGGAGCGCTCCGTTGAGTTGGGCAACATGTCGTTGGCAACCTGGACCGTTGCTCCTGTCGACTAAGAGACAACAGACAACAATGCCAGACATTACTGATCATCACACCGGACACTTTCTGTGTGCTGGTATTAGTGATTGTTTACACAGAAAAGACACTCAAGTACCCAGAAAACGACACTCAAGTACTCAGAAACAGATACTCATGTAGTCAGAAAAGGACACCCATACAAGATATCTAGGTACTCTTAAAGGCCAAGATTTTAGGGTGGGCAGTTTTGCGACAAACTGCTCTGTACCCCACCCACCTGCGACAAACTGCTTGTCAATCAAACCTGAACTCATTGAGTGGGGCTACAGTCAAGAAGTGCCATGTTCAAGTCCACAGCCGGTCAATTCCTTTCAATTGAAATGCCTGCATGCCTCTGGACCGTTCTCTGTCTGTCTCTGTACATACATCTACTTATAATATATATATATATATATAACAGTTATATATATATATATATAAAGCCATGAGCCAAAGTGCAATAGGACGCATACAGGATATCAGCCCATGGACCATTATAGATCACTCGGCTCGTGGAGCAACCTTGGCGATTGCCTGTGGTCACTGTTGTTTGCGTTTGTTTCTCTGTGAGTTGGTCCGCACACACACGCACTGTTTATATTTATATCTCTGAGCTGAAAGACTACCTGTGAATATCTATCTCACAGTTTTGTCTTAGCATTCAATCAATATAGTAAGCGCCTTTTCGCCCGGTATATTTATTTCATATGGTTTTCAGGGGCGCGTTGAGAATAGGACACACAACCCTGAGTTGCAAGACTGAGTCATTGTGACATAATGTACATAGATGACTTGTAATGCCATTCAATGCAATGAATCTATGTATATATACATACATATGTATGTATATAATGTTTGTTTCATTGAGTCTGTATGAGAAGAGAGTCACCTTCTTTGAAATAGAATGTTCCCTCTCTCGTACAAGCAATAGGCCTAAGTACCTTGTATTGACAGGTGTCAAAGTTGGTCCATCTGTTTATGTTCTTGCAGAGTGGCAGTATGTAAACAATAATGGCACCGCTACCCCTCCCCCTCCTCCCTCTCTCAGACTAAACCACTCAAATGTTCACTCTTTTGATGATCGATATATGCATACAGCAGAACTCTGTAGTTGATATTACATAGTACCATGCAAAAGTACGATCTAACAATTCGTGTCGATCGTGATCAGGAAGAAGCGATAAGAGCCTTTTTTATTCATAATGACTGGGATTTTGAACAAATTGGTAATTACAGAATGCAGTATATGTATTTATTCCAAAAATAGCTTTTGTGTAACCTAAGAACGTACTGTATTTCAGGTCTTATGCATGCCATGATTATTCAGGCCACTATATATATATATATACATATATGCATACATATATACGCACACTTATATATACATGCAGCATTTGATAGCATTCATCCAGTATTCTTTTCAGTCTATTTCTCAATTACACTCACATAGGTCATCATCACGTAAAAACAAACGCAAACAACAGTGACCACAGGTAATCGCCAATATTTGGCTCATGGCTTCATCCCTTGAAGTCGCGATTTACAACACTGCAGCAAACTTCCCGCATGGGTTTGGTTGCACTTTTCACACGTTTGACGGGAGGCTGTCCACAAGCAGCTTGCAAGATGGCCGTACTGGCTAAAGCTGCGCACGCACACACACACGAAGGCATATGAGTGGCATATCAAGTACAGGTGTGTAGATGCATATAATTATAAGGACTATGAAGCACGATCGTTGTTTCAATTGTTATTTCCAGTGCATTTCCCTCAGCTGTCTACTTGGCCCATTTAAGCCTATTCAGATAGACTGACCACAGAGGTCCATTTGGTTAAGATTGTACCCCAGCTAGATGAGATGCTTTGGAGAGATCTGATTGGTAGCTAGCAGGCAGCAGGTATTCATTAGACCATGCCCTAAAAACTTGGCCTTTAAGAAGACACCTCAATACTCATAAGACACCCAAGTGATTATCAGCGAGTAATAATAAATTGCTCTGAACATCTTCAGAAAAGATGAGCCGTAACATTATAACAAATGAAGCTAACAGTGATGACTTGATATTTAATAATCACAATAATTCATAGGTTTAGTTTTTACTGCATAATTATTGCCATGGCAAAAACCGGTCACAACCAGAGGCCAACCACAACTTCACAACCCTAGTCATGTAACTCTTAGTTGCAAATTTGGCTGATTTGACACAAAAACAACTTTAAGAGAACAAATCCAAATACTATTAAAGAAAAAACACCCATGCTAAATCAGCATACCCAAAAACTCATAAAATAAATCCAGATATTCAAGATAAGCATTCATATACTAAAAAAACAATTCCAATTACTCACAAAACATCGATTACATAGACGACACTCAAATCCAGATAAAACACATCTAGATACTCGGAACACAAACCAAAACAACTCAAAAAAAGCTCAGATATTAATGAAATATCAATAGTATTCATAAACTTTTATTTCCCTCGGGGTTTATCGCACTGAAAGTACCTCTGAAAAGGTTGTACTGGGAGAGGCACTATAGGAATCGGTAGATACGATGCAATACAATACAGAACAGATATCAAGCACTAAACCAGTGACACCCATTATCCATTAAAAAAATTTCAAGTGCCCTTTCAAGGTGACTACTCAAAAGTGCTCCCAACTGCAGCACAGACAAAAAAAGGTAAGTTTTCAAATGAGAATAAAAAGTGCCACAACACGATTTAAGGAAGAGGTGCAACTCCAGAGAAGGGCAATTCCAAACCCTAGAGATCACCATTGAAAGTAACTGCAGTACAAGCAAATGGAAACATAAGAACCCCCCCCCAATCAGCAGAGCGAGGGGAGCAACTACACCGGGTCTTCAAAACCTTCAATATCCATCTAGCACAACAAAATACCGAACCACATAACACACCGTAAATCGAGAATGCCTAGAAAGCCCATGAACTGCTGACCTCACGAAGCTCCTTAATGTTCGCTCCACTCTTCCCGATGAGAGAGCCGCAACAGAAGTTTGGAACAATTAGTCGAAAGGTCACAGAGTACGCTGAATCCACGCTGCTGTCCTGCCTCCGCGTGTCCTACCAATCACAAACGAACACAGCCAACATGATGCATTAGCTCCTTTAAAAGAGCAGGACATCCTTACTTTCCTATTCGGTCAATGCACGTGGCATCTAGTTCACTTGTTTTAACCGTAACCCATGGTTTTTATTGATCCCAGATAACAAACATAGGATGCATAATTGACAATTTTGCTGGGGTCGAAAGGATAAATTGGGCCTTTAATATGACAAGCCCTATATTAGAGGCATTATCAATTGAGACAAACAAGCATTTCCAATCCCCAATAATCTTAGAACTTCTCTGTCGACATTTTCCTCTAATTGCTTCTGGGTCATTTCAGATTATGAAGATAATGACATTCGTTTATTATTGTATAATAATACGTCGGAAGTAACACCAAATCGTGGCTTGCAAGGAAATAGACCATCTAGGAATTTAAAAGCATGTTATTTAATCTGTCTTTGGCAAACATTTACATTCCTGTACAAAACTTCTGATATATACATAGTCTTAGTGAAAATTTTATAGACAGTTCAAAACTGTGGGCCCGCAGTCTTCCTTACCATCATCCCGGTTCAAATAATGAAGTTATGAAGTTAGAAACAGCTTGGACTGGAGCAAAAAATTCTGTGGTGTCACCAATCAATGAAAAATATGTCTTATGATTCAGTGAACAGTAAAAAACCCTGAATATTCCAAATTGTGAACAAAATCAGACACAGACCTCTTCGAATTTATCGCAGATCATGTTGAAGGCTTTAACGACTTGGGCCGAGGATCCGGTTACAGACGCAATGCGCTCGACACTCGAAGAATCAGAGATGCTCACTTTGGCACCACTCTATACGAATACATTGAAATGTACTCACACATATTTGTTATATATGCATGCTTCAGTAGCATTTATTACAGTCTGCGTTGAGTATCTAAAAAGGGATCTTAATTGGCAGATAATTTACTAATGAGGTTCTTTTGGAATGAAAAAGAATTCAAAATTTATACAATTGAACATTTGCTCAGATAAGAAATAAAACTAAAACAGTGATGAATTTATTATTGTATATAAAACTAAAACACAAAAATTATGTTTTTTATGATATAAAACTGAAAATTAACAATGGCATACTTTTTAATACAAAGTTGATACATAAAAACTAACAGTGGTATAATGCAAACATGAAAAACAAAAATTAACCATGTGTTTTTATAATGCAAGACAGAAACACAAATTAACAGTGGTGCTTTTCTCATAATACAAAATTGAAACAAGTTTTAATATATTAATTACAACACTTTTATTTATCAGCAGTTGACGGGAATCCGTTGATTGGTTCCACGCTTGTTTGTAGGAAAAAAATAGTAATAATAATAATAATTTCTGTTTATTTTTCAAACTGACACGCAGTATGACCACAGAAACAGCATGAACGATTGATGTTGGCAGCCACGTAAGGCACCCATTACACTAAACATGTAGATTTAATCTAACCAACACCGCCGTACGGGTTTCAAACCCTGTACCTCAGCTTCGCATGCCAGTGTGTTATCTATCACTCTATGCCCCTCGGCCATCAGTAGGTATATTGAAGGGTGCTATATAAATGCTCGATTACATTGCATTATAGAACAAATCAATAGTGGTTGCATGAAACAGTTAGATAAAGTTCCTCTGGTCTTGCATGAAGTGAGCTATTCTCTTAACATTTGGATCCTTTGCAAAGTGCTAACTGATATTGAGATATGATCACCTCTTCTCTAAGCTTCTTCACATTGTCTCCTTTCTAAACAAAAAGAAAATGAATACATTGAATTCTTCCATATTTTGTTGCAATTGTAAATACGATAATTTCTAGAGCACCATCAGTAGCAAGCTACTTCTAGGGTGTTTTATATAACAGTACACTATCAGCACAAATGTAAGAAAAACTAATGTTCTGCATTTCCTACAAAGTGCAATGTTGACTGTTTTTCTAAAGCAGAAAGGGTTTTGATTTCCTGAATGGATGCAAGGAGACTGTTCCAGGCCAGTGATCCTGCTTGTGTTCCAGTAAGGCTAACAGTTAACAATGAAATAGCAGTTTTGACAATTGGAAGCAATTTTTTTACTTCTGGAAACCAACCAAGTCTCAATCATGAAAATAATAATAACAATAAAGATAATAATGATAATAATAAAGATAAAAATAATAACAATAAAGATAATAATAATAACAATAAAGATAATAATAAAGATAATAATAAAGATAACAATGATGATAATAATGATGATAATGATAATAATAATAATCACCAAACATCATCGTCAAATTTAAAATGTCAGCCGTTTGGGGCAATGGGTACAAATAAATTATCACCGCCATTTTGAGTCATGATTACCGAACTCTACTGCTAGCCTCCAGAAAAACAAATAAATACTTGAAAATCGCATACCTTTCCGATGATACCTCCAGCCTCCTGTAGAAAAAAACAAAGTACATGAAGTTAAATGAGTGATTGATTCCAGTAGCATATCATCATTGATTACCAGCAGAAATTCAAAATGCTGATAAAATCAAAAGATAGTTTAATTTTACATAAATTATTGATCATGAACAAAATCTGAAAAGCACCATACCGAGTCTCAACCCACAGACCTCCCAAAGGTCGACCTAATTACAACACAACTGCTGTAGACATCACAGTGAAATTACACTACAGTGAAATTACATTGCATAGAATGTCCGAGGCGATTTCCGGTTATGCCCAAGAGAAAAGGAACCATGCAAAGTCAATAGAATTGAAAAAAACTAATGTACACAACAGTCTTGAAGTGGCACTGAATATCTTCAAAGGGCACCATATAAATGTTCAATTACATTACATTACACCAAGTGTACAAAACTTATAAGGAGTCTATAAACAAAATCAACTCACCATTCAAAGCCACAGTCGTTATATTAAAAACTCAACATGATACAGAAGTGACCACCCAGTGAACAGTCCAGCCTATTAGTGCAATTGATACCAGTAAAAAGAACTTTACTAATAATATCCTCATGAAGCGTAATAATTACGAAGTTACTGATGATGCCCTAATGAAGTGTAATAATTAAAAACTAATAATAATACCGAAACAAAGCATAATAATTATGGTTACAATAATGCCCTAATGAAGCTTAATAATAACAAGGTTACTAACAACACCTTAACAAAGCAAAATAACTGCAAAGTTACTAATAACACCATGATGGATTTAACAATAAAAAGTTACTAATAATACCCTAATGAAGCATAATAATTACAAAGTTATTAATAATACCATAACGAAGCGCAACTATTACCCTGCTGTTAACGAGGAATCGTAAAGTGATCGTCGGCCCTGAGCCGAAGTTGCTGCCGTCGTGACTGCTGCTCTGAGGAGAAGCCGACCGGTCGCTGTTGCTGTCTGCTGCCATCGTAGCAGATCTGAACATTCAAAAATCACTCTGTGTTCAAAATTATGCAAGGAATTCCACCGATTGCAATTACAAAAGTTGTATCCAACATTACGAATCATTATCAAGATCGAACTAAAAGTTTATCTCTCATCACTTTTCATTGTTAACTTTATTATCAATAATATTGATCATTGTAATTAATATTTAAAAAAACAATGGTAAAATCTTGATTAATTATTATTACTAATAAATATAAATCATAATTGATCAATAATAATCATTAATAAATTATAACGTATTATTATTACTAAATAATAATAATAATAAAAAAGAACTATACAAACAGTCTTGACAAATATCAACACTATTATTGATGCCCATTGTTGTTTATTTGTATACTATTCATTTCATTTGCATAGATCAACAAATTAATGCAGAGCAGGATCTCTAAACATGGTTTCAAGAGTTCACTCCTTGTGGGACCTCGTTGGGTGGCCGCTGTGTGGAACCGATCAATGGCAAGTATGTAAAGGTTTCAACTTGACTACATTTGCCAAAGCAAGTGATCATATCACCATGACTAGAGCCATTATAAACCGCAAAAAACAACGCCTATATTAGTTCAGGTAAGAAAAGAATTATTTCCACCCGATGAGAATTGGGGCGAGCGTTGCAACGCCTGAGGAACGCCCTAGTTTAAGTAAACAGTCGTCGCCTCACGTTACCAAACGATTGTCAATTCCAGATTGAAACAGATTGTTCGGAATATTAAGTGAATGGTTCATGATCACACAGGAAACTTACAAATCAATTAAATTTGATCCGCAAAACGGACGACGTATAAATATCTAATCGCAAAAAATAACTCGTCAATTGCTCGCGCAATGTCAATGGCCGACAACCGGAAGTCGTAGGGCTTGTCACGTGTAGCGGCATACACTCAGAACACGCTCCATGTGCAGCGCAAAGAACAGCGTCGAGGAGAATAACACGAACCAAAGACCTGTACGAGAAAACTAATGTCTAAATCTAATCAAAATTACGCCGCCAGGTTATGGTTTTCCTTCTCGTGCTTTAATTAGTGGTTTTCCGTAGACGTGAACAAAATCTTGTCAGTGCATTCACCTTCTGTTTAGGGCTCCCGCATATTTGCACACTGCTTGTTGGAATGGCGAATTATGGTCCGTGCCAATCTAACACGTGTAATGTAATGTAAATGTTTACAAGATGCATCGGACCAATTTATTTTGTTAATTGTACATACATAAATTTGTACATTTCCGCCTCATAGTAGATTTTTTGAAGAGAGATGGGAGGCTTATTCTGAAGGTCTTTTGTTTATTATATTCGTGAATTGAATCACAATATTGACTATATAACAGTTTCTGTTGCAAAGTCATCAATCATTGTTAGAGAGTAACATAAAACTTCTGGTACACCCATACTGTAATGTTATGCTTGTATTTTTAATTTAGAACGATGCTATAATAGGCCATAACATTTCTTATCTATATCTGAGGTCAATCCCTACTCGCTGAGCTCTTCCTCTGATCTTAATTACAGATCTATTTATGCTAGAACAAATACTAAAATGTTTTCAATTAAATATGCTGGTTGATGATCTGTATGATTTAAAAGTAGCTGTGACTACATCTGGATTCTCCTGCATCAATTACAGAAGACCTCCAAATCTGGTAAAGACACTGCAAAGTCTGGAAGGTAAGCAGTCGCATAGAGGAGATAACATCTTTGGTATAGCCATCTTGGATGATGAACTGTTCCTCGGATGTTTCATTAAAAGTTCTGTTGTTGAAGTTTACGACGCTAGAACGTTAACTTTTAAACATCGATGGCAAATTAAAAAAATGTTTGCATCTGAAGTTAAAATTCCTACGGTTGAAAATCAACCTGGATTAACCGCAGCATGTACCGGTAATTTTAGAGGCTTGGTATCGTGTACAAAACATAAATATCTCTATTCATGTGTCTCCATTCCAAATGAGCCTCTCAACGCTCAGTTCATACATAGAACAGATGTGGATGGTTCAAACGTAAAGGAATGGAAACTTTATGCTGACACTACTGTTTCAAATCTTTCAGTTACCAGAGAAGGAAATATTATTGTAACTAATGATAAGATTCATTTTCTGAATATTCGAGGAATGGCGAACTGGTCCACGAAGTGTATCTGCCTTAGAGTTTGGGCATTAAACACCCGTTGCATGCATTAAAACTGACCAGTGGTAACTTTGTGATTAGTCAAGGACTTGGCAATGATAGTTTACACAGAATACTTGTCCGAAAAGGGAGAAGTTATTAAGTTGTTTGAAGAGGTGCAAAAGGTAACGGAACGCTGTCTGAATGAACCAGTCTGTCTGGCAATGGACGCTTCAGAGAACATTCTAATAGCTGATCGTGGCAATAATCGGATTGCGGTCTTGAATTCCAAATTAGAAAATGTGTGTTTGATAAATCCAGCTCAGCCTATACAAAAGCCAAACTATATGTGTGTTGATATTGTTAGAAGACGACTTATTGTGTGTGAAGACTAAATAGATTTCTGTTTTCGGTTTTTAATTTATGAATTGTCGGAATTCTGCTGTCCTTGTGCAACAAATTTGTCGAGAGATCCTGCCAATGCTTTGATATGTCTTTCTTGCATTGCTTTTTGTTTAGGCCCCATTTCTTTTGACTCCCACTTTTATATTTTTCGCCGAAATCGCGATTTCGATTTGGTGGCCTATCCTTACACCATGAAAATTAATAAATAGGCTACTAATACAATTGTCGGCTTGAAATTAAAGTTTTTTTAAAAAGATAAAACTTTATAAAATATTTCTTGCTGGCAAAGTTAAACGGAAGCGGATGGCCGACGGCAATATTATATGCATCAAAAGTGAATAAAAGTTAACTCCACATAAAATGTACTCAAATGTAACAGTTAAAACGTTTATTTCATTTCACACTCACACAGTAAGATGATAAGACAAGAATGTCTTTTGTATATAAGTCTCAAGTCCTTAAATAAAATTTTTCTAATAGTGGAGTAAAATGTGCTTAGTCAGCAGCGCGGGGCCCCTGAAGTGCGGGGCCCAAGGCGGTTGCCTCTCTCGCCTTGCCGGGGTAGGGTAAGGTATGGTAGGGTAACTACAGTAGGGTTGTCATGAGTTCTTAATGGTAAGTTACCAATGGCAAAATGGGAGCTGAAAATGCCTCTAACCAACTGTTATTTCACATAAACCCTTGACAAAAAAATGCCCACCTAGTCTTTTTTGAGTAGGCAAGGCATTTTCTTGCATTCTTTATAGATCTCGGACAGCAGTGGATGAAACAGAGGATGTCAGTGTTAGCGTGTACTGCTGGAACTTAAAGGAATTAACAAACTAACCGCTCGAATTTGTTAGAGTCAAGTTCAGCCGCACTAAACCGACGTAGGCCTAAAACGACGTCATCCACTGCTGCTAACATCGCTACTACATGTATACAGAGGCCTATCCATGCATGCATGTTTGATTGTACTTGCCTTGTGATTGTAGGCGTTCTTATTCAAGAAAATACTTACTTACTACGCATAGGGCCTATCCAAATATTACGTACGCAAAAATCGGATTTTATTACCTCTGCCCGTTGATCCGCGTTCACTTTGTAGACTCTACCACGCGTACGTACAGCTGAGCTCTACCCCCTTGCGAAGGTTAAATAGCTCAAGACATTAAGACATTGATTTTACTGCACGCTATTTACTTTTGTTAAACATCATAATTTTATTTACCAGCTTAAATTTGTTAACTGTTATGAAGAAATAAAGCACTAGCTAAACTTGCATTTTAAGAAATGTAATGCTACGTAAAATTGATTAAAAACAGGACTTTAGTCTGTGATTGGGTTAACAATTCTGCTTTTAACATTCCGCATTGTGAACGTCCTAATTAAACAGCTAAATTTGCTTACGTACATATTTTTTGGAAACCTTCCCCACCGCACGCACCCTTACGCAAATCGACAAAAATTCGAAACCTCCGCTGTAATGGAGGGAAATTATTGTTGTTGCCCTTTCTCAAACAACAATCTGGACATCAATTCTTGGTGGTAGCGGTGATGGATTGTAGCCGTGTGTCTCCAGTCTCTTCGGTTTGCGTTTACGTTATAGTTCAACAAAATGACACCAGAGTCTCTTTCTGATTATTATTCTTATTATTTAGGTTAACTTCAAAATATATTAACGTAGAACAACTTAGCTTGCTACTTCACTAACGTTCCTCATCACTCTCAGACTGTCGACCTTAACCAGACCTATCTCTATCGTCTTGGTCATCTGTCGTTTCCAGTCGCTTCCTCGAGAGCGGATTCCTCCTGCAGTTGATGACGTCCTCTGTCGTGCATCTGACGCCTTCTGAGAGTGAATCCCGAATCTCAATTTCTCCCATCTTTTATACCGTTTCTTGCATCCTCACATTATGGTCCTTCTACCTCATGTCTATCCTTATTTGGTTATTTGTCCCGATTGTATCCTTATTTGGTCATCTTAGATCAAATCTCTCAGGCGCTCAGCCCATCGCTCTTCCTCCGGACCCGGTCTCTTAACCTATCCTAGCCCGGCATTCGCTCTTGCCTCAGCCATATTTGGTCATAATGCCTGTCTCTCCAACTGTCTCAGCCCACTCGCTCACGCTGATTCACTTGGCTGTGCCTACTGTCTGTCAGTCTCTGTCTATAAAATATGTATATATATATATATATTTACTACTGTTGATAAGCCTATAATGTTTGTCTTTATATATACTGTTCATATCTATTGCTATAGTGTTCGCAATTTTTGTTTATACAGCATTTGATATTATATTATATTGTTCATTAAAGTTATAAACTTGACATCGCCGATTTTTCATAACGCAGTCCCCTCTTCCATCATTACATCCGCCTTAGAAAATAGTCTACTAAACTTACCTTCTTTACCTACATGCAAGACCATAACTCCATGAGATGTAGAGTAGAACAACCACGATGGTGTCGTAATCGTACATATTTAGCATGATAATATCGAAGATAACATTACTTTTACTTCTGCTCCGGGTAAAAAATCCTTTTTCCCGAATTCCTAATATGCAAATCATTATAAATGTTCGTTATTTTGTTTTATTTTTTTATCCGAGATAAATAATCCATTAAGTTCCAAGACACTATCCGAAGAGTAAGAATAATTTTTATAATTAATAATAATAATTACTATTATTTATAATTCTGTTGTTTCTGCCGTGTCTACTAGGCCTAGTAGACACGGCAGTTGTAGTAGACCTAAGTCTAAGTTACTGGCGTGGCGCATATATTCCACGTGCTTACTTACATAAAATATGGATTCTGCATAAATATAAAAGATTCAATATAAAAATTATGACATTCTATGGTATTTTTAGCGGAAATTTGACTTGCATATTGTTTCCGGTTGAGGAATAACTTACTATTTCTCGTGTCCGTTTATGTTCAATTAAATAATGTCTTCAAAAGACGGCAAGCCCGAAAGCAAAAAATCCAAGAGGCTAAGAGCCGAAAAAGAAGAGAACCGAAGCATTCGACCAGATTCAAACAAAAACGAAACCGTTAGTTTAATAATAAGGACAAAATCCGAGTTATTCGATACCAATACTTTTTCTCACTTAAATTTACATGGTTTATCAAGAAATATGCGAAGTCAATCGTTGCGCTTTGACTCATATAAATTTATTTTGCGCCGCATCAATAACAAGGATGATATTCGCTATTGCCACAGGGCCCGGTTCTATGGCAGGGCCCAGTATGCCTAAAACATTTTTCTAACTGAGGAAACCTGTGAGGCTTGAGTGATTTGATTTGCTACGTTTCTAATTTATGGAATTCTTTCATTTTCGTCTATGATTACATTCTCCGCTTCATAACAAGCTATTTTTTGGCTAAGCATCATATTTCACAGCTTAAATTTGTTATCTGTTGTGGCTGAAAATTTGGCTGCAGATCATGGATGAAAAATGCAATATGATCGATACTTCCAAGGGAAGAGCCACAGAGAACATGTAGACTGTAGAGATCCACGAAATCTACGTTTTCAGTTTTCGCTTTTTCACGTGCATTATGTATTTCCAAACTAATTGTCATTTTAACTATAGTTAGTAATTATTTACCACAAATTACCGGACACCACCATGTCCGGTAACGTCTGAAATTTCTGACCGGACAGTTTGTCTAAATACCGGACTGTCCGGTTCAATACCGGACACCTGGCAACCCTAGACTTAGGAAAAACGAAGATTGAGGTGCGATATCAGAGCATTGTGTTCAACAGCTTGCCTGAAGGCTATTTCGAAGACATTGTGATTGGCACAAGGACCAATATGCACAAGACTGGAAAGTCCCCATGTTCCTTCATGTCAACAGTTTTTGGGCGATATCAAGGAGCCATAAATTTTAGATCTTTTCAAAATAACAAGCTGATTCATCAACCTTTAGTTGTGAAGCCAAATTTAGGAATGACTACTGGGTATGTCAGCAATATACAAGAAATGCCGTTAGAGTTTCATAACACCACATTTCGAATAGAAGAAAAATTTAGATTGGGGTGACATCTGTGTTTAAGAGAAAAGCATGTACACGGAAATTTGTATTATTTTTCAATATATAGAACTGAGGGTAAAACCATAGTTTAGTTTGTTAGATTATTTTCATTTTTCCGAGTTTGTTAGATTATTTATATACAAATGATGCAATAGGAAGCTATTTAAAGAACAGGAAACCTTTCATTATCAACTGTAGCTTAAATGGAAGCTGGATTGATGAAAAGAATTATGCTTAGTGAAAATATGATTGATCAAAATATCATGCTTAAGTAGAAGCCGCTTTGATGCGAGAATGTCTATACGATGAATGTAAGCAAGTAGTGTACGCGAAAACTCGATTGTTGAATAGAAATATATATACCCAAATGGAAGCTGGATTGATGAAAAGACATATACCTAAATGGAAGCTGGATTTCATTTGTTTCTGGTATTTCTTAATTTAGCAACCTATACTACGGGATATAGAAGATGAGAATAATTTAACAACCTAAACTACAGTTTTACCGAACCAAGTTTGACCTGGAAGTTCGATACATTTTCTGGTAATCTTACGTTTTAGGGTAATTATTTTTCCTTCCATTTCGTGTTCTAAGGTTTTAGCGTATTTAACTATAAACACTAAGAAATAATGTACAGTTTCCCATTGAACACAATTTCATCAATACAGCTTCCATTTAAGCATGACTATGTTTATCAATCCAGCTTCCATTAAAGCACGATTCTTTTCATCTATCCAGCTTCCATTTGAACAGCATTCTCTTCATCAACAATTTGGTCATTTTTTAAAACCTTTCTCAAACATTCTAAACATAAGGAAATAATTAATTATGCTAAAACCTAAGATTACTTGTTTTCTGTAATTTCACTTAATTCGTTTGTAGTCATTTGGGTACGGGTCTGGATTTACTCACCTGCTTTAAATCTCAGAATGTATGCCACATAAATTCATTCTGGACTGATGAAAAGAATCATGCTTAAGTATATAATAGGGATTGACGAAAAGAATCATTTTAAGGAAGATGCTGGATGCATGAAAATAATCATGTTTAAGTAGCAGGTGAGTGAATCCAAACCCATAGCATCACTTGAGCGATATCTCTTAATCTGTTAACATGCTGGACAATGCTGTGTTGCAATATCATATAATAGCCTAGTTTTAATATATGGACACATTATGTACATGTGATGATCAATTGAAATGCTAAAAATTGATTTTCAGGCTGCAGTTCATTCGGCCAACAGTTGGGAAAAAGTGGATTTGGGAGGAGATGAACGCAAGAACAAATTCCTTCGACTGATGGGAGCCACAAAAGTAGGTGGCATAATAATAATAATGATATCCATTTAATTTCAAACTGACAGACTGCAGTATGATTACAATTATGAATGAATGAGGACAAGTTATTATGTGGGAATAAGAAGCAGGCTGTGTTGTGTGTGTGGAAGCAAAAAGAGCTAATCTTAGCTTTAGATCTGGACGAAACCAAAATACTGGACAGTGACTTCCAAACCATCAGACTAGCAACTAAGAACATACTACAGCGTAAGTCTTCCAATGACTAGTGTTAGTTCAGACTTAAGTCACTTAGGCACCCGAAGGTAATAGAAAATCACCAAACTCTCAAAAGTTTGGTGATTTCAAGGTGTAGGGAAGAGGTTAGCTACCCCAAAAGATTTTGCAAGCCTCTTCTGGTCATCTCAGAATCCTTCCCCATGGTTCTCAAGACCATGCATCGTGCCACAAAGGGTCTCCACGCATGGCTTCCAACAGTATGTTCTGAAGTGGCTTCAGTGTGGTTTATTTTTTATAGAAACAATGTTTTGATTGTGTTCTGTGCAGAAGGAGCATCACGGTCGATTTGTGATTGGAGACACTCGCACAGAACGTGAACGTACGAGTAAGAACTCCTGAAAATGTTCTTTTGGGGAAAGTTTCCTTTTCGTAGAACAATCCTTGATGTGTTCTTATTATCTTGTTAAGAGTTCATTGGATATTTTGGATTTATTCTTAAGGGTGTGTGATCTTTAATTAACCAAAAAATGTGCAATTGGTTCGATGATTGTGCAGTACCTTCTCAATGCCAGGGTAACCGAGTGGTTTGACCAGGGTGTCAGAAAGCCAAGCCATTTCTGGCATACAGACTGTGTTTTTAGGGCGCATGGAGCTTTGCGTAAAGACTGCACAATTTGAGAATAAAAGCCATGATGTCAATGACTAATAATGAAGATAAAAAGTAAAAATGTAACTGTTGCTAAAATACACCATTTAAGATTTAGTTTTGAACATTTTTTGTGGGGTGTGCTCACCAAAACGTTATGATTCGCAGACTGTATTCGATAAACAGAAGTTGATTGATGATAATAATGCTTGCTTTTAAAATTAAAAGTTGAATTTCCAAAAGGTAATTCTTCCGTAATGAAGGATATGTAGATGAAAATAATGTGACCTGAAATGGAAGTTGGATTGTTGAAAATTTATTTTATTAAATAGAATTTTAATTGATTAAATAATTCTTGCAAAAATTGAAGTTGGATTTGCATGCATTTACAATCTAACTTGAATTTTACCAAATACAATGGGTGAATATTAACTTTTTGGTCATGAACATTTTGTCTGTGAGCCATTTGAGTTCTCGGGCAATATTAGTCGCAGGACAATTCGTCGCTGACAGTAATTTTTAGTTGCGGACAATTCGTAGTGGATGTACAATTCATTGAAGCCACAGTTTATTTCATCAGTCCAGCCTCCATTTAAAAGTTATTCTTTTCATCAATCCAGCTTCCGTTTAAAAATTATTCTTTTCATCAATCCAGCTTCTGTTTAAACATTATTATTTTAAAGAGCCACCACTTACAAGTGTGTGATTGTCTTCATCAATCTATCTTCGATTTAAACATAGTCAAATTGTGTGCGGCGAATTGTCCGGCCATGCTTTCATCAACTATTTGAACATTTTGTCATTTGATCTTCTATTGTGGGGACTCTGCTTCTGAATGCATTTAAGTATTTGTAAAGCACCTCTTGTATAGGGTGAATTGCTCAGAAGTGCTGCCAGTGCACAAAGCCCGCGAGAAGAAACAGGAGAATGAGAGACTGCTGGATAGAATGTTAGATCGAACAGATGGAGAAATCCCATTCCACAAAGAGGAACCAATTAAGCAAAGGATCGAGACTGAGCCAGAGCTGTTCTATAGTTCGAATAACCAAGAGGTGAAGTCTATTGAACGAGCAAAGTGGACGGATGGAGGAAGCTGAATGAAGCCGAAGCAATAGGTCAACCAGGTATCTTGGGCAAGACCCTGCTGAGCTTTGAAGATGAGAATGTTAAATTGAATGTGAGCATGTAATACGATACAGTTAAGTTGTTTATTTTACAGAGGAGGATGTGGAGAAGTTGACGGAGGATTTGGAGGAGCAGTACGACCAGGGAATGGGTCTTGTTCTCTCCGGTGCAGCCAGACAACACAAAGGTCTTGGCTTCCAGGAGACTGAAGAAGAGCCCAGCAAAGGAACCGAGGACTTGGTCATCGAAGAACCGGTTCTAGTCGAGAAATCTGAAGAAGAGGAGAGACCCAGGAAGAAGAAATCGAAGAGGGATAAGGACAGTTGTGTAAAGTACGAGGAAACGAAGAGCGAGAAAACCGAAGACAAACGAAAGCGAAAGCCGATGCTTGGGTTTGTAAAAGCGAGCACCAGTTGAGTGGATGAGCGATTTGCTCTTAAGTTTTGGTTATTAACTCTTTGACATAGTCTCAAAGCCATCTGCTCATCGTCGCAATATCAGTGATTTATCCTCAAATGCAGTATGGATTTCTCAGGATTGGGTTTGATAACACTTTTACGATGGGCATGTACTGAGTGTGACTGGAAAGCCAGTGTCGTTAAAAACTTAATGCTACTAGCAGTTGTACTGATTAACGATTAACTGTTTAACTTTAATTATTAGCTGTTTTTTATTTATAAACAATACTCCCCTCATCTTCTTCGCAAAATCAACTTATTCTCAACATTTGGATGAATGGAATTTACAGATTTAGCCAAATCAAGTTGAAATACCCGAAGGTTTTACTTTTAATGCTGTGAAATGGATTTTGATTTTCAAACTCATTTCTGGGGTTCTTGTGTTTCTGAAAGCAACTTGATTTGTTGATTTGAAGCGAAAATGTAAGTGGACGGAACTCTCATGATTAGCAAGTAGCAGCTGAATAATTGCTTTAGCTATTGTCACATTTTGCTTGTCACCACTGTAACAAGGATGTTAATATGGGGTTGTTTATAAACAATGTGCTATTCTTGTCATCTTGTTAAATTGATTATTTGATGATTTATTCTCAAGTTTTTAATGGAAATGCATGATTTTTATGACACAGATAGTGATGGACACTCGTGTATTCTTAACATAGACACTTTAACCCTTTAGCAATCAGCGTTATTGATTATACCTTACGTTTTACTACATACTAGTTGTTAAAGGCAAGGGTGTACTAAAAGTGATTTCAAATCCAATGCAACTTGCTGTTATAGGGTCTATTGGTTGTTGAGTGACGCCTGAACACTCATACATTGCTTTCACATAGAAGCTGATTTTACTTATTATGGATTGATCTTCTGGGTATTGACCTGATTGTGGCTCATACATTGGACATAGGTTGCTGTGAAAGTTACTAATTACAATTAATAAATGTTCATAATTGTCGACAAATGACGTAAGCATGTAGAAACATAAGAAGCATAAAGTGCTACTTGGTTAGAGCGGTCGACCTGTTAATTGGAGAACATGGGTTCGATCCTTGTCCTAGGGGTTATTGAGTCCTAGGCATACAATTTTTCTGCAACATAATACCATATGTGTCATTTAGGCTTGTATGTGCTGCTGAACATTGTGGGAACTTGGTAAGAAGAGCAATATCAAGTGGTATTGTATGGTACATGGTTCAATATCTTATTTCATAGTTATATTTAAATTTTTGTTGACCTTAGCCAGAGAGGCGAAATGTTACATTCTTCAAATGCCGTGTTGTTAAGCCAATGCGTGACGTCCATTTTCAAGTGCTCACTCTATTAATATCTGTTAAGCTACTGTTTCCTGCTTTACAAAACAGAAAGTCTTATGGGGAAATGTTCAGACAATAATAATTATTATGGTGCTGAACATGCAAAATGGAGATTGAACCAAACTTTATTCTGCATGACAGCAAATATTTGCTTTGGCAAGCTTATCATCAGGATTATGGACATTGGTCTTAAGTCAATATTTCTCAGGCATTGCATGTTGCTTGTGGGTGTGGCCTTCAGCTTTACAGCTAGAGTGTACAACAGGCTTTGGTGATCATGAAGACTTTGGTCTGTGTTTGTTGTTAGATCGTTTTAGTCTACTCGTGAAGCATTTAGAGACCTGAAACGATTGCATAATCCAATGAAATAGGTACACATTTATTACAGGCTGTTGAAAAACCATCGCTGCCGGCATAGTGTCTATTTTAGATCCAAAATTATAGAACAATATGCCTAGTACCCACGTGTCCCATCTAAAATACTTGATGAAATGCAGGAAGGTATTATGTTATTAAATAACAATTTTAATTGCTCAATACCATTCATGTACATACCAGCCATGTTATTTTCACACTCATTCAAATTCGTTGTGTATTACTGCCCCATAATTATTATCTTTAATAATTTTATGTACGCCGCAGTATTAGCATTGCTTTTTATTTCTAAAATGTGATATCATGGGGACCTACTGTACTCTCTTAACAGCAGTTCTATGAAGCCACTTTTCTGGTTTTAATCAAAGTTAAATGTGATCTAAGCGAATGACATAAAGTTTAATATCGAAACCGCCTAGCGAAAGAAGGTCTAGTCAATCTGATGGGGTAGCGGGGCTCGACCACACCTCATTATTATCTTACTCCTCCATTCGCTAAATTCTCTTTTATCGGACGACTAGTATAAGTGTACATGTAGGCATGCTAGTCGTTGGTAGGTTCCGTTAGAGACCCACAATGCACCGACTAACCTCTTCATTGTATTTTTGGGTTGACGTGATTTGAATTCTGGGTCTATTATAAGCCTAGGGCCTTGCTATGACTGCCGGAAATGACCTTCAAATGCCGAACATTCTGGAACTACAAAATCAACTGTTATGCTATTCAGCTGGTTTAGCGAATCGAGAAATAGGCTAATAATAAGAGGTCGTGTATGTCCGCACTTTGGTAGTGCCAGTCCCAAACCTGTATAAAGGCGGAGGGCAAAGCTAGCGATCTGTGCTATCATACAAGTAGTGTTTTTAAGCTGAAACTATTGCATGTCTAGGTATATTGTTTTTATGCCAATTCCTACGCCAGTTATTCGGCCTATTAGCAAGGAAGGCATCGATGACTGCCATGGGAAATATCCACAGCTGCGCGTCAACTTTTGGGAATATGAAATAGAAACTGGGGAAAATATTGCTTTCGACATCAATTAACTGCGTCTATCCGACATCGAGACCGTTATTTAAAAGAGGCTCCAGTTCACATAATTTCTTTCAGTTTAAACATCTGCATGGGTCAGTACCGAGACTTAACCCACGAAGCTTCCCTTGCTGACATTTATCTAGCATTTTAGTGACTTCAATCAAGTCAAAGTATTCTCCTTGAACTTTAAATTCGAAACCCTTAGCTATGGCCACACATGAACCGACTAGAGGTGAAGTGAAAGAAGGAATTTATAATATACGCTGTACGTTATGCAATCATGAAATGAGCCAATCGAAAATTCTTCCCTGTTTTCATACTCTATGTTTGGTGTGCTTGGAAGACGCTAGTAAGAAGCTGAACAAGAGTTTTGGTGATAAGATGCCGTGTCCTGTGTGTAAAAACGAGTTTACGATACCGCCTGAAGGATTAACTGCTCTAGAAACGAATGTTTTCATTCAGAAACTGTTTATGGTGCGCCAGTCGAACCACAAGAATTGCGATGCTTGTTACGAAGAGAATGATGCGGCCGATAATCGCACAGCCAAACATTACTGCTCGGTATGTCAACAAAAGTTATGCGATGAATGCTTGAAGCATCACAGGAAGTTCAATACGACTAAAGAGCATTGGGTCGTTGCAGGAAATGGTAATGGATTGGGCCATTGCGGTCCGAACGGTGTGCCTGTTGTGTGCGACCGACACTCTTTGCAATTGAATCTGTTCTGTACCGAATGTGAGAAGGTACTGTGCCTGTCGTGTTTTCAGAAGAGTCACCAGAAGCACAGGATACAGGACGTCAACATTTATTCCGACAATTCCAAAACAGAGATCCAGGATATCATCGAAGGTTTATCAGCAATCGAATCGGAAGTCTCAATAAACTGCGAAGAGCTAAATGAGGAATGGAATAGGTCTCTTGTTCACTTGAAAAAGGTAAGAAAAAAAATCGTTAGCAATGGAAATAAACTAAAGGAACTGATAGATGAGCAAGTGCAGGCATTGCTGCATAAAGTTGATTCAATTGAGAAGAAGAAAGAAGTTGAGACTGAAAAACAAAAAGAGATCAACCATCGATTTTCCGCCAATCTAGCATACTTTGGCGTTTGTTGCAGTGAGGTTTTCACCAAAGCATCTGCCAATGAAACCTGTTGGGCGATGTCCAAACTGAGACTGAGAGCAGACGAGTTGAGAGAGCAATTGAACATAACCAAATGCCAGTCTCATGCTCTAAATATCTCTTTTCAAAAGGCAGAACTTGATGGTTTTGCTAAAGAAAAAATCTGCAATATACTTGGATACATCAAAGGTTAGTTTACCTAAGTGTAAAATGTTCATTTGTTTATTAATGACCCATTGACACTTAACATTATGCGGACAGGAGTTACCAGAACCATAGGATACATTGACCCCGGTAATCCAGGTCAGGTAGGTAGTCTGTCACTATTTTGAATTGTTTTACAAGTCATGTCTCTTTTACTTGGTCCAGAGACTCAGAACATCCATGCCATTTAGCTTATTTTATTATATCATGGTGCCTCTAGTGTATTTTAGCGTATTTTATTATTTGACGTGAATAGATGTCCAACTGTAGGTTAAATGGAGACGGGATCGTTAACAAAGAATAATGTGCAAGTAGAAATTGGATTGATGAAAGAAATTATGTTTAAATGGAAGCTGGATCGATGAAAATATCATGCATAATTGATGCTAGAATGTCGTTGCGATTAACGTGGAATCGTCCGAATCGATGTAAACAATTAAGGCCTTGCAAAAATCCGATTGATTAAAAGAAATAGACCTAAATGGAAGCTGGATTGATGAAAACAAATATACTTAAATGGAAAGTGGATCGACGAAGAGAAATATGCATAAATGGAAGCTGGATCGGTGAAATATCATGCATAACTAGAAGTTCAATTGATGACAAAATGGCGTCGCGGTTAAATCTAGTGGAATTTCTGATCAACATTTTGCTTAATTAAATACTCTAAGACACACTTTAAAATTCCTTTTAGGGATCCAGATTCCATTTAAAGCATTATTGTTATCATCAATCCAGCTTCTACTTACGAAACACGTGGTATAATGAAGTAAATAATTAAATACGCCAAAATACACTGCAAGCACACAGGGTAATAAAATACGCTAAAATACACTTTTACCCGGACGGGATTGCCCATCTGCTTGCTTTTGCAGTTTGAACGGCTATATATATAACTGTTTTTTTTATTTATTCTGAAATTCGATATTGACCTTCTGCCAACACCTGTTGCTCAGAAGTGCACACGCCTCGACGACGCAATGTAGTTGTAGGCCTACTGCAGAGCAATCGTGCGCGGACTTGCTCAAGGTCCGCCTACACAGTGACTCCTCGGACGAGGGTAGAACCCGCTCACTCGGCACACACTGAGTGTTACAAATTATAAATGTTATAATGTGTTAGAAATATTCATTTATAATAATATTTACAGTGAGAGTAATTAGGAAATTAGTAATTAGGAAATTAGTAATTAGGAAATTAGTAATTAGGAAATTAGTAATTAGGAAATTAGTAATTAGGAAATTTAGTAATTGGGAAATTAGTAATTAGGGAATTAGTAATTAGGGAATTAGTAATTAGGAAATTACTCTCGATCCTTTATATACCGAAGCAGTCAGTCTGCACATACTATGCACGGTGTCTCAAAAAATTCTGTGCAAAAATTGTTTCTGTCAGAACTTCGTCAAATCTTCACCAATTTTAATAACTTTTGGTAGGTAGATGGAAAACGGCTGAAATTTTATGCTGTATATAAATTTTCCAATTCACCTGACTCATATCACCGCACTTCCTTGTTAGACACAGCTGAGCCAATTTTTGTATAATGCTTACATTTCATTACTTTCAACTATCCGAATTGGCACTCAGTAAAGTAAAATATGGTTTATTTTAATTGTTATATAACATATAACATGTCATATAACAGATCTGCTTAAAAGTGTGCCGCTTATATTTGAGAATGCCCCTTTATAAAACCCACGATGCTCTTCGCTAGCCTCGTTATGATAAAGTGCAATTATAAACATAACGTATACGTGTAATCATGGCACCCCTTCAACCACAATATGTGTCACGAAATCATGCCTGACAACCAGAGGCGGATTTGAAAATTTTCTGGGCCAGGATTTCTATTGCCGCCCCTCCCAAAATTGAAATTGCTTATTCAAATCTTCAAAGTTTAACAGACGTCATAGTACGAAGAGAAACCGACACTTCCAGTCTGTTTCTATTAAAAAATGAAAATAAATAAAAAGTATTAACTTCTTGAGTGTATTAATTAAAACTTTAATAACATTAGGTATATACATGTATAGGCAATGATTAAACATTTCTTCCTTAGTCCACTGGCTTCCTATCATTTACGTTTTTATATTTAACTTATTAAATCCAACTTTTGCCGCCCATAGGACGGACCTTGTTGGCGTAGTGGTAAATACGGCGCTGCTGACAACTCCTTTGTAATTAAGTTTGTAGGAGGATATAGATGAATATTCAGTTTTGTTAGGCATCAAAATCATTTCTAATTAGTTTATTTGGGATGAATTAGTTGAAATTACATCAAAATATAGAGTAAACTAATAATTAGTTTTAACCATCATTTGTCGCTCCCTTCCATTGGCACCCGAGGCACATGTTCCCCGCACTCCTTGGCAACGTCTCTGATATCGCGCGAACAATAAATTAAAAAGTGAGCAGGAGCGAGACCATAGGCTTACAGTCGCCTTATAGGCACGTGAGCATTTCTGTACCGTCTTAGTTTACGATTACTTCCTTTACAAAGTCACTCAATGCTTATCAATATTATTTCTGCTTATACGTGCACAGATGTCACCGAGGGTCAACATCGCGTTTGCAACGAGCAACATAAAATTCTGAAAATAAAGACCTTCCCTGCTGCAAAAGAGGGAAAAGAAATCATCGCAATGGCCATCTTGAACGAAGAATTGTTTCTTGCTACCAGCAGACACTCAACGGTCGAAGTCCATGACACTAGAACTCTCAGCTTCAGACGTAGATGGTCGGCAAAGACCACCATCGCCACAACCATCCAAGACGTGGACGATATTAGAAGCATTGGTTCGTGCAGCAGTAACGACTCCCTGTACATATTGCATTACAATTCAAAGAAAACCTGTGAAATACTGAGAACGGACGGTATCGGTCGAACCATAACGCACTGGACAACCAAATACGGACATAGTCTGTCGGTTACCGGAGAGGGTAATGTTGTAGTGATTAACTATTGGGAGAACAAACTAAAAGAGTATCAACCAGATGGGAAGTTGATTTGCAAGTGTGATCTATCCAAGTTCCAAGGGATAACGCATCCGAGTCATGCGATGAAACTGACCAACGGTCATTTCGTGGTCTGTCATGGACTGAACTCTGATAAGCTGCACCGAGTGTGCGTCGTAGATCCTGATCTAGGATGTCTGGTGAGGTCTTTTGGAGGATGCAAGGGACCTGGTATCGACCGACTGGATGATCCATTCCATTTAGCTTTGGGTGCGGACGGGTGTGTATTTGTAGCAGACTGGAAGAACGGGCGTGTGCTAGAGCTTAGGTCCGACTTATGTTCCAGAGAAGTTCTGACTAGGGCAGAGCATGAACTAATGTTCCCAAGGTGCATCTGTGTAGATATGCACACTGATCGGCTGTTTGTCGCGGATGACCAATTAAAATCTTGCTTAGTTTTTGACATCAAGCAGATATTAATTAGGAAAAATTGATAATGTTTATAATAATTATTGCGGTGTTTACAAGTATACTATAGGCCTAGGCCGTATGTTGAACTATCAGGAGTAGGCCCACCTAGTTAGACGACTATTAATCTTGATGAAACGCTGCAGACTTTACAAGTGACAAGGAGATTTACAGTTGATTACAACAGGAAATTGGAATATTAATTATGCAAGAGTAACCTCACCGTAGCGAAACTGAACCTAGATCTAGGCATTTAGCTTTTATTAGGAAGACCAGCAACAATGTTGGCATCGCGTTGCCACAATAAAGATGGAGATGTGTTTTCTAGTAGCTTACGTAGGCTATGTAATTATAGAAAGTATGGCCGATCGGTTAGTGCGATCGGCTCATAACGTTCAGTGTGCGCTAAGTGTGTGGGTTCGACCCTCGTACAAGACGTCACTGTGTAGGAACCTTGAGCAAGTCCTTCGCACACAATCGCTCGAGCCTTAGGCCTACCAGTAACACTGCAATTGCACCGTCGAGGCGTGTGTGCATTTCTGAACTAAACTGTAAGAAGGGCAATATAAAATAACAATTGTATCTCTTTCTATTGAAGTATAGTTGATTGGCCGTTACGGGTCTATTCAAAGCGGTACTGGAGGACTCGGGTCACGTGCTCCACCGATCACTTCCTCCGATAAAGGCGACTTCCTACGCCCACATGACCGCGAAATTTCACAGGCAGACAATGTAGCGCCAAAATCCTTTTTATTGAGAATTCTGCACTATTAAATATATTACTATTTAAATGATGATCTAATGAGTGAGGTAACAAACTGTGTTATAATGTTATTGATCAAGTCTTCTAACACACCATACATGTGTAATGCTTCAAGCAGAATAAGCGCAAGCAGCATAATGCAATAGTTTTCAGACACGAAATAAATTAATACCGAATTGTAGGGCTAACTAAGTTATTAAGAAAGTCATAAACGATTTGATCGTACAAAACAAGGTAGGCCAAATTAATGAAAATTCTGACTAAATTTCGCATTCAGACCTAAACCGATTAATCTAGTTCCGAATTTTTGATATCGAGGTAAAAGCACTTAACGCACGAGATCTATATATTATGTCTTTGACTAGCACATTCTAATATTTCGATCCTACGCATAGGTCATCATTATGGGTATTTACTTATTGAAGATGGATAATTAGTAAATGAAGAGGATTAATCAATAAATGACGATTAAAAGGGATATTTCTACACTATAATAATATTCAAGCGCTAATACGAATGCTTTCGTTTTTCAGGAAAATCCTTAGCTAGACTGACAAGAAATTCTATTTTTGATTTTTGGGATTTTCTGTTGATACTTAAATTTATAGACATGTTGACCAGGAACCAGGTCAACATGTCTTGCTCCGGTATGGATGCGATTGAAGAGAAAATCAAAGATATTACAGAATGTCCTATATGCTTCGATGTATATAAAGATCCGAAAATTCTGCCATGTATTCACACGTTTTGCATGAATTGTCTTCTGGAAACTGGGAAGAAACTAAGCAAGAATCCGAAAGATACGATGCGTTGCCCGGTCTGCAGGAGTGAGTTCGCAATTCCTGAAACGGGGTTTGGTGGATTAAAGAAGAATTTCTTCATGGATAAATTGATTAAAATGAGACAGGATCTGAAACCATCGATCAGTTTCTGTGACCTTTGTTTGGAAGAGCCTGAATCAAACGCTGAAGCTGTGATACTCTCGGTACTCGCGGCTGAGGCGTACTGTACCGACTGTCATCAAAATTTATGTCAAGAATGCTGCAAACATCACAAGAAAAACAAGTCGTCCAAACACCATAAGATTATTCCAGTGGAAGCTTCTCACGGAGCTATTAATATGGGTGATGCATTTACAACAGATAAATGTGAAAAGCATGCCAACAAACCTTTGGAAATCTATTGCTCCGAATGTGAGGAAGTTGTGTGTTCAATGTGTTTCATTGAAAGGCATAATGGTCACTCATGGTCAGATATGAAAAAAGTTGCCTGTGATATTAAAATGGATATACAAAAGAGCGTTGAATATTGGTCCACATTTCTGCCTCAACTCGACCATAAAATGCAGGAATTTGGTAAACATGATGAGAACGTGATCAGCAAAGTAGGAGAAGTAGAGTCCGAGATTTGTAGAAGGAGACAAGAGCTGAAAGAATTGGTTGACAAACGCGCTGAGTCAATTCTCCAAGAATTAGAGCTGTTGAAACAGCACCGGCTGAAGAAATCTAAAACATTAAAGGACGATATTGAAACCCTACTCACAAGTTTACAAGGCTATGAGGCATATTGTTTGCAGGTGACACAACTTGGATCAGCCAATGACTTGTGTAAAGCAAAGAGCATCTTAGAAGCTGCCGCAAAAGAGCTGCAACAACGTCAGGCTTTTGCTGAAGAAAGATCATTAAAGCCATTTGATGTGTCATTTAAGATTATGGATTTCCAAGATTATTCGAGGCATCAAGGTTTCAACATCATTGGAAAACTTATTGGTAAGATTCATAGCTGCATAATTATAGATATGAGCATGTTTAATATGTTGATACATGCTGAGACAATACTTGCAACAGAAATTAGGTAGCTGGGATGAAATTTCTATTAATTTTTTGATCATAATATGCAGCAAAACAGTTCAAATGTAACACTGTTAGGTATTTCTAAGCATTTCCAGCAGGGCCATATGAATGACCTGTGTTGAACTAGCTTAAATATATATGTAAGTGTAGTCAAATGAAGCATTGTATTCACAATTGATGCCAATTTCAAGAGAACGAGCAGGGAGTAATAATCCCCATCGACCCATTTGATTCGCTGATCTGATTGGGTCCAGAGAGGAACACAAAACTCCCTCGCATTAAGCCTGAGTCATTAGTGATGCAGAATCTTGAATTTCATTCGTTTTCCTTCAGGAAGCTAGCACATTAACTCCGGTCCTTTGTGTATGCTCTTGTTTAGAAGAATCTTTGGAACTCTCAAAACTGTCAAATAACTGTGTTGATTACATTCAAGGTATCTTTAAACTCTATAGGCCTATAATGACGCTTGTGGCCAATTGGTTTGTAACGCGGAGAGTACAGGTTCGATCCTCGCCCAAGGAGGTTACTACATTTGAACGTCGATGGAGACCTTTGCGAACTGTTACTCTGCAATATAATTGCACATGCGCCATATGTGTGTGATGGCAGTGATGCTCTTGTGAACTTTGTAAATATGGCAATATTAAAATGCAGTTGTATTGTATTGCTTCCGGACTTGCTTACATATTTAATTACTCGTTACATTCCATTATCATAATAAACTTACTGAAATTATTATATCTGTCTATGGTTTTGTATGATTAATTTTCTATTTCAGTTTCTGATGATGGTATCTCTCTGGGAAGAGTTTTCGATCCACAACTTGATGACATAAATTCTAAGCTAAGGGACGTTCAGAGTTCTCTAGAGAAATCTTCACAGTTGGAAGATGGGAAAACAAAACCAGTGGAAGAACAAGAACTGAAATTTGATGTTGAATTGAATGAACAGAACATGCATGAAGAAGAAGCATCAATGAAGTTGACATTCCCTTTGACAAAGGAAACGAAAGAGTTAGCGATGGAGAAGTATATGTTCCAGGAACTACAGCCGAAGGTGGAGAACATGTTGACGACTATTGACATACTTAATCAAGAACTGGACATTGAAAGAATGCATGTTGTGGTGCTGGATGACGAAAGAGATCTGGTCTTGGCTCAAACGAAAGACTGCGAATCAAACGAGCAAAAGACTAAAGACAGGGTTAAGGACTTAAAAGAACAGGTGGATCTGCTGAAGTGTTTGGTGTGCAAAGGAGGAGAAATGAAGACAGCAAAGGGTGATTCTTTATTTAAATACAAATTTACGATATTGTATTTTCAAATCTGTATAAATACATGTAGGACCTTGGCATTGTCAATTGTCACAGGTTTAGTAAATTTACACACTCACACAAAATATACAGTACTCTCTTATTAATTATTTAATTCATTTATTTATTCCCGAAATTTGATATCGCCCTTCTTCCAACATTTTTGGCTCAGAAGTGCACACACACGCCTCAACGACGCAATTGCAGTTGTACTGCAGAGCAATTGTGTGCAAAGGACTGGTCAAGGTCCCTACACAGTGACTCCCTGGACGAGGGTCAAACCCGCTCGCAAAGCCCCCCAGTTTTAGTGCCCCCCATGTGACCCCCAAATCGGTTCTTTTTTATGTTTCTCCAATGGCTTTTTAAGATGACTTGTTCAGATAATTTGTGCCTCCTCATTTTTCAAATATCTGGGGGTCAAAATTCAAAAAGTGGGAGGCAAAAAAATGTTTAAAAAAATTATGCCCTCACTTTTTAAAGCCTTGTTACACCTCTGCTCTACGGCCCCTTGTATGGTTCTTACTGCGTACCAGCTGTACCTAGATGAAACAGGAAGCACACCTACATACCTACTAACTTTATATAGCAACACTTTATTAAGGTCTAACAAGATGCTATTATAATATACTAAGTGACAAGGCTGACCTGTGTGGCAATCGGTAATCTCATTGGAACAGACAAGTTAGACAGGCTGTTTCTAAATTTTAAGGTTATTCAATAATTAATTAATTTAACAATTGTTCAACTAATGTTGATTTATGTTTTTATTTCACAGGAACTGTAAATTGGGAGGGGGAATTCACACTTTCCACGAAATTGGAGATTTTACCAAGTCGGTGCTCAGAACTATCAAGTCTTTGGAGTCGCAATTCTTGGAAATGAAGTATTTGTTGCAAACAGTGAAAAGACAGTCGTGGTATATGACCTGACAAAGCTGAGATTCAAGCGAAGATGGAAACTGCCACGAACAGGAGAGACAGTGGATAACATGACACAATGTAATGCCAATAAATGCTTATATTTGATGAAAGTAGATTCAAAAACGTGTAATGAAATCATGAGATTCGATCTAAGAGGAAATGAAATTGCAGCATGGTCTGTAGAAACAGCGAGAGGCCAAATTTCTGTTACAAAAGAATCAAATGTCTTACTTACAGCCTCAAGCTTAAATCAATTGTGAGAATACACACCCGATGGAAATTTGCTGCAAGTAATTAATCTACCGTGGAACTCTGGAATCGAAAACCCTATGCATGCCATAAAACTGACTGCAGACCATTTCCTTGTCTGTCATGGGAATCTTTATGATCATTTAAGAAGAATATGCTTAGTAGATATCACAGGTGATGTTTTAACAAGTTTTCACGAACCATTGGCTAAGGAGCTACTGTTCTGTCCATTGTTCATGTATGTTGATGGAGCTGGAAATGTTCTAGTTCTCGACCACTCGAGAGTATTCTAGAATTTAGGCGACACCTTAGCATCCCAGGGTCTGGCGGGAGCAGGAAGATGTGTGTCGACGAGTCGAATAGAAGAATTTTTGCTGTCGACGGTAGCCCATTTAATCAAGTAGGCGTCTACAACATGCAAAATTTCCAAAAATTGACTAAGGGAGACTGGTAAAAATGTTACTTAATGTGGCTGCCTATTTTTTACAGTGGCAATCATTGTTCCTTGATTAATGCATATAATCTCTAGACAACTTACTAATGATATGAAATGCAGAGTAGGGCCATTTCAAAGATAGTAAATGCTTTTATTCAGTGTTCCCTTAATAGTGTTAAACTTTGAACATTTTTATAATTTTCTGAATATTTATTTCTCCCATTATGCAGGATAAGAGCAATGTTTGAGTTTGTTATTGTGCTCTTTTTGCTTGCTAATGCCCTGCGTGCAGTGCCTGGTCTCTATCCGCTTTGACCATTGCAACTCACTTCTTACTGCCATATCAAAATCAAACTTGATAAAAGTTCATGATCCAAAGTGCCATAGCCAAAACTATCACTAACACTTCAATTTTTAATTCAATTCAGTATTCAGTTCAATGTATTGCTCCTAGACAATTAAGACTCACACTGTATACAGCTTTATGCAGCCTAGATACTATAATTCCAGTAGGGTGTGTTAAAGGAGGCAATGTTTATGAAACATTTGGCTTACACAACGATTAATACTGACCATAGCTCGATTTTTGTGATGATTAATTATGACAGTGGCGCCATAGAAGTTCTTAGGATTAGAAATATAATATAGACTCCTTCATTTTTGCTACCTAGAACTGTTGGTTTTCAACTGTAAAGTAATTTAATCAAGCATTTATTTAGCGCCCCTTTAATATTTCTACTCAAAGTCTGTGTGCTGGCTTTCATGATGTCAAAAGTCACAGTGAACAAGTAAAATACATCTGTTAGCAAAACAATGCACAGTAAGTTGAAAAGAGTCACCAGTTGTGGGCCCACGCACAAGCGTGGAGCCAACCAACAGATTCCCGTCGACAGCTGACAGATGGCATAATTATTTATGTTTATAGAACTGTATTACTTGGCAAAGCCTGCCTTCTGATGTTCCTGCTCTCTGATACTTTGGTCACATGTGTCGGTTCTAATCTTAAGGATCATATGGATATGAAATGGCTTGGTGTCCTATAGTCACAACATAAGCCTAGCTTGTCCAAAACAAGCCTACTGAATATTATGAACAAGAAGACGGACAGAGAACTTGAAACTGCAGAGATGGTATGCACTCAAGATAGATTAGTTTGTGTGAGGAAGTTTGAGTGTCATTAAGACACATTAAAAGGATAGAAACATGGAACAGGCGAATCAGAAAAGCATTTAAGCACAACAGTTGGTGGGGGAGCTGAATTACAATTGCCAGCTTCTATTTAAACACAATTCCTTTCATCACATCCAGCTTCCATTTAAGTGCAATTCTATTCATTACATTCAACTTCCATTTGAACACAATTCTGTTCATCACATCTAGCTTCCATTAAAAAACAATTTGTTTCATCACATGCAGCTTCCATTAAAAACAATTTGTTTCATCACATCCAGAGTCCATTAAACACACATCTATTCATCACATCCAGCTTCCATTTAAACAATTCTTTTCATCGCATCCAGCTTCCATTTAAACACAATTCTTTTCATCACATCCAGCTTCTGCTTGTGCATGATTCTCTTCATCAATCCAGCTTCCATTTAAACAACTGTTGTTATTAAATAAATATTGTACAGGGTGTTGATCGACGTACTCCAGTAATACCGTGAGAGTTTACCATGATGAGTACACTGGACCTGTCGGTGGGAAAATGATACGGCGAGGAGAGGACAGACCATCCAGTCTCATAATGCTGAGCGCTAAGAAACTGGTGGCCGCGTCAGTTAGCTGAAGGAATCGATCGATATTCTTCTAAGATTGTAAGATTGGATTGAAATTACCAAGGTTTAGAATTCAGATGAGCTCTTGACTGTATTTATGTCAGGTCTTACAGGCCGTTAATTAATACTTCAAAATTAAAATTGCATTTTTTTAAATTGTAGGGCTGTAAATGCTTTCACCTTTTATAAAATGAGCAGTAAACTTCTCGGAAGGTCTTTTTTCCTACGTCGGTGTTTCCTCTGGTCAAACGTGTAGCAAAAATCTATTTTTGGTGCTTGGGATTTTACATGTCAGCGTGTTATAATAATTATTATTAAAAATAGATATCTGCCAAAACAAACTTGATGCAACACCAAGCGAAGATGTCGTGCGTAGATAAGAATGCGATGGAAGAGAAAATCAAAGAAATTACAGAATGTCCTATATGCTTCGATGTATATAAAGATCCGAAAATTCTGCCATGTATTCACACGTTTTGTATGAATTGCCTGAGTGAAACTTGGGAGAAACTGAACAAGAATCCGAGAGATACGATGCCTTGCCCGATCTGCAGGAAAGAATTCGCAATTCCTCAAACGGGGTTTGGTGGATTACAGAAGAATTTCTTCATGGACAGATTAACTGAAATAAGACAGGTTTGGGGGCCATCGTCGTCAATCAGTTTATGTGACCTCTGTTTGGGAGAGCGTGAATCAAATGCCGAAACCGATGTACAACCGGCTGTGATGTATTGTGCCGACTGTGATCAAAAATTATGCCAAGAATGCTACAAAAATCACAACAAATACAAGATGTTGAAAACACACAATATCATTGCTCTGAATGATGAACGGATTGGAAAATTGGAGATCACGCAAAAGGTTTTTTCCAAAAGCTGTTGTGAGACGCACTATAGAATACTAGAAAATTATTGTTCAGGTTGTCAAGTTGTGGTCTGTACCCAATGCGTTCTTGAAAACCATAAACAGCACGATTGGATGGATGTCGTCAAATGTGCACCGAACTTTCGAAATAAGATTAAAACGGCCAATGAGTACCGATATTTCTCCTCAGTTATGCCTGAACTTGGTAAGGAAAGAGATCATTTAGAAAACTACAAGACTGAAATTATGCGCAGCGTGGTGGAAATAGAATCAAATGTCAATAGAAGAAGGCAGGAACTTAAGGATTTAGTGGACAAGCATGCAGATTCAATTCTTTCAGAGCTGGACATGATTAGACAGGAAAGTCTCAAGAAGTGTGAACAGAGAAGAGAAGATGTTAAAACTCTGTTCATCTGTCTTGAAGGCTTTACGAATTACTGTAAGCAGATATCAGAATTTGGATCCGATATTGATATCTGTAGGGCAAAGAGTGATTTAGATGGTAGATTGAAAGAGCTACAAGAACTCTATGATTCTTCTGGCAGAAGTTCTTATCAACTTTCGTATGTTTCACTCAAGTTTAAAGATTTGCCAGGTTACTGGAAGTCTCCTGATCAGAATATGATTGGAAAACTAAAAGGTATGTATAAACTTTGTCCATACTTTCTTTCACTGCTTCATATCAGGATCATTGGGTGGTTTGACCATCCTGATTCTGTCCTGATTCTGTCCTGATTCTGACCAAACAAACTTGCTTACTTGATTGACAGAGTGCCACAATTACACTGGTCTCTGTGATGCAACTTTTATAGAGCTGGGGAATTTTGTAGATTTTCCCTTTCAATATTTAATTTCTTATTGAGTATAAAGTAAACCTGATTCAATTTTTTCTTTTTACCTTTTTGCAGGCAACTAATTTTGACAAACTTTTTGTGAAGCCTTCCAGTGACTTGTAGAGACCTGTAGGAAATCCTCCAATTTCTCACCACCAATGACTGATGCTTGGTAATTTAATACTGGCAGTGAACAAATGCCAAAGAAATAATTAACAATGCAGACAATTTGAAATCTCAACTAATTCTTTCAGTAGTGAGCTATTTCTATTGTGCTTTACAATTTAAACTTTAAGTATTGCTAAGATTACTAAGCGCTACATGTATAGCAAATCTCATTTTTTAACTACTATGACCAAACAAGGAGCTTTGCTTATTTACAGTTGGATCAGTCTGCTCTACATCTTCGGGCAGAGCTCCTAGTTCTCGTCCCTGGTCAGTTTTGGAGGTGCTTGAAGACTTTTGTCCTAATGAATGTTGTTTCAAACACAGGAGCAAATTACCTAAAAGTCTTTAGCGATGTTTCAGTCTTACTTTACTTGCACGAATACATCAACCTATTACTTTGATCACAGCAACAGTTTTTAGGAGTCATGAGATTATAGTTTGGTGATACCTATAGTGACACTTTTGCTAAAGCATAAGCACTTGATGACACCTTTTTCTTGAATAACACATATACATTTATTGACTTTAATCTGCAGTACGTAAAGACTCGTATCCAGATGACAATAGCAGCGAATTGTGCACAAGATTATCCGATGAAGAAACTGATGAACTGAACCATGATGACCTGGTAAAAGTGTACACTTCAGAGGAAGAAGAAAGGGAAGAATTTCATGACTGCACCGAAGTGAAAACATAGAAGTCAAAGTCGCTACCTCATATTTTATGCCCCAAGCAGATTACTCAAGTGAACCGTCAGTACTCTGTTCATACTTTTACGAGGCTCTGAGTGGGTCTCAATTTCTCCCAACTTCCCAGAGTTGTTGGTTTTGTAGTTCATAATATGGTGCTAATAGGAGATGAATGAAGTTGTGATCATCATAATTATGGCAAACAGTTCGTTTTCAGTTGTTCAGTTGTAGCATCACATACATCATATACATATATATATATAAATCATGATTTAAATCGAGTATAAAAATCATGATTGAAATCAAACAATTTTTTTTCATCATTAATAATTTGAATTGATAAAACAGCAACAGCTTTAAAACTATCTAGCAGTAATTTCAAAGCAATTGTCATTGTACTTAAATTGTGCAGTCTTATTTAAATATTCAATAGGTGACAGACAATGGAAGTTCAAGAAAAGTGTGTCCTCTATGTTTCGAAATCTTCAAGTGTGAATCAAGACTAAAGGTTGATTGGATGATAAAAATTTCTGGACATTAATTGTGTCAAATAATACTTGAAATAAAATCCAGGACAGCTGTGATGCATCAGAATAACAGTGCTAGGTGAAAGTTAGATCTATGCTACACGGAGTGGAGTCAGTGGACACTTGGCTTAGTTACTAAACAAAGAGTCCACTGACTCAACTTTAGTATAATAATCGGCTGGGGTTGAAAGAGTTTGCTCATTGTTAGGACTTGTTCATTCAAATAGTCTTGGAGTTGAAAAGGTTGGAAGCTGGTGTTCTTATTTATACTGCTAAATAAGAGACCAATACAATTGGACAATAAAAACATTGAATGAAGAGACTTCAAGAGAACTAGAGACCTGTTGACTATTTATAAGAAAATAGATGTTCAAAATAGATTAGTAAGATGATAAATATTAATAATAAGATTTGTAGTACCAGTAGCTCGTACTTGTTCTGAATTCAAGTGACATTTTATCAATATCTGAAATTTTGTGTGGAATTATGATACTCAATGTGCCTCAAACAATTTTAATTTACAGTAAAACAACTGTGTGACTGTGGCTATGTTAGCATGTTATGTTTTAGTAGTAATTATTTGACTAACCAAATAATTTCCTAGGAATTTTGATGTCCATTTAAAATATAGCTTCTCAATATAGCACTCAAAATGTAACACTCAGATTAAAATTTTTAAAAATCCGATTAAAATCAAAAAACTCCAATTTAAATTTAAAAAATCCGATTTCAATAAAAAATTTCAATTTAAATCAAATAAATCCGATTTTTTAAAATGTGTTTGAATTTTGTAGCAACGCCTTTGCTTGAACTTACATAATTGTGTTAGGCTCAGTGGCGGATCCATAGGGGGGGCGATGGGGGCGATCGCCCCCCTTATATTATTTGGAAAGAAATTTCTTTAGCGATTTTTACTTGGCTTTCGCAGCCCTTTATAAAGAAAGTATGCAATGTCAACAAAAATGTTCAAATTTTAATGTAGATATACACTGTTGTAAATTATATTTTGAAGTTATTTATAATTATTGAAATTTGAAATACAATCATTTGATGAAGACTAGAGTTTTAGATTTAGATTTTAGATTTAGAGTTTTAGTTTAAGAGTTTTAGTGGCAATCTGCGGTTGCCACTAAAACCTAAAAATCGCCCCCCCCCCCCCCTTACTAGATGGTCTGGATCCGCTGCTGGTTAGGCTTTGATCTGCTTCCAGTTAATAAGACTTTGCTCAATTGACATTTTTCCTATTTGCAAACGTGACTGTTAGCCACTCTTACATTAGGCTATATTATGTTATTTGAATTGTGCTAATTATATATAAGTAATCATTAAAGTTGCTTATGTTAACTAATTATATTGTATAAAGTGTTGCTTAGTAGTTAAAATCAAGATGCAGGCCATATCTTGTCAGTGATTTCTTTGAACCTGTGCAATTAAACGACATGATGTATTGATTAGATTTTAGTTGTTTTTAAAAGGATATTCTTTTCTAATATAGCAATCAACAATTGCACAGTCTGCATTGTAATATTTGTCTATAATTACGTCTAATGTAGGACTACAGGAATATGTGTAATTTCTCATTACCACACAAAATCGCGCATATTGACCACTGTAGACTGGTTCTGCGCTTGACCCATGCGCCATTATCCACATCCGGTGCAACCCTATCCGGAAGCTTGTGTCCGGACAGACCCACTAGCCTATGGGAATTTATGGCTCATTATTTTTCATTATTTCTTATCCAAACGCATTAAGCACCTACGAAATGGTAAGCGAAATAGAAATTCCGGGCCCCTATAGGCACAGCAGTCACGGGCTTCTAAACTATCTTTGGGCTCAATAAGAGAACTGAGCCCGAGTCCCTCAGAAATCGCCGGGCCTCAGTGTATTTGGCCCTACCTAAACAGCACCTCAGCGGGCTTGAGCACGATTAGTAAAGCCTGCAACAAGGTGGCAAAGGGTCGCGAATAGAAAATGTTTCGAATCATGTTATTTTCATGTTGAATATTGTCGTCCGATCGCAGCTACGGTTAGGGCTGCCGCTAACGAGTGTGTTATTTTTGAATTCGAGTACTCGCGCGCGTGGGATTTTGTCAGAACTTGTGAACATGAAGACTTGGGTTCACAATAAATGCATGTAG
Source organism: Bimastos eiseni (assembly GCA_959347315.1). NCBI lineage: Eukaryota > Metazoa > Annelida > Clitellata > Crassiclitellata > Lumbricidae > Bimastos > Bimastos eiseni. The sequence continues at coordinate 3,702,225 of OY365810.1, read as the reverse complement.
GCCTATCTATTGTTCAGTTACAGACCAGATGATTGTAGTTGTATTTTAGAGATGCATATACTTAGATATGGTGTAAAAGGAAAATTCATTGGTAATTGGAAACCTGATATAGCCTTCGTAATGCATAAATGCTCAATTCTCGGTTACTGAAAATTCAAATGTCTTGGTTACCGATGAAGATGCGAGTAAATTATTAGAATACAGTCTTCAAGCAGATACGCGTTATCACTATGACATGGGAGCCTGGTATACAGCATCTTATTCACGCTATAAAGCTCACTTTTCTGGTATGAGAATTCATTGCATAGGGCCCTAGAGTTTGCGTTATAGATATCGATGGAAATGTTCTTGATTCCTTTGGAGTTGTGGGAGGAACGGATAAACTCAATAACCCCATTTATTTGGAGATGACTGCAGATGGTAATATTCTTGTAGCTGATCATTTAAACCAACGCTTGGTGCTCTTCAATTCCAGTCTACAACTTCTGCGCGAGATTTACCCACATATTTCGGGTGAATCACATGGCGTGATTGAAAACAGGCCGCGAAAGATGATACTAAATGAAGCTAATCACAGAATGTTTGTGGTTGTAAACATATGAAAAGCTTCTGGAAAAGGAGAGTCTAAAGAGCAGTATGGCGATCGACTGTCGGTGTTCACTTGCCGTGAAAAGTAAAAATATAATTGTAACCCCTGTGTTACAATCAGTTAAATACTTCCGGGCCATCTGCTTCTCAGGCAGGCTCATATCCAGCTGCATATCGCGGTTGGGCCTCTTCTATGAGTTTTTCCTTGGATGCCATTCTTAGCAGTGAGTTTCCTCTCAACGTGCACCCTATCATTGTTTCTTTCCGGTTGTGTCTGGGCTCATCAGCTATCGGCGCTCTTTCTTCAATCCTTTCCATCATCTTTTTCATTTGTTTTATGTTTCGTCCAGCTGATTTTTCTACATTCAGTCTGCATTTCGAAAGCCTTCAGTCTTATATCCACTTTTCTCGGGGTCCATGTCTCTGCTGCTACTCGTCAAGTAGCATAATTGTTTAACTTTCCCTATTTCTTCCTCTCCAAAGTGTGTTCTGACTTCGATTTCCTTATTGTTATGCATTCTTAGTAGGCCTACTATTGTCTTTTTTGTTTGCTTCCATACCATATTCCATTGATTCTGTGGTCTGTCTATCCATTAGTGCATGTAAACCTTTCCGGGTTCTCACCATCACTGTCTGGTCATCTGCAAGACTCTCTGCTTTGATCCATCTTCCTACGACCTTATACCCTTTCCAGATCTTCTACTATAGAGGTGACAGCAGACATCCTTGTCTGCACGCCGTACCTGGTATACTTCGTGCTGTCTATGTCATCATCTGTTCGTATTCACATCTTATCCTTGTGTACATATCTCTTATATTATCATAATATTCGACGTCGCATAATGATCTTCTACTGAAGTAGGCCAACAAGGCGGCAAGTTGAATAGTTTTAAATATTTTATGTAAACGATGACCGCACAATCTGATACGCATGATCACCTTAAAATGAGAGCCTGGTATACAACATCTAATCCAGGCATGATCACTTACTGGTATGTCATAACTCTCGAAATATTGTAAGATGTCACAGCGGCTGAGCATAATGTTCGAGTTTATAAAAATATCAAAATGCAGTTCTGCTTAGTATTGTATATTTGCATAATTTCATTCATTTGCGTGTAGTAAGTTTTTTCGCTAAACGTATTTCAAAGGCAACTAATGTTAAGATTTGAAGAACTCTGTCTGTCTGTGTTAGACAACGACAAAATTGTTGTAAAAGACCTAGATTATTATGTTATACGAATATGCTTTGCAAAACTGTCCTATAATATGTATTCTCACAGTCTACGTCTTAAGTGTTTCGTTTGTATGAATTTCCATTCTAGTACATTTTCATGGAATTCCTACAACAAAGATAGCAGTGTTTAGACGTAATCGGACGCAGATATGTATTCTATGGGTTAAGTATTATGGCTGTTAAGTTGTTGACATTAACTTATGACTCTGAATAATAGTGAAAATGTATGAGCAAATGTATGTATTGGGATGGTTCACTTTACTTTGTAAGCAAAAATTTCAATTATGAAATTGAATCGCAGTTTCCCTTGTATCCATATAACCAAAGGAGCACACCGGGTAAATATGAAACGGATTCAGCAACATTTAGAGGTTGCGCAAAAATGAATATTTTTGCTGTAATTATCAACAATTATCGAACAGACTCTCAACCGATAACTGCAATTGTGTACATATGGGACTATGAGATGGTTACATACACTACCGAGGTGCTGTGAAAAACGAGCACCAACATGAAGACTGTAGCGAGCACATGCCATTGTGTCTGATTTTCCTTGGTGGGTTTTCGAGAGAAGAACTGCGATTGTACTGAAGTCTATCCTTTGTCTCGGAAACTATCTCGAGTCGTCGAAATGAGAACAGCGAGATTATCGCGGATTCAGAGGGAGAAAATGAAGACGTAAACTTACTCTTGTCTTCCTCGTGAGGTTCTAAACTTAGTCCTAGATCTACTCTAACCAACACAAAGTAACAATTACGCCGCGGCTTTTCCATTCAAAATCAAAGTCTCACGATTTAAGAAACATTGGTCTGAACTGTTCAACGCCGCCGTACTTGTTCATATTGTATCCTTAACGTGCACTTACGTTTCTTTACGTCTTTCTGTCCATCTGTCTGAATATATTGTCCTCTGGCAACCGGAATTTGTTCTTCGCGTGGCAGCTCTGAACAACCCACATGTAGCTTCATTTTGCGAAAGGCTCGTGAAGAAGCTGGCGCCCTTGCAAAACTATTTTGCTGTTCGTTTTTGCTGCTTTGTGTATTCGATGTTGCCGCTGTTTTTGTGAGCTGGCGATTGCGACCGAGTTCATATGGTTCTCTGGCAGGCTCACAGCTTGACTCTCTAATTAAGCCATCAGCTTAGTGTTCAGTATGTTACTTTTTACTAGACACTAATGTTTCATATCTCGCGTGTGTAAATTGCAATAATAAGTGCCATTTGCATCATTCTAATGTTTCTGCCACTAATGTTAATTCATGGTTCTGCTCTCATTGCCTTGCTTCATTATTTCCGTTTAATCACCTTCTTGATAACGATGTGTTTAGCCAGTGCATACGTGATAACAGTCCCTATGCCTACATGTACTCGCTGGCCGAACTGAGGGAGGATCCTCGTCTCGATGTACTCTCTGACCTAAACTTTGACCGTCCGCTTATTAACAATAACGACTTAGACCCGGACGATAACTATTATACTGCCAGGCCATCCACCTGTACTTATATAATCCCACCCACTTCTGAGTTACAAAATCAACCCCGTCCTAATCAAGTTTCGCTTATGCACGTTAATTCCCGTAGCCTAATGAGCAAGGTCTCTTGTCTAGAAAGCTTTGTGTCGTGTTTTGCACCTGATGTAATTGCTATAACTGAAACTTGGCTAGGCATAGACCAGTCTAACATGGTCCGTATTCCTGGCTATACTTTTGAGTCTCGACCTCGATCCACGGGCAGAGGGGAGGGGTGGGTTTTCAAATTGTTCTCACCATCTCACTTATGAATCCATATTTTTATCACTTACTGGTAAAAATGGCACATGCTCTACACTTGGCGTTCTATATAGGCCTCCCGGGTAGAATTTGAATGAATTTAACTTGGAATGGAACTCGTTCCTTGCCTCCCTTGCAATTAATGATAGAGACTTCCATATCATGGGTGATTTTAATATCGATCTCCTAAAAGCCCAAGACCACCAACCTACCAGCAACTTTCTAGATTTTGCTTTTTCCCACCATTTTCTCCCAGTTATTACACAGCCCACTCGAATAAACTTAAATCTGCCTATGATAATTCGTTCCAACTCTTGATAAAAAAAGATCATCTAACTCACCCAAACAACCATGGATGACCTCTATCCTTTTAAAATCACGAAATACCAAAGCCAAACTTCATGCCATTTTCATCAAAAAACCAACATTGGAAGATAAGACAAAATTCATATGCTATCGAAATAAATTTAAATCTTTACGTGAAAAAACTGAAAGGAATTTCTATATTTCTGAATTTAATAAGCACGCGAGTGACCTTAAATATACATGGAGGGTCAAAAGTCGATTCTTAAAGTAAAAGCACTTGATACGACCATTTCCTCTTTAAGCTCTAATGGTAATGTTATCAAAGACCCCAAATTAATTGCTGAAAAATTAAACAATTAGTTCACGGCTATTGCACAAGATCTGGTTGAAAAGATACCCCCAACCCATAATTCCTTTGTGACTTACCAAGGACCCTCCAATCCAAATTCTTTCGCCGTGTACCCTACTAGCCCAGAGGAAATTGGTTACTCTTAGTCGTTCCTTGAAAATTACCCACACTACTGGTCCTGATGATTTTGACCCATCAATAATCAATCCAATAGTTCCTATTATTGTTAAGCCCCTTGCTAATATCATCAATTCTTCTTTGACAACTGGTATTGTTCCTGATGCAATGAAATTAGCCAAAATAATACCTATTTATAAACAGGGCCCTAACAGGGACCAGTAATTATCGGTCTATTTCAATCTTACCCTTCTTTTCCAAGCTACTTGAGAAGGTCATGTATTGCCGTCTCTTTAATTTTATTGATAGTAATAACTTCTTATATTCTTATCAGCATGGCTTTCAACCGGGTCATTCTATAAATATGTCCTTACTCGACTTAAATGATCACGTTTCTGCTGCCATTGATCGAAATGAATTCTCTGTGTGAATCTTCATTGACATCGCCAAAGCCTTTGACTCTGTTAACCATGACATCTTATTAGCAAAATTAAATAACTTAGGCATTCGTGATTTGGCTCTGGATTGGTTCCAGAGCTACTTGTATAATAGATTGCAATGTGTATCTTGTAATGGCTCAATCTCCACAGCCAAATTAATAAAATATGGCGTTCCTCAGGGCTCCATTTTATGACCTTTACTATTCCTACTTTTCATTAATGACCTGCCTAACGTTTCGTCGCTTCTACTTTTTTACTCTTCGCCGGTGACACGAGCATTCTTGCTTCTGGCTCCTCTTATGTTGAATTACTTACACTTTTTAGTCGGGAACTTGTTCAGGTGAATAACTGGTTCATGGCTAACAGACTCACGCTTAATGCCACTAAAACTAACTATATTTATTTTTGCTTCGCATCGTAAAAACACTCTTCCGACTGAAGTGGTCTTAATGATAAACAATGTTCCGTTGCCTAAAGTCATCTCCACCAAATTTCTAGGCGTTTATGTTGACCAATCTCTTACATGGAAAACCCACATTGATAAGATTGCATCCAAAATAGCAAAAAGCATATGAATTATGTCTCGCATTGCCTATTTATTACCTGCCACAATATGCACTCGCCTCTATTATTCTTTGGTCCATCCCTATTTGGCATACTGCAATTTAGTTTGGGCGTCTAACTATCCCTCGAGATTAAGTAGGCTCATCTCCCTTCAAAACAGAGCATTTAGAGTTATCTGCAAATGCTCTCTACCACATACATGTACACCTAACTTACATTATTCCCAACCTCTTATCTTGAATGTTAATCAAATAACTCTAATGCAAACTAATGAGTCTATATAAAAAAATTTAAACAACCAATTACCTGCGGCTTATGCCAACTACTTCACTCCCGTCCAATCAACCAACCCGTATAACCTTCGAGATTTTAATAACTATAGACCGACCTACGCACGCACAAACACGCGCAAATTTTCAATCAGATGTGGTGGGACAATGGCCTGGAATCGTCTTCCACATGACATACGTACTTTGACTCAAATCAATGCATTCAAACACAAACTTCGCGAATACTTGTTTCTAAATTCAACTTAACGTGTTTTTCTGTTCACTTATACCTGTTAATCGTAGTTAACTAGTTAAGCATTGCATACTCTTTTTACAAGATGTATCAAATAATTGCCACCCTCTTAACAATTTAACTTGAAAGCAAGGGTGCCTCTGCTAGCGGGACCTCGATCCCTTTAGGGTTCTTCCTTATTGCTGTCTGTCAATCTACTAGTATTTCAAACTTGTATTTTCTATTCATGATTGTCAGTACTCAATAAAAAATCTTGGTTATGGTTATGCATAAATGTAATATATTTATATGTAATATAATTTTATTTCATGAATATAGATACAAGTCCTTCTGCTGAATTTCAGCGTGTTCATACAGATAGGCCTATGTCTGTGCCAGTCCAAAAATAGACGAATTGTGTGGGGTAACGCACAAGCATTAAAAATTACAGTTAGTCCGCCTATGCATAACTCTGCCACGCAGTGCTTTTATCAGAGCCATGTGGCTAAGTAAACCATATTTCGCTGTCATGCAAAGAGTTCTGTCGTTTTGAAGGAAAAATGCTGTGGTATCTGCACATCATCTCAATCGAAATATCTTATTCATACGAATCTTACGGATGTCTGTTTTTTCACGTCAGTTTTTTAGGTTAATTGGAAACCGACACTCGTGAGATTGGTCTGTAGACATATGCACCATTTGTTTATCACGACTGTTCTGAGGAGTCTGTCATGTGATAAGCAGATGATTAGATTATTCATCACTCTCATAAAATATATATATAATCGTACAAAGGTGATGTAATGTGTCGTTTGTATAACAATGCCAGTCGATGTTCTGTTTGTGTAAACAAGTTCGATGGTCAATAGACTATCTGGAATAGGCCTACATGGCAACAATGAGGATAAGACGGTATGTGAGAATACATAGGCCTACAGCAATGATGTCCTTAAGTATGTTACAGCGATCACAATCTCTAACAGCCTTAAAAACACTGAACGCTACGCAAAAGGTCTCAGAACAAGATATGTTGACAAACACCTGCCTCAATATGAAGTATTGTTTAGGAGTCGCGCATGAAGATCATTTATAACATAACTTTCAGTGACTCTTGGGCTATATTTAAAGCAAATTGAATCTTGAAAGTGCTTTAACGCCAATTGTTTACCTATAAAACACGGATATGATGCGGCAGATGCTTCATTGGACATGATCTGCTAAATAAATGATATTTCTTACGTTTAAGCACCTATAACGTACATGTAGACCTAATTGCTCATTTGTAGGACTCACAGATTACAAAGCAGCGCCATCTTTGTTCAAGACGATAACAAAAACAATTACTTCAACTGGTAATATTGCAGTAACTGGAATAACAATACTGGATGACGAGTTATTCATTGCAACTAAAAACAACAATGACATTGATGTTTATGACTCGACGAATTACACCTTCAAGCGTCTTTTGCGCTTGCCATTTGTATCGCCGTGGTTGGGCAGGAAGGTCCTTCGAATACACTTTCCTGAAGGGGCGCTATATAACTTTTGTAATGAATGAAATACGTCAAGATTATCCAATGACCAAAAGTCAACCACGATGCAATGACAAAGAAAATAAGAAATAATAATAATAAAACGAAATTATAGGCCTATAATAGGCCAGTCAAACTGTGGCAGTTTAAACTTTTAGCTTAGGTAATAATAATATTAATTACACACATGAAGTATCCAAATATTTGTCGATAAAGCATAATAAAAGTTTGAACTGTTTTGTTGAATCCCTTTGCGGCTTTTATGGCGCTATAGTCCTATAATTTTATTAACTGTATTTCACTGCAGTAGATATAAAATCTGGATATTTGTGGAATCTTCAATTAGCAAGGTATCTCCTTCTAATTAAATAGCCATTGTGAGGGATGCTTTAATTTTCTGTTATCCTTAGGGCACGTAGTCAGATTAGTCCATCTGCTGAACTCGGCTCTTAATACTTTTCCCTGTTGCTTCCTTGTAATTACCCTTTACTATGGGGTCTGTAAGCATCCCCTCCTCTAGCAACGGGTGTCCTCATTTGCCCCGACGTGCGCAACAATAGCAAACCCGGTGACGGGTCAAGAGACGGGGGTTAAATGGCGCTTGCCCCTTACACCTCTGCACACAGCCTGGGGCAAGTATTCGCACCCCGCGTTTCGAGAACCGTTAACTGTTGTAATTGCCTCGTCCGGACTTTCCTTATGTTTTGTCGACAAATTGGCTGAAGCGGACGACTGGTCCTGAGACGGTAATAACGGGTCGACTGAATGGTTCGTTGGATTTGAGACACGTGTCAAGGGTGAAAGGTCTTTTGTTGGAAGATGGTTTGCCAGTTGGACGTCCAACTGGAAGAAAGCGTTCTAACATTTGGAAAAGGGGCGGAATACTAACTATGTTGTGTTGTTTATCCAATGAAGCCAAGACGGAGTGTCCTGGAAGAGCATGTCTATATCTCTATGGTTTGTAAACCAAGCAATGAATGTGTACACACAGTTCGACATTAACCCCTCGGGTTTCTGCTACGATTTCAGCAAAACATTATTGCGGACTTGATTTGCTATCATTAGCGTCGCCACGGGGTCTTAGGATTCGTGCAAATCCGAAAAGTTTTTTATATGGGGGGGTACCATACGTGATTTGTAATTTGAAATTTCACAATTAAGTATGTAATGTAGTAAAACTTTGTCCCAAATCCAGATGATTTAAGTATTTTTTTCAAAATTAGAGTTGACATATCTTTGGTAAACAAGAGTCCAAAATGCACTCCATTTGGCATCAAATACTGAAAATTTCGTAGGCTCCTGGGGCTCCACCCCAGACCTCGCTGTGGATGCTTACGACGCTCCCCAGACCTCCTAATCCTTAGTTACTTTTGCACCACCCAAACTCGAACCTCTGGCGACGCCACTGTTTGCTATGAGAATGGTGTCAAATCTACTGACAAGATAACCTTGTCAAACGTAATGTCTAAATTCTGGCTCATCGATGCGGCGTTGTGGCGCTAAGACAACTTGAATTTCCATAATTTTCTACATTTACCCGCTGATGTATGCGAGTAAACTACTTGTAAGCAACTCACACATGGAGTAGATCAGAATTATGACCGAATACTAATTTATCGTGGACACCTAACCGTCGAAATGTTTAAACAATGAACACAAACATTATCTTGCGAAGGCATCTTCAATTTCAGCAGACCTTCATAGTAGTAATAATAAATATATTTAGGCCTACTTATTATAGTCTTGCGTGCTTGTAATTGATATAGCGTTTGATGAGCGCTTGAGAATATTATAATTTATGATCACGATTACGAATCATATTATAATTAATATTATTCTTTTATTTTAAAGTTTAGTTGTCCTCGGAATTGATCCAACCAACCTCAGGTCAGTGCCTCCTTTGTTACTGGAATCATTCCGCCAAATCGCAGTCTGCGTATTTGAATAAATAATAATATCAAGGCTATGTGGAGCCTAATTAAATATCCAAGTGCAGAGAAATTCCCAGCGCTGATACTAAGCGTAGAGTTTCCTTTGTCGCTTCAGTCCACTGATTTCCCTCTCGAGATTTGCAATTTCTGCGTCGAGAAAACTGTTCTCTCCTTCCAGAAGCTTCGTCCTTTCCTGGACCTCGACCTCTCGATCCTTCTTTGAGCTTCGAGACTTCTTCGCTGCTTCGTTGTTCCTCGAACGTTTCTCGAAGTACTTTCCGTCCTTGAGTTCCTCTGGGATCGGACGCTTGGGTCCCCTTGGACGAGGCTTCGCTAAGAAACATCAGATGCAAAACATGAACATCGAATACAACCTAGGCCAACTAACATAATCAAATCTATTCAAATATGATATGCCCCCTTGTATGATATAGGCCCAGTCTAATACATTCTGACGGCAGTGCTTTTACCAGGTGCGAACAGGTTACATAAGTGTCTGGAAACTAACACTATGGTACACATAATTACCTAGGCCTACAACACGAAGAAAGCATAAGATGAAGGAATAAGCTCATTGGATCAGATGAAGAGAAAAGATTAATTATGATAAAAATAAGTAAATGAAATAACACACGACAACCTATCGTCTCCATGCCTGAGGATAGGGTAAGGCTTCCGATGTGGTTGTACGTGAAGGAGGCGTTGGACTGCGTTGGCCACTGGGCGATTGGTCCGTGATCTCGACCTGTGCGATCCATCTGTGGCTCAACAACGATCGGCTTCACTTCGCCGTTGAGTCCACGAGTATCCACCGATCTATTTGTCAATGCGGAGGTATGGTTGAAGTAAGAAAACATGCTGTTACCAACACCAACAAAATCGTCTTCTATGTAAAGCAAGCATACAAATACGGAAATATGCAACATGAAATTCTTTAAAAGGCGCTATATGTTTATATATAGGCCTATCCTTATATAGTGTACAAAAAAATCGTGTGTTCTCAGTGGCTGGCCCTGCGCTCTGGAAAGGGTTCCCGTTGGCATTGCGCTTGTTCCTCTGGGTCCACTCTGACTCCTTTTATACCCGCCTTACAACTGTTCCTTTCAGCCGTGCTGATGTCGAGAACGCTCCTGAGTAGAAACGTTGAAAGTACGCTATATAAATCTACGCAATGAATGAATGAACATAAAAAAACATAGATACAAACATACACACATAGATATATATATATATATATATACATACTTATTTATAATTATAAAAATAATTCCTGCACACACTTGCACAAACTCACATATTAAAACATACATCTGCTAAAAGCTACATGAACACAAACACACATGCATGCGTGCTCACATAATATTCATACATACATTGAAGCTACATGCAGACGCCTACATTTCGGGGGTTGAGAGCTTTAAGGAGACGTACCCCGTGTAATACAAACTAGATAATATCCGCTACGAAATTGACACACACACACACGCACACACACACACACGCACACACACACACACGCACACACACACACACGCACACACACACACACGCACACACACACACACACAGTTATGCTGTCTATCTAAGCTGATATTGCGCAATACAAATACGTAGACCGAAGATAGACAGAAAGACAGATAGACAAACAGGTAAGCTGATAGATAGATAGATAGATCAGAAGTCGACATAGTAGACGCTGTTGACCTATGTAGATAAAATCGCAAGAGAACAAGTGAGAAACTGTAACCGTAATATCCAAATTTCTAAAGCGCCACTTGAAAGCCAAGCGCAGGGCCCAGCTTATTCACGATCGCTGCGTCAATCGAAAGGGTTGTCCAAAGGATAGTCCGTGGGAGGTCAGAGTTCGGTTTTCTGAAGGTCAGCAGGGAGGCAGAGTAGCTGCTAAGGAGGGTGTCGTTTTGGTCGAGGATTGACGGGTAGAATGTCAAGTAATGAGACTGGGTAAGCGTTCTTGAAAATAACTAGTGAGAAACATAATTATAAAACAAAGCGATCTAAATAAATATTATAGCAAACAGAAGTAAAACGCAATAAGACTATAACGGAGAAAACAGTGATAAACTAAGATGTACATATTGATAATTCAATTTAAAACTTTAGGCGCTATATAAATTCACAGTTACAGTAACGAGCTCGTGCAATTTGGAAATGCAATGCTACGTAATTTCAATGTGCATTTCTACAGCACAATTTTCTAAACCCATTCTTCAGGAATAGTTTTAAGCACCCTAACTACGAATCGCCTACTGACTGACGAAATTATTAGCATTTTCTTTGTTTACAGACGTTTCGCACTTTCATCTCTTTGTACATCTCTTTGGATTAACCTTTGTTTTACCTGTAAGGTTACCTGAAGGTGTGTAATATATCCTTCTGTCTTTGGTAAATCAATCGCGGTGTGTAGACAGTTTTCTAATTGGAAGTGATCCACATGTTGGAGATTCTAGAATTAACCGACGAGAAATAGAGCTTTGACTGGCTGAGGAACATTGACGATTAAGAATGCTTTGTCAGTCGTCTCTGGTCAGTTATGTCCAGCCGACTGGCCGTGGCTAGAAGTTGCGTAACTGGAACAGTCCACTTCACAAGCACAGGGGTGCAAGCGTGGTTCCTCTCCAGAGCTCTACGTCTTATAAATAGAGAAACCTATAGACAGATGCTCCAAAATCCTGCTTACATAACAGCTTACTTTTACTTTATCTAAAGTTTCACTAACCATATTAGAGTTTGTTAATTTGCACGATGATGAAAAACGGCCCGTAATAGGGACCGTGTTGGACCCTGTCACCCCCGTGGTCACTGTGGGATGAGTCTGACGTTTAACCCCCATTGGTTGGAAGTCGGGGCACAGGTGGTGCTTCTCCCTAACCCCAAGCATTCAGTTCAGAATTGAATCAGCTTAATTCGGTCGAGGTCTAATGACATCACTTTGTAGGTCGAACGAATATTGACACTTGAGACAGCCTTGATTACTTTCTGTGTAATACAAGACATTGCAAAACAAGTCAATACATATGCAGTACATTACAACAATATGATAACAATGCAACACAAATACAATTGATATAAGTCAAAGTCCAATTAAATATAATATTATAATATTATTAGTAGAATTCAACTCAGGTATAAATGTTACATTGCCTTCCTTAAAACATTTAGTTTGTGTAATCTTGATTCCTTTATCATAATAACAATAATAACAATATTAATAATAATAATAATAATTACTATTATTATTATTATATTATTATTATTATTATTATTATTATTATTATAATTCTTATCAATAATAATAATAATGTTAGTGATGATAATTATAATAATAATAATAATAATATTATCATTGACCCGATCTGATAATAATAAGCTTGGGCTCACAAACAATCGAGATGGGACGACCCTTTGATCGAGCTCGGGGTGGCAGACCTCGCCTCCAGAATGCCTGATTCCCAGAATCAGGCACGTCTTAGAGCAGTGGCAGCCCCACACGTAGGCGACTGGCTCTTAGCCCTACCGATTACAAACTGCGGGCTGAGACTTGACGATGAGTCCCTGAGGGTGGCGGTGGGTTACAGACTGGGGTTACCTGTCTGTTTACCTCATTCCTGCCCATGCGGTGCCCTGGTCGAGAGAAACGGATATCACGGTCTCTCATGTGGCCTGGGCCTGGGACGCTGGCCCAGACACGCGGCCCTGAACGACCTTATTTGTAGAAGTTTAATCCGTGCAGGGATCCCCACTGTCAAAGAGCCGGTGGGATTGACCCGATCTGATGGTAAAAGACCAGACGGTCTCACTCATATACCATGGCGGGCGGGGCGGTGTTTGATATGGGACGCGACATTCTCAGATACAATGGCAACGTCGTATCTGCCAGAAACATCACAAAGAGCGGGCGCTGCGGCCGAGAGGGCGGCGAACCTCAAAACTCAGAAATACGCCGAGCTAGCCTCCACGTACGTCTTCACACCGGTGGTATTCGAAACCTTTGGCCACATCAATTCCGAAGGCCAAAGCTTCCTTTCAGAACTGGGACACAGACTGAGCGCCGTCACTGGGGAGCAGAGGGAAACGACTTTCATCTACCAGCGCATCTCGATGATTATTCAACGCTACAACGCAGTTGCTTTCAAGGGAACTTTCGCTGCTCAGCAGTCCAACGAGCAGGGCTACTCCGGACGACATCACCATTAAATAGATGAAATCAACTCATAATAATAATAATTCAATAATAAAACAACTCCACCAAAGTAATAATAATAATAATAATAATAAATATTATTATTATTAATAATAATAGTTATTATTAAAGGGCAAAGAGGGCAAAAAGATAATAATAATAATCGCTATAGAAACCTTCGGTCCCCTCAATAGTGAGGGCCTCGCCTTTTTGTCTGACACTGGACGCCGACTTTCGACAACTACCGGTGACACCCGAGAGACAAACTTCCTTTTCCAGAACTTGTCGGCATTGATCCAACGTTTCAATGCGGTGGCTTTTCAGGGCACTGTGTCAAGATTACAATCCACTGACAAGCGGCGACCCAGATGGCCTGATGACAGATCCCTTGGCAATGCCAATGATGAATAACACCATATGTGACATAATAATGATGATGATGATAATAATGATGATGATGATAATAATAATAATAATAATAATAATAATAATAATAATAATAATAATAATAATAATAATAATAATAATAATAATAATAATAATAATAATAATAATAATAATAATAATAATAATAATAACAATAATAATACAATAAATAATAAATAATGAAAATAATAACAATAATAATAGTAAGAAGAATAACAATCATGACAGTACTGAAAAATAATAATAAGAATATGCGAATAAATGAAACCAGCTACATATAATAATAATAATAATAATAATAATTATTATTATTATTATTATTATAATTATAATAATATTATAATAATATCTATTGACAGGTGGGGCAAAGTCTGGTTTGGGATATACGGTCCACCTTCTCGATCGGACGACAGCTCGGAAGGTGTCAAGTACATCTAACACGCGCTCATGGCGCCGACTCCACAGAGGCAACAGAGACATTCGCCTCAGCGCTCGTCAAGGTTCTAGGGCGAGGATATGATTTCCCCTTAGTATTTCTGGGACATTCTAATTGTTCCCATTGTAAAATAATAAAATGCATGAGGAGAGTTTGAGGTCAAAATGGAGGAAAGGGAGGTTGAGGCTAAAATGGAGGAAAGGGAGGTTGAGGCTAAAATGGAGGAAAGGGAGGTTGAGGCTAAAGAGGGAAGGGAGGTTGAGGGCAAAATGGAGAAAAGGGAGGTTGAGGATAAAATGGAGGAAAGGGAGGTTGAGGCTAAAGAGGGAAGGGAGGTTGAGGGCAAAATGGAGAAAAGGGAGGTTGAGGATAAAATAGAGGAAAGGGAGGTTGAAGCCAAGATGGAGAAACGGGTTGTTGATGGTAAAATGGAAGGCAAGGGGGTTGAGAGCAAAATGCAGGAAACCTTGGGGAAAAAATGAGGAAACCTTAGAACAGACTGGAGGAAACCTCACCCTCCCGTTTCTCCATTTTACCCTCACGCTCTCTTTCCTTTGCCCCACCTGTTTCAGGGCCTAGCCTTCACGGTCCAGCGGTTCATTGTGGTGATATTCCCCAGTACTTTTGCAACACTGGATTTTAACGTCTAATGGGGGCCGTTCCAGATGTTTTTATAATATTTGAAAAAGTAATAATAATTATAACTGGGACAACAACGTCAAGTATGATCATTCTCAGACATTCATACGCAGCCTAAATTCGACAGTTAGCAATATAGATAATTGGAGATCCCTTGGTTATCCTATTTGACTATGGGTATAGACTATAGTCTAATAGAATAAAATATATAGAATAATGCTAATTATAACACGTGAGGAAAATATTAGTGTATCTTTCGTGATTTTACTCCGCACCTATCTAGAAATTCGTCAGCTCTCTAAATCAACATGGAGGTCGGGTCTACCCTATCAAAAGTTGCCCAGGTTGCTCACATCGACTAAAACTTTTGTAAATATAGTCTTCTCAATATCCAACTGAACGACTATCAGTGGATCCGTGATAACCGGTGATCTGGGCATTCGTAGGTTGCCGATACGCTGGCAACTTCCGTCTGTTTGGCTCAGCCGCTGACGCTGCCATTACGACCGACTGCTATACGATTTCGCCGTAACAGTGACAGATCCATTGATAGAGAAAGCTTGTGACACAATTGTTTACGTAGTAAGCCTATCATAGTTTGGGATGTCATGGAACCGAATACATTTGCTGCATCTTATGAACCTCATGAGTCATGATGCAAGATTTCTGCATCGCTAGGAGACCATAGTTATTTTCAACATTGTAAAACGCATGTGTCACAGCGGTAAAGAGGCTCATAAGATGGAATGCAAACATGCCATCTCTCGGTCACACAATTTGGTCATGTTGCGATCGAACCCTCATGACGCTCAAACACAGAGTCATTGGAGTTTGTACACGAACTAGGAGGCAAGATATCCGCAGCGATATGAGACCATAGTTATTAGTTACATAAATGACTCCTTGACTACGAAATGAAATGTTCAGTTCGTCCTCCTTTCTTACTGCTTGTATTCTTAGGCTATTCATGGATCTGGCTACGCTACCTCTTTGAAATCTTAGCTGCTACTCTTTCCTACCTAGTCCATGTTTATAAGAAGCTTGGTAACCAATCCACCAAAGTATATTTTTAATTTATTAAGCGCCTTTACATTCTGAGAAGGGATCATACCAATCGGCCTCTGTGCCCAGTGCCGGATTAAGCACTGTGGAGGCCCATAGGCAGTGAAACTTTTGGGGCCCACGCCCCAGGCCCCTAGTCGGCCTAGTGCCTACTAGAACGCCAGCATTTCTTCTTAAAGCTTCACTGTGGCTTCCTTTTTCTTTCTTCGCTTCTCTACTCCGCTTTCGTGCCTTCTCTCGTTGATCGACATTTTATCTAGGGCCCTATTAATTTTATTTATAATTATTTTATTTTATTTAACTAAGTTAACTACTAGACTAACTTGAAGAAGTTGAAGTGTAAATATTATTGTATGACGTCAGCGTCGTCACGTTCCTCTATTCTTAAGAATAAGTAAATAAGTAAGTTACAAAAATTCTTTCGCCACGGTCTCATGGGGCCCCTAAAAGTCGCGGGGCCCATAGGCAGTTGCCTACTCTGCCTAATGGGTAATTCGGCCCTGTCTGTGCCCAAGGCTACGGACAGAACTATGGAAATCTTTAGGTAACCAGAGGAATATTTGGATCTCGACCTGTGCGATAACAGTCAAAATGCTGATCACCAGACTAGCTTTGACTGAATGCCTGTAACGCTAGGCTTTTATAGTTAGATTGTACAGTAATGTAGGCCGAGGATGAGAGAATGTAGATTTCGAGAATGTAGTTAATAAGGATCTAGATTACGACAAAATGATTCATTTCTAAAGGCTTCAAAAATAGACGAGTCCATGACATGCGGCATTGAATATGTTGCGAAATCGCCTTTTGTCTACGGAATAACACCTGTAGTGAGCTCATATAGGATGTAGATTTCATACGGGTCCCATCCAATACCACTGGAAGTACAATCCGGGAAACAAAAGATGAATCCTGTATACAAAGAAGTCACTTGATTAAATGAAAGAAATTAAAATCTGTAAATATAGAGAGATTTCTTTGCGTGCTTCTGTCTGTCTGCCCGGCTATTTTTTTGCAATTTTATAGCTATTGACTCGAAACCTTCACCGTTGGTTCGGGGAACACCTGGGACACGCAGTCGAGGGGTTGGCGAATCCCGCGGCCGTCCTCTTCCTGGTCTCCAGGCCCAGAAACCTGTATCAGCAACCCCAAAGGAACGTTTCCTTTTCATTCGCCAGGATTGTGTCGACGAAACACCTGTAAATTTGCCGACATGTGCACGAGATATATCTTCGCTACACCTCTTCTTTTACGGTTTGGGAGATATCGTACAGGTAGCAGTAGTTGGCCATCGATTGCAGGGGTATGTACTTCGTACGCATCAGTGTCTTATACATAATTCCGTTTATACATTTCCACACGGTTACACCTAATCACCCGAAACCTCCGTCGTTCGCTCGGGGAACACCTTGGATACTCATTAGTTAGTGAATACTGCGATCGCCGCTTGCTCTCTGCGGCCAAAAAACCTGTCTCAACCCGTGCAACGCCGGGTTTCCCAGCTAGCAAGTGAATAAATGTAAAAATGGATAACAAGAGTAGGCGAATTTACAATACTCATTGTGGCCTAGAAACCGGAGTTAAACTCATCACCGAGTAAAATGTCTCCGAAATGACAACACCAACCAAATGTGATGCAAATTATTTATAAACCACTACGGTCTATATACCGTGCAATATTTCATAATTTAAACTTTCACACATTATTGCATAGTTTTAATTTGCACGTACTTTTAACTTTTCATTCAAGCCTGTAATGTATTTCAACAGTAACGTCAGGTTTAAAACCATGTCCTATAGGATATCCTTATTTTTAATGTTCATTATATTCTAGAGTTGTACTGCTCGCAACAAAAAATTGCCAAAGATCTCAAGTTTCACTTCAATAATTTTCAGTATCAAGTCATTTTCGTCCGATTTTCTCGTTATTATATTACAATGCAAATATTTTCCAGAAATTGTGTTCTGTTGAACGACTTGCTGTGACATAATTCTCACATTTTGTGGCGACATTTCTGAAGTATCTTTGACGACGGAATATTATTGATTAGGCCTCGACAACTTCAGATTCCTCTTCACCATCCAGTTCCGCATCGTCATCGATGGTGGCTTCTTGGTACTGCTGGTATTCGGAAACGAGGTCGTTCATGTTGGACTCGGCCTCAGTGAACTCCATCTCGTCCATACCCTCGCCAGTGTACCAGTGGAGGAAGGCCTTGCGACGGAACATGGCTCTGAACTGCTCAGAGATACGCTTGAACAGCTCCTGGATGGCTGTGCTGTTTCCAATGAAAGTTGCAGACATCTTGAGGCCGCGAGGTGGGATGTCGCAGACGGCTGTCTTCACATTGTTTGGAATCCACTCGACAAAGTAGCTGCTGTTCTTGTTCTGGACGTTCAACATCTGTTCGTCCACCTCTCTCATTGACATCCTGCCTCGAAAGATCGCAGCCACGGTCAGGTAGCGTCCATGTCGGGGATCGCAGGCAGCCATCATGTTCTTAGCATCAAACATCTGCTGTGTCAGCTCTGGAACACTTAAAGCGCGATATTGTTGGCTACCGCGTGATGTGAGTGGAGCAAAGCCCGGCATGAAGAAATGAAGACGCGGGAAGGGGACCATGTTAACGGCTAGCTTCCGGAGGTCGGCGTTCAGCTGTCCGGGGAAACGGAGACAGGTGGTGATACCAGACATGGTAACAGAGACGAGGTGGTTGAGATCGCCATATGTCGGGGTTGTTAGCTTGAGGGTGCGAAAGCAGATGTCATAGAGAGCTTCGTTGTCGATGCAGAATGTCTCGTCAGTGTTTTCCACCAATTGATGGACTGATAAGGTGGCATTGTAAGGCTCAACGACTGTGTCTGATACCTAGAGAGTGACAAAATATCTAAGCTTTATTTAATGACAATGTAGTACAATAATTACCAAATTAATAAACATGTTGAGCAATAATTACATAATTTCATAACCTCCCCAATTAGCTACTTACCTTTTCAAATTGCTTATTGTCTATTCGAATTCTTAATTAACTTATTCAAATTTAACAATAACCATGCCTGGGTTGCAGTGCCGCCAAGTGGGCACCTTGAATAGGCACGGTATAAATTTATGGAATAAATTAAAGTGGGCTGACACGATTTCTTAGTGGATTAGTCTTAGTATTGGCACACCATCGGTTGATGCCTTGTCCATTAGATACGGGCAGGATGGAGGTTATAAACACCCTGTTGACAAATGTGTTCTAAAAATGACTTGGCTGGTTAAAGGGCTAATAACAAGACAAAGCTAATATTACCGTAAGTAAGAAATTCTAACCAAAAGGGCAAATAGCTGCCAAGAGATCTTATTGAAGCATCAATTATTAAAGTCAGATGACTAAACATAAAAAATAAACCAGTCACTTAAAAAACTTACACAATAAATAGACAAATAATGTATAAATAATAAGATTGCCAATAAATATTTAAATTAACAGATACGTTGAAAAAATAGATCAGGAAGTAGCAGCTTAGCAAGTAGAGTATTTCAATAGAAAAATAAAAAGTCGACAAGCTTTTGCAAACCTTGGGAGATGGAACGACTGAGAATGTGTTCATGATCCTATCTGGATACTCCTCCCTGATCTTCGAAATGAGTAGGGTTCCCATTCCTGATCCGGTTCCTCCTCCGAGGGAGTGTGTCAGCTGGAATCCCTGGATACAATCACAGCTTTCCGCTTCCTTTCTAACGACATCTAGCACTGAATCGACCAGTTCCGCTCCTTCCGTGTAGTGTCCCTTTGCCCAGTTGTTACCCGCTCCGCTCTGACCGAATACGAAATTGTCCGGACGGAAGATCTGACCGAATGGACCAGATCTGACGGCGTCCATCGTCCCAGGTTCCAGGTCGACTAGGATGGCACGAGGAACATACTTTCCACCTGCAATTTGTAGTTATTATCAAGGTTAAGCAGTTTTGAGGAAGAAGCTTAACACATATTGAAAATAATTGCTACAACATTATTGTTACACATTGAACAATAAATTGATTAATTTGTTAAGAAGAAATTCATGAATCAAACAAAACATATATCAATATTATTAATCAATCAATCAATAAACAAAACTTGATTAATAAATTAAAAGAAAATGTCTGTCATTGTGTCAGTCTTCTGCATCTGACAGTGTGTTGTTATATCTGTCTGCATCTTATTGTATATCGTACCAGAGGCTTCATTGTAGTAAACGTTGATTCTCTCCAGCTGTAGGTCGGAGTCTCCATTGTAGGAACCGGTGGCATCGATTCCATGCTCATCGGAGATCACCTCCCAAAACTACAAACAGCATACATCCACAAGTTGGATAAGGAAGTAGGTCACAGAAGAAGGTAAGAAGGAAGGAGGTGGGGGTAGACATAAGGAACGAGCAGAAGAAAAAGAAATCGAGGAAACAAGAAAAATTAATTAAGAAGTAAGCGAACAACAACAACAAAAGAAGAGCAAAAAGAACAATTTTTTTAAGCTACTCCAACCACGGTTAAAAATTGTGAAGTGGCTTCATATTCAGAGCTCTCACTATCTAAGCTTAGCAACTAAGGAATGTTTTACAATAGTCCTCACTTACTTGCTAACTTGCATCAAATTGCTCTTTAGGCTTGCAACTTTAGGTGACATTATTAGTCGGTTAAAATGAGCCAAAAATTCTAAACGAGACATACTACATTATATTTTATTGATTAAAACATCTGAGCTTGATGTAGCGGCGGCGCTGACCCTAAAAATTTGGTACGCAGTAGTGGCAATATGTATAGTCCGCGTATGATGTTCATTTAAAAGTATTTTCTGACGAAATTGAAATTTTAATTTTATTTACAAAATACAATGGTTGAATATTTTAATTTCTTTTATTTCGTAAAAAAATTTGAAATATTTTATTTTTGGCGGTTTATTTATCTTTCTTTTGGTACGCAATTGCGTATTTTGCTTCCACGAAGCGCCGCCACTAGCTTGATGCATGCTAACATTATGCAAAAATAATTCTTACAAAATAGCAGCTCTGAGTTGAAAGAAACCATCAAGACGACCCGAAGAATAGTGGCGGGGGTATGAACGTAAATATATACGTTTACTTATTAGAAGGCTCACATCCAATGCATGGCCTCCCCTTGCTCAGTTTTAAATAAATCTCTCACCACCGCCGACTCTATGAGTTTCAAGCCCCATTTAAGATACCCCTGTACGGACCGAGGAGACACTTTTGTATATGTTTTCGACCTTGCTAGATGAATCCATGAATTCAATGAATTTATCAGGACATACACGGTACTTGTAAAGTGCTTGCCCTACATAATATGTAGGGCAAACACATTGCATGTACCGTGTATGGAAGGATATCCACTCCACTACATACATATTATGTATGTAGTGGAGATCCTTCGCCACTGCCATTATTTGAATGGAGCGCCTAAACAACGAATGTCTCAGTGTACGATCATTGCTAGCCATACACTGGAGCCTCTGAAATAAACCACCATTATAAGTGAACTTGCATCCCCACGCACAGAGGCGCCTTGATGCAAGCCATAGCCATTGTGGCTAACCAGGCCGGTTTATGACTCAATGCTTTCGCGCGATAGACCTCGAACTATCGGAGCCATTATGCCTAAAGCCAGTCACTTTGTGGCTGACTGTCTTGTGTATTCATTAGTCTTGTGTATTCATCACAGACCACTTTTAACTTATCCGAGAATTTTCAAATGCAAATTACAATCAAAAGCGTTCGTCTTAAGATTTAGATGAATCAGAGTTGAGCTTGTTCTATTTTTAGATCGAATGACTTAATAGCACCGTCAATATTCCGACACCAACCGTCAGCACTTCAATATGCGTGAATCCTACATATGCGTACAATACATACATACATACAAACATGCATACACATACATACAAACATGCATACATGCATACAAACATGCATACATACATACATACAAACATGCATACACATACATACAAACATGCATACATACATACAAACATGCATACATACATACATACAAACATGCATACATACATACAAACATGCATACATACATACATACATGTGTGAATACATACTGTGAAACACAAAATGCATACCTGTCTACGTATAAATATGCAAAGGCTACCTATCTTCAACTTTACATGCTCGCATTCATGCATACATAACTATGCATGAATTATACATGCATTCATCCATAAAGTCAACACGATATAAATCTTGCATAAATCTTGCTACTGGTATTCAAGCGCGTAAGTCAGTTTTTAATTTATTCACGATGCTTGATGTTGTAAACACATAAAAATCTGAATAGTGGGTCATGTTCATTGCATGTCCAATCAGAATATTCTGTTCAGTTTCTGTGTTAGGTCAAAGTTCAAAAGAGACAAACGCCATCAATGACTGTACAGTTATAGACTGATGACTCATTCATTTTGACCTTTTGAATAAAACGATTGTGTACAAGGGCAATATATCATTCAATATGCACAGGGCAATTTTCGACATAAGCTATTACACAAGTATTCATTATATTATATCCATTACTTTAATCCACTATCTTGTGTAGTGCTGTCACAATATCTATACAGAAAGTTTTTTGCTTGTAATTATAAATTAACACATGGAAATAATTGCCATTTTAAATTTGTTAACATGCATAAAAAGTTACTTGTTTGAAGTCTATTATAACAGTTTTCTACTCAGATAACAATGTTACATCTGTGCAATATATTTGTATTTTCTTACTGTAGCAAGCTTTAAGCCTCGCTCAAAAGGTTAATGCGAGGATTTCCTCGCAAAAGTTAACGTCTCTGGGCTACAGTTTAGCCAAAGAAACGTTTGTAGGCTACATGCGGCAAGCATTAATAGAATATCAGTAGCAATTGTTTACGTATAGTTGGGGCTAAGGCATGTTTTAAGGGTAGTACCAGTCTGAAGTCAGAAGAGAGTTAGAGGGTTACGTTAGCCATCCTCGTTATGATACAGAGTCGTTAAACAGAAGCTACAGACCATTCATTATTTAGAAGAATACAATATCTACTTGCTTCCACCAGCCAACGCTGACGAATGTCTGTGCGTAGATGCAACAAACAACTTATTTAAGCAAATTACGTGGTCTTAAGTGGCTCACAACACTTGTCTGTGTTTTAAAACTAGCAACCACTGCTAAATTTTACTGAAAATTTAATAGCCCAATTTTCCTATTTCTCCAAACGCACGTGATTAGTCCACAGAGACACCCTCCTTTACACAGACCAGCAAAAGCCGGTGAATAAATTTCGAAGATACAAAAGTCTGCAACACTTGTACTGAACAAATTTCTGCCATAAATGTAGACGGTTAATACACACCTTTGAGCCTATCTGGTTTCCACACTGCCCGGCCTGTATATGGACAATTTCCCTCATATTTGATGCTTCAAAGTTGCCTCAGTTGTCTGGAACAAGATGGTCTTTTACGTCTGTCTACTACGACTGTTGCTTGCGATATGCTTTCACGTGACTGCGAAGATCCGACCTAGAAGATGGCCGCCCGTAGCCGAAAGAGAGACAGAGAGAGGGAGAGGAACAGCATCCCAGCGGAGACAGACGGGCAGGCAGACAGACAGAGTGGGAGAGATGAAGTCACCCAGTGAGGAGCACGTGGTGTGCATCACAAAGGCAGCTGCAGCCAGCATAGTATAGCTCTTTGCCTGTGTAGCTTTAGAGGCATACAGGCAACGCCTACCAGATCTCTCTCTCTCTGTATCTCTCCCTCTCTCTGTATCTCTCCCTCTCTCTGTATCTCTCCCTCTCTCTGTATCTCTCCCTCTCTCTGTATCTCTCCCTCTCTCTGTATCTCTCCCTCTCTCTGTATCTCTCCCTCTCTCTCTCTCTCTCTGCATCTGTGTACATGCTAGCTTTGCGGTCTCTCTTCCTTGTCCAGATGGCGGGTATATTTAATCTGATGTACGCTATACAGACAAACAGACAGCCAGACGGACACACAGACAACTGATAAGGACAGTTAGACAGACAGATACCAATAGACATATGGATGCAGCTAAACAAACGGATAGGCAGACAGATAGAAAGTCAGACAAACGGACACACGGATAGAGATAGACACACGCACAGGCGGTTTCTTGTATTTGCAATATGTAAGCGCAGAGCATTTGCAGACGGTTCAATCAAGTATATACATAATTACTTCGTTACTTATATATGCGTCACCGCGGAAGCAGAGGCACATATACTGACAGTAAGACGCAACCAGCCTAACGGACAGACTGACAGTTAGGCAGAAGGGTGTCCATGGGGGCTGTGTACCATGGTATGATGTACCCAAAGCCTAAGTAGGCCGATTAAGAGGCTGTGTCTGAAGAAGGAGGCCGAACTGATGATTCCCAATCTTGTACAAGGTTATTCATCTCATTCGCATAAACATTAGTATTCATAAAATCAGCCAATCATGTATCGATATAACACGCCACGTGACACCCAGCTACGTAGGGTTCAAAGAGTCATTAATAGCAAGCTTCTAACAATGGCATCCGCGACATTTTGTCAAGTCTGCAATACTCATTTCGAGAGCGAAAAATTATACAATTAGGTCCTAAATGAAGGAAGGCATTAGAACTTGGCATTTGTTTCGTAGTTGAACGTTACAGTCATGGCTCGCAGAGTAATAGGGTGGGGGTAGAGTGATAGATAAGGCTGCCACTATCGAGTAGTTTTAGAGCCGAGTACTCGGTCGCTAATATCAGAAGTGCTTAATACAAGCTGCATGGCTTGTAATATAGACTATGGAATGAGTTGACCCAACTGACCAAAAAACAGTTGTAAGTCGGATTTTTATGCAATTTTAATGTCATGCCATTTTAAAGGACAAAGTATCTTCTTTTAAAATGACGCTAACTTTGTTGTTCTTTTGATGTTCTTGTCCATAGTTATGAGTAAAACTCATAGTTCAGTTGTTCAAACATTATTTCGAGAAAAGTGCATTTGAAGTTTGGTACAATTTTGAAATGGAAAATGCCTAGCCAGCCTTCTTGAGAATTGAGTGAAATTTGAAAAGGATAAACTAGCTCATCTTTGTTGTCTAATGTAGCATTAGCTAAACGAATGTCTGGGCTTTCTACTCATACTAAGTTTCCTATCCTAGCCTCAAGCTAAGCGTGGCTATTAATGGTGGCAAATTATTGTAAGAAGGCATTAAGGGTGGTTTAGCTCTGCTCTGTACTCGCCATGAGAAGTTCTCCAACGCCAACGTTACGCATGGCCTATTAGGCCTATACAAATTATTGGTTTCGTTTTCCACCAATCGTCATTTCAACACCCACACCGAGCTATTTTATGCGAAAGGATCCGCATCAATGAACTGCTCAAAAGAAATTCCTTCGATGTGAACAACCTTTGCTATACATTACAATTGAAAGTTGATATTGCCCTATTACAATCAGCTGGGATGTGCACGCACGCCTCGATAGCACAACTGCAGTTGTAATGCAAAGTAATTGTGCACGAAGGACTTGCTCAAGGTCAAGGTCCCTACACAGTGACTCCTCGGATCGAACCCGCGCACACTGAACGTTACAGACCGACCGCTCTAACTAATCGGCCACCGTGCCGACATAAGACCTCTGGATCCAAGGCAACTAATAACACAATTACGTTTTTGGTATTGTTGAGACACTTGGCCCCTAATGAAGTTCTTCTGCCGTGATATAATTATGCACTGCGAGTGTACCTTTCTTAGCCTCTGCATATGAAGCGTGATTTAGCCTAAACTTATACCAACCATCGCACGCAGTAACATCGATAGCGTGCAAGTTCTCAAGATGCAACCATTGCAACACAGGTTCATGTATAGATGTATTCATATTCTCAACGGGGCCCATATAGACCCAGAATGGTTCCATCTAACGTCCATAGAAATGCAGCCAATCACTGGTACATCCTCTTCACAACTAGGTAATCCAATTTTGGTTCAATAAATTAGTGATGGACTCTGTAGTAAAGACAAGTTAAGAGTGTACTTTATTGAACCGCTTGCAAACGCACGGCCTATAGTGAGGATACAGCGCAGGCGCAAACCACCATATAATATTATTATTGTGAGTTTCAATAAAAAAAATTGCAGAATATTTATCTCAAGGATATTACATACTCGATAAAACGAAATATTAATCATTAGTACTTTAAACGATAGTCCAATTATACAACATAGGCTACAGTCTGTATATAGGTTAGATAGCCTAATTTATGGTTTTAGCGTCTGAAAAATTTAATGCAAGCAATGTACTCAATACAAACGCAGCACTGTATAAAAACAGCACATTTCATTTCATCAATCTTGCTTCTACTTAAATATATGTCATCGATCTAGCTTCCATTTATGTTTATTTCTTTTTCAAACTCAAGACCCTCGGTTTTGATGAGAGAATGTTGATGCAACGGATGTAAACAAAATCGTGTACACGCAAAAACTCAATTGATGAAAAGAAATATACCTAAATGGAAGTTGGATCAAAGTATTATTTGATAGGATGTCTCACTTGTGACCTAAACCATGCATACATTTCTTGAGACGCTAAAACCATAAATTACAATTACGCCCATATATAGTCTGATGTTGTCTTTTGACCTAAAGTTTAACGAGACTGGACTTTCTAATACCAGCGTCACAGACAACAAAGAACAAATTCGACAAAGTAATATTTATTGGATCAATTGAACCTAGATTGGCAAGTTACATTTCAAAATTTCAAACTTAACACCCTCGATGCAAATTTCCATATTTCATGCATTTATTATACTTTAAAGTCTAGTCTTAAATAGCGAGTCATCTAGTGTTAAAACTAAGCAAACACTTATCAGCTATTAAATTCATGAATAAGCACGATATCCACGAGTTGGCTGCAGGTAACGGAAATTGTCCAGGATCTCAAATTACACTTAAATACTATTACTTAGTCATTTGATTATCTCCAATTTATAAAAAAACTGAATTTTTCCGAAAAAGCTGTTTTGTTATCTGGCAACGGAAATTTTTTCACATTCTGTGACGTCATCATTGACGATGGAATATTATTGATCAGGCTTCAACAACTTCGGATTCCTCTTCACCATCCAGTTCAGCATCGTCATCGATGGTGGCTTCTTGGTACTGCTGGTATTCGGAAACAAGGTCGTTCATGTTGGATTCAGCCTCAGTGAACTCCATCTCGTCCATACCCTCACCAGTGTACCAGTGGAGGAAGGCCTTGCGACGGAACATGGCTCTGAACTGATCGGAGATGCGCTTGAACAGCTCCTGAATGGCCGTGCTGTTTCCAATGAAAGTTGCAGACATCTTGAGGCCGCGAGGTGGGATGTCGCAGACGGCCGTCTTCACATTGTTTGGAATCCACTCGACAAAGTAGCTGCTGTTCTTGTTCTGGACGTTCAACATCTGTTCGTCCACCTCTCTCATTGACATCCTGCCTCGAAAGATTGCAGCCACGGTCAGGTAGCGTCCATGTCGGGGATCGCAGGCAGCCATCATGTTCTTAGCATCAAACATCTGCTGTGTCAGCTCTGGAACACTTAAAGCGCGATATTGTTGGCTACCGCGTGATGTGAGTGGAGCAAAGCCCGGCATGAAGAAATGAAGACGCGGGAAGGGGACCATGTTAACGGCTAGCTTCCGGAGGTCGGCGTTCAGCTGTCCGGGGAAACGGAGGCATGTGGTGATACCAGACATGGTGACAGAGACGAGGTGGTTGAGATCACCATATGTCGGGGTTGTTAGCTTGAGGGTGCGAAAGCAGATGTCGTAGAGAGCTTCGTTGTCGATGCAGAATGTCTCGTCAGTGTTTTCCACCAATTGATGGACTGATAAGGTGGCATTGTAAGGCTCGACGACTGTGTCCGATACCTAAACAATCACAAAATATCAATGTTTAATTTAATATAATATAATTGTATACTGACAAGTTCTCAATCACAAAACATTTTTAATTCCTAATGCCTTGTGGGTGACCACTATTTCTTACTGGACTTGTCTGTACCATAGTGATCTGATTACGGCTTGCAATAAAGTAACAGTTTAGACATATTTGCATTTTCTAAATGAATGCAGGTGGACAAATAAAAATGCAATATAGATTATATAAGCAAAGAAATCAATCATTATTTTAATAAAATAGATGAACAAGTTACGAGCTTTTGCAAACCTTGGGAGATGGAACGACTGAGAATGTGTTCATGATCCTATCTGGATACTCCTCCCTGATCTTCGAGATGAGTAGAGTTCCCATTCCCGATCCGGTTCCTCCTCCTAGGGAGTGTGTCAGCTGGAATCCCTGGATACAGTCACAGCTTTCCGCTTCCTTCCTTACGACATCTAGCACTGAATCGACCAGTTCTGCTCCTTCCGTGTAGTGTCCCTTTGCCCAGTTGTTACCCGCTCCGCTCTGACCGAATACGAAATTGTCCGGACGGAAGATCTGACCAAATGGACCAGATCTGACGGCGTCCATCGTCCCAGGTTCCAGGTCGACTAGGATGGCACGAGGAACATACTTTCCACCTGTAATGGTAAGTATTTCTATACTAATGTCTTTGACAAAGAAGTTTTATATGCGTTAAAGATAATTGCCTGCTCTAACAACTGTGAGCACTTATGATTGACTCATGATGAATGAATTTAACAAAATAACCAACAAATCAACCTAAAAAATAATCCAGCAATTATTTTTTATTTGTCCACCTGCATTCATTTAGAAAATGCAAATATGTCTAAACTGTTACTTTATTGCAACTAAATGTCCTGGAACGCATTTGTAACATGGAAAGAAAGGACGTTAAAATTAACTACCATAATAAACTAAATTTTATAGAACAGATTTATCACAGTTTATAGACTTGCTTATAAATTTAAGGAAGCAAAAAATTGAAATTGCAAAGTTTTGTATCAAATTCCAAAGTTTATGCAAAGCTACTTTATTTTATTAATATTAATTGAAAAAAGGTGTTGGAACGCCAGAAATAAGCCAATCAATAATTGAAAATGAGTTGTCTGTCAGTGTGTCATTCCATCTGCTTGCATATCGTACCAGAGGCTTCATTGTAGTAAACGTTGATTCTCTCCAGTTGTAGGTCGGAGTCTCCATTGTAGGAACCGGTGGCATCGATTCCATGCTCATCGGAGATCACCTCCCAAAACTACAAACGGCACACAACCACAACTTTTTTTCAGTAAATAAATATGCCAGTAAGGAGAACAAAAAAGGAAAGGAGAAAAGAAATTAAAAGCAGAAATAGACAGCAAATTATAATAATAAGTTGAGGAAAGAAAACAACAACGAAAAAGACAAAAAAGATTTGTCTACTTCAGTCCTCAATGGCAAATGTGAATATTAAGTGTTAGTAACATCATTATGCCTATCTCAATCTCGCATATAATAAACGGAGGTGGCTGGCCATTGCTTTCTTGCAGTCTGATCAATCAACGGAAGAGTCAGGGCTCTCGTTTTGGAAGTAGGCTAACTACGTTAAGTTTTACAGATTTTAAACCTTTGTTTACTAAATTAGGCCTACTTAATTCAAATACACGAGAAGCTCGCAAAGCTGTTTGAAAACATAATTATTCTGTTTAAAAATTAGCCCAGTACAGTTTTCTGCATTCAATTCTACTAGTTAAAGGATGAACATTTTTTAAAATATTTTTTCAAGTAACGTCTTTGCGAGTTGAAAAAATCGTCATGACAAGTGGATAGCCTACTAGAAAGTGTACAACGTATTTAAGATCTTTGCCTCTACGGACTCCCGTTGGGTGACCTAGCAATTAGAATTGTAGTGTACTGGCCAGATAATACGCCACCATTGATATGCGAATTTGCGTCCCCACGCACAGAGGCGCCCTGCTGCACATCTTAGCTAACGTGTATGCCTAGGTCAGTTTATGGCCCAACGGTTTTGCGCCAAAGACCTCCGGAGTATTTGAAACCACGAAGCCAGTCACATCGGCTTGACAAACGGCCCTTTGTGTTAATCGTAGACCACCTTTGACTTATCGTAGAGTTTTCATCGTAAATAATTATTCACCACAATCAGAGCAGTTTCTTCTATCTTTAGATCCAATGACTTATTACGTAGTCAACATTCTTATCTCAACCGTCAGCATTTATATATTATGCGTGTACAAAATTCTCTGTTGTGTCCTAAATATGGTGTGGGTAAATTGCGAACCGCGAACTTGCGAACCGTTTGCGAACTTGTTTTCGATTGGCTGCCAAAAGTCACGTGACCGGTTCGCGCCTATGGTTGCCATTTATTTTTTTATTCATGCGGCCAAAAGTTTTCGGCAATTATCTGTAGACGATACTAGCTATGACCCTGAACCTTATCTACACTAACCCTAATCCTAACCGACCCTCACGATGCCAACCCTGACCCTAACCGACCTCACGATGCCTTAACCTGATCCATTCGCGCCTATGGTTCGCGTTTTACCAGTTCGCCGGTTGGCATTATACCAACGCCCTTCTAAATAGGCCTATGCAATCCTACAGACATAAACCCTAACATGCACGTCATCTTGTATACTGTATGCATACAAACATCCAATGTCAAACTACCACAGTTCCTACATTATATACACACTTCAATATATTAAAAATATATATATATGTCACAGAAATATTCGTTCATGCAGTCACACAAACACAACATTTATGCATACATACAAAGAAATATACACGCATACTTAAATAAATAATGTATCCATTCAAACATCTCTTTTCTACTAGTAGCCTATTCCTGCTATTCAAGTGGGATGCCGGATGCAGTCGACATGGAATTAAAATAAGCCTAGTAGGCGATGTGCGACGCCTGTCCAATCAGAAGACTGTTCAGTTTTTGTGTCAGGTCAAAGTTTGAAATAGACAAGAGCCGCCATCAGTAATAAACTGATGACTCGTTCGTTTTGGCCTTGAGATGCAAGCGCGCACTAAATAATCGACAACACAATTTGCACACGGTTTTTTCGATACAGCTATTTCGCATGTTATTATAAAATCTAAAATCTTGAAAGAGAAGCCTCATTATTTAGAAGGATTCGTTTGTTACCACCAACTATCGCTAACAAATGTCTACGTAAAAAAAAACATATTTAAACAAATTAAGATTCCTTGACGGGGTCATCGTGACATAGCGTGACAGACACTCGATATTCACTCGATAGACTACAGTACCAGTGTTGTCTGTGATAAAACTACTGTGGACTTAAACTAGAACGTTAATCGGGAAAGACGTGATAAGTCTACTGAGACATTACACCATCCTTCACACAAGCCGGGGAAAAGCCGGTGAATAAATTTCGAAGACCCACAAGTCTGCAATTCTTGTATTGCACAAATTTCTGCCCTAAATGTAGACGGTTAATACACACCTTTGAGCCTATCTGGTTTCCACACTGCCCGGCCTGTATATGGACAATTTCCCTCATATTTGTTGTTTCAAAGTAAAGAAATTTCTTCAGTTGTCTGGAACAGGATGGTCTCGTAGGTCTGTCTACGTCGTCGGTTCGTTGCGAGAATGATGCTTTCGCGTGATTGCGGAGATCCGACTTAGAACATGACCGCCAGGAGGCGACGGAGGGAGACAGACGGAGGGAGACAGACGGACTGACGAACAGACAGAGAGGCAGAGGGAAAGATACAGTGACGCAGAGGGAAGCACGTGGTCTGCATCACAAAGGCAGCTGCAGCCGGTGTAGTAGCTCTTTGCCTATCGAGCTACACAGGCTTCGCCTACCAGATCTCTCTCTCTCACTCTCTCTTTCTGTCTCTCTGTCTCTGTCCCTCTGTCCCTGTGCGTGTGCATTGGTCTGTATGATTGTTGGCGTCGCTATCCGTCCTTGTCCAGGTGGCGGGTATATTTTAATCCGGTTTACGCTATGCAGGCAAACACAGACAGACAGACAGACAGACAGACAGACAGACAGACAGACAGACAGACAGGAGACAGGCGGGCAACTGATAACGATAGTTTGACAGACCGACTGACCGATACTGGAAGACAAATACAGGCAGCTAAATGAATGGGCATAGAGAAAGAAACACGGATAAACACACAAACAGACAAGCTGAGATATACATACAGATACACACACATACACACACATACACACATACGTACACACACACATACGGGGTCGACTCATATACTTTATGCGTCACCGCGAACGCAGTCGAAGAGCTAGTCAGAAACATGCAAGCAGTCATACTGACTGAAGGCCGTGAATGGGGGCTGTGTACCATAGTACGATGAGTCTGGAGCCCAAGGAGGCCGAGAGCCAGACTAAGCCGGGCAGCTACGCAGCAACTGATATAAAACGGCTGTCCATAAATTACCGCCCGTAGAGGCCGAACACTCTCTGCCCTGCATCAATGTGCTCTCAGCAATGTGCACGCGGGGCTCGATTTGTAAAAGGAAACGTACACTTGTATCTACAGAGCCTCGGTCCTGCTCCAGTTTTCGATGATTTGATTGGGTGGGGACCCACGCTTCACCGACCGTTGGGCATTTGAATTGGGGTAATGCTATTTGCCCGTGTAAGGACCATGTTATTTCGACCCCATTTCGTTGGACCTGCATATTTTCAGTGAACGTTTGTAAGAAACCCTGCGACACCGTTGAATGATTGAAAGGGGTCACGGCCTTTAATGTCCTTGTGTACGAATCCTGATACCCGAATTTCAAATCGGTGTAATGGCCCACCAACTGGGCGCGAAACGCCAATGCCATTGCAGAAATATAGAGGCGAATAGGAATGACCCCAAAGGTTCAGAATTATCTCCCATCGAGGCTGTCTCCGCCATTGATCTAGCTCTGCTTCGCATAACTCATACACTGCTTGCAAACTGGCAGCGCCAGTCCAAAGCCTGGATAAAGGAGGAGGAGGAGGAGGAAGACGCTAATGATCTTTATGACTGTCGTAAAACTGAAGCCGCTCTTCACATGATGTTTCCCTCAATGGCTTGAAGTACTGTATCCCTTGAGGAAACATGTTTCGTCCACTGAGTCCTAGACGGAATGCGCACGCGCCTCTGTGGGTGAGGTTGCCGAGGGCTCGAATCCTGGATTCCTGATGCTTAAAACAGATATTTGAATCTTGGATTACACGGCCCGCAAACGGGAATTCATATCTCCAACAGTACTGAAGATACATTTTCACGTACAATTCGCTCCCTACACGGGGTCTTTGCCCCAAATTAGTGTCTGCCATTGAAGATACGGTTCCCATCTACGCTGCTTTCTCCATTTGTATCTGCTATCTTCTGATGGTTGATATCGAAACTCGAACGCGTGCTGAGGCTAAGAAAGTCGCTAACTCGTGATTACATCTATTATTGGCACAAAGGATTTTCGTATTAGGCCCTAGCGATTATTACATGGGCTTGGTAATGGTCGATTAAAATTTTTACAGTGCAGCCGAGTGCACACTTTTCTGTAGTCACCGTAACATCTATATAAATAAAGACAGAATTCTGTCTGTGTGTCTTTGTCCGGCGATGCATTTGCACAGTTTTAGAGCTATTCATTCGAAACCTTCACCGTTGGCTGGGGAACACATGGGACACGCAGTCGAGGGTTTGGTGAACGCGCGCACAGCGTTTTCCAGATCTCCAGGGCCAAAAACATGTTTCAGGAACCCCAAGGAAAGTTTCCTTTTCAGTCCCTAGGACCGACACATGTTGGTCCCCGACCTACGAATGCTGTACATGTGCACGTGATTTCTGTCTGCCACACCTATTTCTTTTACGAATGGACGGTTTGGGAGAAACAGGCAGCAGGTATAGAGTTGGCAATCATTTGCACAGTCAGCTGTGTATGTACTTTGTATGCATCAGTGTCTAGACGAATACACAATTCCGTTTATGCATTTCCACACCTTTACAGCTATTCACTCGAAACCTTCGCCGTTAAAAGCGAGTTGGCGGGAATGCAGAGGGTTCGGGCTATCAGGGGAAGAAGAAAGGTCAGGACCGTTAGGATGATGAAGAGTGCTAGGAAAGGGAATGAAGGATTATTGTTGAGGAGGAAAAGGAGGAGGAAGTCATAGGTTAGGATAATGGAGCAGCGGAGAGGAGAAGTGCAACGATGAGTGCAGTAAGTGGAGCAGAGGGTGAGGAGAGTGAAAAGGAGGATGGGGAAGGAGGAGGAAGCGGTTAGGATAGGGTGAGAAGTAGGAGGAAGGGGAGACAGTTGGGAAAAGGTGAGTGAGAACAAAAGGGAGTGAATACAAATAAGAGTAGACGGAGAAAGAGAAGAGGAACTATTAGAGATGAGGAGAAGGGTTATAGTGAGGGAAGGTGAATCAAACGTAATGAAGCGGTGGGAAGAGATGATGCCACTAATCAGAAGAAAAAGAAGGGAGGAAAGTGAGTAAGGATGAACACTAAGGAATAGGAAGAGGAGAAAAAGTCGAAGATACATGTATATCTAGATTCTGTCTGTCTGTCCGTTTGTGCATTTGCACACTATTACGCCTATTCACTCGAAATCTTCGCCGTTCGCTCGGGGAACACCTGGGACACCCAGTAGAGGGGTTAGTGAAATCCGCGGCCTCAGTCTTCCTGCTCTTCCGGGCCAAAAACCGGTCTCAAACCGGGCAACGCCGGGTACCCCAGCTAGTAAATAATAATGGCCCTATTTTTGCGCTTTTATTAATCGCTAGCACAAAATGGCTAGGCATCAATCGGTGGCGCTGATCGGGTAATAATGTGAGAGAATGAGACAAGGCTCATATACATTGATGGTCTCAGCTGAGGAGGAGAAGGATAGAATCACTGCTGTTCGCGTTACTGTGGGTTGAGTCTGAAGGCCAATCAGCCTCGGTTTCCTATGTCTGAATATCCTAGACCCTGTTGACTTTTAACCGCACGACTTTTCTGGGAGACCATTCCACACAGCTCACCGTTTATCATAGGAAAAATTCCATCTTCGGTTCCAAGCAAGCACCAACCATAATATAAACTTCTGAGGTCAATACGCCGCATATTTACGATCGGTATGCCAAGCAATAAACTCTTCCACGAAACACAGATCGAGGCGCTTTGGTGTAACACTCCTACTCATTGAGCTCTGAACGCCTATATATATAGGTTGATTAGCGTGCTGATCATGGAACACTGAATTTTCTGCGCAGGCTAGTTTGGAGTGTTACCAAGTCATGTTCAAAGCGCATTTGCAATTCAGTAGTTATTCGCGTATAATTTAGCATCTAATTTTCTATAAGTAGGCCCTAGCTCACTTATGAATTATTTAGTATCCCACAAAGACGTGGAACTACAAAAGATTATATTACTATAAATTTAAACCATAAAATTATTAATAGGCTAACGAAATGCTGCAGCGTAGACTGCCTCTCATCCACTATCGTCTGCAGTCTGTATTATTAT
The DNA here is from genome assembly GCA_959347315.1 of Bimastos eiseni. Classification (NCBI taxonomy): domain Eukaryota; kingdom Metazoa; phylum Annelida; class Clitellata; order Crassiclitellata; family Lumbricidae; genus Bimastos; species Bimastos eiseni. The sequence continues at coordinate 3,666,687 of OY365810.1, read as the reverse complement.
TAATAATTTTGACAGGCCTATATTGGCCCTATATCGTTTAGACTCAATATATATAAACGATAATTGATGTGAATAGCCTAAGTAACGTTGTTGCGTCATTTCCTCAATTTATCACCCTACAGGCTTTCCTTTTCAAACAATTAAAGCCACCCCTTCAATATTCCATACATCCATCCAAATATCCGCTTTCCAAGATTAATCGCCCCCAACTAAATCCGCCAGAGGCTAATATATCAAATGTTCTGCCCTATGTCTCAGGTCACGTTGGAAACAGGATGCGGCTCTCCATTGAATAGCTGTCACATCACAACATCACAACACTCGTGAATGAATAGAAGGTGGGGTGGGCAAAAGTTGTAAGGATCACCAAAGTTAGTCAGACGAAATATAGGCCTAGTTGTAACGAGCTTATGGAACGGAAAAGATTGCTATATGGGCATACGGGGATATTTTCCTGATACACTACCATCGATGCAATGTATCGATACAAATTTATTGACTTAACTATTCATGCTGTATGTAAACGAGCCTGGTTACATAGATTTAACGTTTGGTCGTTCTTATCTGCAGTTTCTTTTTTGGTTGTATGGATTTTTACGAAAGGCTGGTGCGGAGGGCGTATATGAAAAAACGTCCGCTGATTAGGATTTACGTGGGTAACACTAAAATATCAATCAAGTTACGCCTCTCCTGAGTACCGGGTCTTATTTCTTTCATAACGCTTCTAGAAAAAACTGTCAAAGACACCATGACAATGAAAAACATAATTTTGGAGGTCTACTCTGACCGCTTACAGATTTTTAAGACAGAAAACCTGTGACCTAAAATATTTACTCCATTAACACTTTGCTGGTAGATTCAGACTTTATGAATGCATTATCTCCAACCATAAACTCTATTTCTTCAACCCTTTGTAAGATATAATGTCGCTAGATATAATAATATGCGGGAGAAAATAATTCTATCGAGAAGCGTTTTGGAAAACTCGCCTCACCTATTCTTTTCTATCACTCTTGACAAAAGACTGCATATTGCTACTGATTAGGATTTACGTGTTCATATAATATCGCTCAGTCGCCTTCGGATATTTTTTACCTCGTTGTTTGCGGCATGAAAAATGCGAAAACAAATTGTAATTTTTAATTTAAAATCTGAAACGTTACTAAAAAGAAGTCTCAGGTATTGTTGAAGTAAATGACTGTTTGCTATGTCGACGATTATTTCTATTTAATCATTGATAGACTAGCCGGGCTGTAATCTCCGATGGGAATACAATAATAATTATTGTGATGTAATGTAAGGCAGTCTTACGGAATTAAATGTTATCACTCAAATGACAGGAAATCTCGATCGCCCATGACAACCGATAGAAATCGCAGACAGTAGTAGTTGATTTGCTTATTTTTTCTACTCCTGCAATTCATCCGTCCATTTTGCGACCAATCACAGCATGTAAACCATTTTACACAAAATATGCAAAATTTTACATGGAAATTTAAACCCCGATTCTAATAGTTTGCCAAAATATGGGTGTGACTTCTGTGGCTGAATTTCAGCCACACATCACACAGAGAAATTAATTTGGGTCTATGTTCAGCCTTCCTAAGTTTAATGCAATTGTTGACTTAATATTCTGCTTAATTAGAAGTTGCTCTGATGAAAGGATTTGATGCATGTTTTTTCTGATGTTCAGGAAGTTCTTGGATATGACGAAGAGGTATGTCTAAGGAAATTGTCTGTTATGATTTTTTCATGGGTTTTATTCATCAAACAGATCTCGCTGAGTAATGGCATGCATCTGTCATTATCCTGGAAGGATCATTCTGAAATTGTCAGCACCAAACGTTCAGGCTTCACGCTTGGGTAGTTCCTGGAAACGTAAAGTCGTGAAGCGTGAATTTGATGACACAGTGTTTCAGTATGCAGGTGAAAATGTCAGGCGCGCAGACAGACTCTACGGCTGGGGATGTTCTGCAACAGGGGCTCTTGGTATGAAAATCCCCAGTATATTATTCACTATCAAGTAAATTTTTCATTATCAGGTATATTATCCAATACTAGCTGGGGAACACGGCGCTGCACGAGTTGAGGCAGGTTTTTGGACCTGGAGAGCAGGAAGACGGCGTCCGCGGGGTTCACCAAACCATCTACTGGGTGTCCCAGGTGTTCCCCGAGTGAATTGGGAAGGTTTCGAGTGAATAGCTGTAAAGGTGTGGAAATGCATAAACGGAATTGTGTATAGACACTGATGTGTACAAAGTACATACCCACCTGACTGACTGTACAAATGATGGCTAACTACTGTATACCTGCTACCTGTACGATATCTCCCAAACCATGGCGGTGTAAAAGAGCAATAGGTGCGGCCGACAGATATCACATGGACATGTCAGCAGATGTGGAGCAGGTTTTTCGTCGACACGCTTCTGGCGAATGACAAAGAAATGTTTCTTTTAGGTGGACTCCTTGGGGTAGTTGTCCTGAGACAGGTTGTTTGCCCTGGAGACTAGGAAGACATCTGCCGCAGGTTCACCAACTTCTCGACTGCATGTCCCAGGTGTTCCCTGAGCCAACTGTGAAGGTTTCGAGTCAATGACTGTAAGACTGTGCAAATGCTTAGCCAGACAGAAAGGCACACAGAGTCTTCCCTGTAAATATATAGAGATCAAGTATTTCTGTTCTGATTTGGTATGATCCGATCTTTTGAAGTTTATTGTGTCGTTATCGTCAATGGACGACGAAGACATCAACGAATGGTCAATTGAAGCGAAAGTGTAATTGAGAATCACAAGGGTCAACGTGTGCACTTCTGTACTTATCTCTAGGAGGTCTTTATCGAAGTGGAATCGTATCGTATATATGTGTGTGTGTGAGATTGTATGCATGTATTTAATATTCATGCTACTGTGTATTTGTATGTATATTGTATTTCTCTAGTATGTATGTGCCACAATGCGTATATGCATGTATCAATTATAATTATTATTTTTAATTTGAAACCGACAGATTGCGCTATGATTACAAACACAGTATGAACGAGCGAAGACAAGTTATCATAGGAGTCATATCTTACTGTCGGCAGCCGTGCAAGGCGCCCATCACGTCATACATCTAGTTTAAACAATGCCACTGCCTTGCAAAAGAGGGACTGGTCCACCTTACGGGGATACAAAAATCGTCAGTGTGTTATTCATTACTTTGTGGTCCTCTGTATTTATCTGTGTTTGGAAATAAGTAATTTTGTTGGGACTGTATTTTGTTGTATGTGTGATGTTGCTAAGGGTTGAAGACGCTTCTGAAGCCAGAGAAACACCAGAAGGTTCGTCTAACGCAACTGACACCCTTACGAATCGACTTCAAGGAGACACACAGGGTCAAGGTCAGTGAGAAGGGTCAAGGGCATTGAGGGGAAGGGATATACTTGCTCGTTTGACATTCATGAAATTATTCCCATATATAATTGTGGCAATTTCAATTAAGTAATAGCGGTGGGTATAGTTGGTTCGTCTATTTATTAGTGGAAATATTTGTGTCATGTGAAATGGCTGTGGAAATAGTTGTTATGGCTTTTTATTCAGAAGCTTTTAACTTGAAATAACTGTTATTTGAATGTTTGGAAATACTTGTGGTAATTGTTCATTTGATTGGTATTTAAAAAATAATTAATGGGAACAATAATTGTCATTGGAAATTTATAGAGTATCGGCTTAAAGTTCAATATGGCATGGCTTGAATACGAAGACGAATTTCTGGCTCTCACATGACGGTAATTTTGTTGAGTGCAGGTAAGGGATCTTTCTTGTGGCTATGGTTTCTCAGCATATCTCTGTCAGACCCAGAATGGAAAACACGTTCTTTATGGATCCGGTCTCAACACGGACTCACAACTAGGATATCAAGAGTTTCCAAGGAAATCAGGTTTCTACTTCATTTTTGAATTCCTCCTCTACTCTTCCGTGTTTTGACTAGAAACTTCTGAAACATATGTGCCTAGTTCACAATAATCAGGGTATCAAACTAAAGTTATTTGAACCATGTTTGTCTATTGCATATGACATTCTCCAATGTTCATAGATTCTGAGCATCCATGCCTTCTGTCAACTGGAATTCGTTGATTGGTTACACGTTTGAGCGTGGGCCACCCATTTGTGACTCTTATCTTACTGTAGCTAGCTACTGTTCGCAGTTGTTGAAATGACAGTTGACATCATATCATGTAGAGAAAGTGCAGAGAAAGCATCTGAGTAGATTTCTTGAAGAGGCGCTGTATCAAGTTTCACTGACTGATAATCAGTTTTTGAGGCTCTAGAGAGTGCGAAAGTAGTACTGACGTCTTGAAACAGAATTCTGCTGTGACAGAGTTTTTGTACCTCTGCACAATAAACCTTGTTTATGTATTTTGAATTTTTTGACATCGGTTTTCTACTTGTAAGTTTGATTAATTAATTAATTAACTTCTATGTGTAGTGCGCAAGGCATCGATGGTTTTGGCAAATAGGAGAATGATATTTAATGATGATAATAAGAGGCTATTATCATCGATGCCATCTATCTGTGAGCTGTGGACGGGATTCCATTGGATGCTTCTTGTGACTCTTTTTCAGCTTACTATGCATAGTTAGCTAACAGATGTAATTCTCTTGTTCACTACGGCTCTAACATCATTTAGGCCAGCACAGAGACTGCACTGCCGCTGAGTAGATATCTTGAAGGGGTGCCATATAAATTCTTGATTACCTTACATTACATTAAATTACATAATATAATTTTAATAATTAGAATAATAAAACAGAATGTTGAATTTTCTTTTCATTCTCTCGTAGGCCGCATATTAGACTACGTGATAGCACCTGCATCTATTGAGCTGCCGTTGCTATATCCAAACACGACGAAACTGACTCATGTGGGCTGTGGTCGTGCTCACACAGTTCTTGCTACAGATGCAGAAGGAAGTGAGGAAATTAATGCTGAAGCTAATTAATTAATTTTTATTCTTATTAATATTGTGGTGAGTTATTCACAAAATGGGTTTAGCCATGAAGTGGCTTCTGTTGCCTTCTTTTTGTTGGCAGTGATTGATGTTTTGTATTAATATGAGAAAATGTTTATGAGCTTTATTTTGTATTATTATTATCATTATTATTGTTATTATTATTATTATTATTATTTTAATTATTTATAGATAGTCACTATTGATGATGCTATTATCTATTAAGTATTATTATTATTATTATTAATATTGCTATGTCACATATGGCATTATTTATCAATGGCATTGCCAACGGATCTGTCATCAGGCCATCTGGGTCGCCGCTTGTCAGGTGATGTAATCTTGACATAGTATTATTATTATTATTATTATTTTTTGTATTGTGACTTTGGGTATTATTATTATTATTTTTTTAAATATGCAATTTTTCTGGAAATGACCCTACTCGTCGTTGTTGTCCTGGTTGGCGAAAGTGCCCTGAAACGCGACAGCGTTAAAGCATTGCTATTATTATTATTATTATTATTGTATTGGGAATGTGGGTAAATCATTCACTCAAAATTGCTTTCTTGCTTCATATTTATATCTATTGACCCTGGATGCCTGAATGATGGACTGCAATGATTATGATGGTTGTAATGATAATCATATTGACAGTAATAAAATATCTTATTGAATTTAGAACTTGGAGAATTGGTCTGTACATTTGAAATTATGGTTGGTTTGAATATTTGAAGACAACATTTGTTTTGTGTGTTTCGATTTTAGTTTTTTCTCTTGGTCACAATGCGTATGGTCAGTGCGGCCGACCGATAGTCGAGGATGAAACCTATCGGTAGGATAAAAACTATGTTCCGCTCTCTTCCCTGATCCATGCAATGTTCTACCTCCAAGGCTAATGCTACTGTCACCTAGTGACATTTATTTTCATATATAAATGTATATTTTAAAATTATATTGTTTTGACATTAAACAACATTACTGTATTGTACTGCGAACTGGATATTTACACTGACACGCGCTATACAATGGTTAGGCTTATGCAGCTATGTCTTTGAAGTTGAACTTCAGAAATTAGAAGTTGCAATTGCTATTCCAATTGCAGTTTTTTAATTGGTTTAGAAATTCTCTTGTGAAATGCAATTTGCCTCTTTAATGGTTTATTTTCTTTTTTTTGGTTATTTAATGATAGTTGTTTATGTTCTCTTTAATGTTTTGTTTGTCTTAACTCCTTTACTTCAGTTACTTTCAATTAATTATCTTAATTATGTCCTTTTTCAGAGCCAGTCAAGTTATTAATAAGATTCCACTGAAGGAACCAATCAAACAGGTGGGATTTTCTTTTTAGATAATTGTTTTAGCTTAAAGCTAAACGCCAAATTCATTCATTCATAAAGTTATATAGCGCCCTTTCAAGACAGGCCAAGCGTTACAGGCCTACATTTTGAGTGTTACATTCCACGTGTTACATTCCAAGTGCTACATTCTAAGTGTTAAATTCCAAGCATTACAGGTCGAGCTTCAAAGGCCGAACATTAAAGGCCGAGCATTATAGGCCGAGAATTAAAAGTTGAGCTTTTAAGGCCAATCGTAGCAGTCGAGTGTTACTGGCCGAGCATCAATGGTCGAGCATTAAAGGCTGAGCATTATCGGTCGAGTGTTAAGGGTCATTAAAAGCTGACTTTGAAGGCCCAGCATTAAAGACCCAGCATTACAAGTTGAAAATTAAAGCCCAAACGTAGCGGTTGAGTGTTAGTGGCCGAGCATTAAAGCCGAGCGTTGAAGCCCAAGTGCTACAGACCGAGCATTAAAGGCTGAGCTTTACAAAGCGAGCACTAAAGGCTGAGCAACAACATTAATATAAGAAAATTCTTTCAGCCGTCTTGTTGAGTCCTTTATGAGACTCCGTAGCCATGTAATTGTATTGAGGATGTGTGTTTGTTCCATTGTTCAGATTGTCTGTGGACAGGATCACACGCTGTTCCTTACAGAGAACGGACAGATCTATAGTTGTGGTCTTGGCTCAGATGGGCAGACAGGTACAACCACGCATTGAACAGCAGAATATCTATTTTTTATCTATTTTTATTTTATTAATATTATCTTTGCTATTATCATTAATATTATCGTCATTGTATATTGCTTGACTGAGATCTAGTTAATTACGAATTTGTCATAATAAATTATATTAATCTGTTAAATTATTTATGATTGGTTTTATCCATTTTTTATTAGTTATATTAAACTAGCCTTACATATAGTTATATTAACATAGTTTTTTGAATTTCATAATAATTACTTAATATAATTCACTTGTATTACTATGTACTTAATTAATTGAATTTATTAAATTATTAATTGTTTTGGTTCCATAAATAGTTATATTGATTTAAAATTAGTTGAAAAAAATTATTTTCTAATTACCTTACTTAATTAATTAATTTGTTGTATTATATTAATTTAGTTATAAGAATTTAATATTGATTAATTTTATCAAATAATTTCACTTTGCATGGCTGTTTAAATAAATTTTTATTTGTGCATTCTAAATCTTTTTTGCAGGTCTTGGCACATATGAATGTACAGCCAAACCAACTCTCGTCAAAGGCGATATTGACGGAGAGAAAATAGTTCATGTATCATCGAGAGCAGACACAATCTTAGCCATCTCTGGTAAAAATTCCACTTTGGCTCTAAAATCTTCAGTGCTAATTCGAAATGAACTGAAACTCGGCTCAGATACTCAACTCGGCAGAATATCATAGTACTCAGCATTACTCGGACTCAGATAAACAATGGGTCCGAGTACTAATAAAAATCGGCTTGTGACACCAATATCGGAATACCCTTTTTTTTTTCTATTTTACGACAAATACTGTTACTAGCAGTACTTACTAGTTACTACATCCTAGTGTAAACTAAGGCACAATAAAATTTAAAAGAGTTGCGTAAATGGCAAAGCTAAAAATCAAGAGAATGAGACTTTTTAAATGTTCGGTACTCATACTCGATACTACTCCCTCCGTAATACTCTGTACTCGGCAGGAAATTGACACTCAGTTAATTCGTAAAGCTTATTTATTTAGTGTCTGTGATGAATGCATTTGGATTAAGTACTAACTACTTTTCTTCCTCATTCGCTCTCCTTTTTTCTGCCTCATAATGTGACGATTTTATTTTTGTATTGAAGAATTTTGCAAGGCTCTTCATGTTGTGAATTTTATGTCATTCAGTGATGAATAGTTTAACAATTTAAATAAAATAACTGGGAGCCAATGAGGCTCTTTGATGAAGTGTTGAGATTGCTTGGTAGTTTCTTACATGTTTTTGGTAGGGCTGTTACTTTGTCTGTAGTTCAACCAACAACTGTGGCTTTGACTCAGGTACATGCACTCCATGTAAGCACCAAATCTCTGAGTCAGATTTGTGCATAAATGATTAAATAAATACTGAATAAATAAACGAAATGAATTTTTTTACTAAATCAGATATAATAATTGCGATGGAATTATTTAGTTAATTGATGTGATAATTTTTTTTAGTTCTATGAATCAAATTGTAATGATTTGATATTTATTATGCTAATTAACTTGGTAATCAGATTAATTAAATAAATTCTTTAATTTATGATCTGAAATTTGTATAAAGTAGTGATATGTATGAAAAATACAAATTCATATAAATGCTTGATTTCTGCTGTTGAAGATAAAGGCGAATTGTTTGGATGGGGAAACTCTGAGTATGACCAGCTGAGTTTCATAACTGGAGAACACATGCAACTGAATGTTCCACGGTGCCTTCCCTTCGAAGGCATCATCGGGAAAGCCAAGAGAGCTGCGTCTGCTGGCTCTATGTGTGCCGTTGTCAATGGTGATGTTTTATTGCACAATTAAATTAATTGACTAATTTATAGTAATAGAACTGAATTATTATTATAGCTAAATAATATCAAGTGTATATGTATATATATATATATATATATATATATATATATATATATATATATATATATAGTTGTATGTATCAGTTTATATATATATATATGTACCATCTTAACTCTGAACATCCATGCCATCTGTCAGATGTTGACAGGAATCCATTGGTTGGTTCCACGCCTGTGCGTCGGCCAGGTTCCAACCAATGTTGACTCTTTCAGCTAACTGTGCACTGTTTTGCTAACTGTTCTAACAGTCGTTGAAATGACATTTAAGATCTTGTAGGCTCGTACAGAGTAGATTTCTTGAAGAGACACTATATCAGGTTTCATTGTTTTATTCATTGATTCTTAAACTATTCTCTTAGTTGTACAAATGATGAATAGAGCTGCTTACTTTGTTCGATTTTCATTAATTCATTTTGACAGTTATATAGCACCCCTCAAGAAGTCTACAACCATGGCAATACAAATCAGTCTTAAGTAACTTGTAAAATAAAGGCACATTACTCTTTGGCATTGTGTATGTACCTGTCTTTGTCTATAAATGTGTTAATGTATTTACATTCAAATGTTTTCATGAACGAAAATTGACCACAAAGAACGATTTATTTACTGAGATAAAGACAATGAAAATATTGAGTCTGGTTTTCACTACCATTCGCTAGAGGACACCTTTGTCTACCAATCTAGCACAGTTGTTCTTGATAGTAAAACATTGTAAGTATTTTGTTAAATTTTTAAATGATTACGGAAGGAACTGGTTTTAAGAATTACTAAAGAAGAGAGACATCCAGATTATTGTACGGAAAATCGAAGGAGAAAGCCCATTCCAACTGGAATGTAGGCTATTGAATATGCGTATTTTTGTGTCTTACAAAGACATGAAAGTATAAAGACTGAGTTCACTAACGATTGAAGTTAAGAAATTTATGTTTTCAATTCTTTTAATTAGACAATGGAGAGGTCTTCACTTGGGGATACGGAATTCTCGGCAGGGGACCAAACGTCGTAAAAAGCAAAACACCGGAGAAAATACCGCAGGCACTTTTTGGCGCAAGCGATTTAAATCCATACGTCAAGATCATCGATGTACAATGCGGTCTTTACCATTTTGCTGCTCTCACAGGTACTTTAGTGTTGGGTGATGTCTTAAAAATAATTACCTATTCAAATGATTGAAACAACATCTCTTGTGGTACCAACACTTTTTGGCAGGTTCTAAAAAAGCCTGGGAGTCATTATATTATTGGTTTTTTAAACAGTGCATTTTATTTTTTACATTTATTTATTTTTATTGTGAGGGTGTTAGGGTTCAACTTCCCTAGCTCCCCTTCAGCTAAGTAAGTAATAAGATAAGGAGGACTTTTAAATTCATTATGGCCAATATTTGCTTCAATGTTTACAAGCATACATACATATTTACAAATATTTCATTCAACCAACTAAAAATAATTATTATATACACTCATAAATACATAACGACTTGGCATAGGTCAAAATTATTTTTCAATTAAAATTCCAGTTCTTTGAATTATGTTTTATAGAATTTTTGCATAGGCTTATAGTTGATTAATGTCATCAGTTGTTTTGTGTGGAACATATTAGCAATGACAATTGTCTAAGGACTTTACATTTACATGGTCACAGCTGGATCGTCATGATCACAGAACTTGGCTCTTACATAGCCATAGCTTGACCGGAATAATCTGATACTATTGCCCATTGTAGATTCTGGTGGACTATTTGTCTGGGGGAAGAACAGATCAGCGTGCCTTGGGCTGGGCCATATACTCGACCAGTTCTTTCCTTACAAGGTTGGTGAATGATGTAGGCAGGATAGTTTAATAGCTTTCAACCTGAATAATAGAAGGTGTCTTTGACTGTTTATTAATTGTTATAAATTTTAATAATTTTAATAAAAGGTAGAATTATCAGAATTAGTTTTTAAAGCATGTGCTGCTACAGTTTTACGTGTCTAAATTTGTTTCAATATTAAAATACAAGTGAGCTACTGCAGGCCCTAGAATTCGTAAATGTTTTAAGAAGTTTAGGGTTGAAAAGTTTTAGGTGCTCAAATTTAATCTGTGAACCAGATAAGGTAAACAGCTGTAATTGTTGTTAAGTTTTTATGCATTTCTTCAAACAATGCAGAAGTTGTTTTGAAATTTAAACCATATGTGAACTTTGTCAATTCAATTCTTGTACATTATTCGCAAAGCCTTTGCTTTTATTCCTTTTTGCTTGACTAATATTTTAAATGTATCACTTGTTAAATTGTGACATAATTGGCTTCTTATTTTAGGTTCAGGTTCCAGCTGAAGTGAAACAAATTGGCTGTGGAGTTGATCATATGATTGTTAACTGCAAATCATTCGCCTAAGCGTGTTCAATATCAAACAGTAGCACAAATGAACGCAGAGAATAAAATTTAATGCAAGCTGTAGGAGAATGTGAAATATATATTCAATGAAGAATTTACTTTTGTTTGAAACCAATACTTTCCAGCTACATCTTGTTGAGTGAACTCCTTTTAAATACGAACCTGATTTAGGAGAATTTACTTTCATTTGTGAAAGCGGAACTTTGCTTCCACAAGTAACCGTTACAGTTTTCAAAACACATTCATAAGGGCCCATTTATGTATTACGTACGAAAAAAATTGGGTTTTCGGACCCTCCTCCCCCTTGTTGCACCAAGTACATTTCGTGGACCCCCTCCCATGCGTACGTACATTTGAGCTCTAACCCCCTTCCCAATTGCAAAGGTTAAATAGCTAAAGACATCTATAAGATATTGATTTTACCACAGGCTATTTATTTTTGTTAAAGCATCATATTTAACAGCTTAAATTTGTTAACAGTTATGATTTATGAAGAATTAAAATACCAACAACACTTGCATCTGAAACCGTATTAATGCTACATAAAATTGATTAAGCTGGAATATAGTATTATGTGATTAGGTTTACAGTTCTGAGTTTCATAGTCTGTATTGTGGGCGTCATAATTAGACAATTATATTTGTGTACCCACATATTTTCTGGACCCACCCCTCTTCCACCATACGCACCTGTGCGCAATATGGCCGAAATTTGAAACCCCCTCTCTGCGTACGTAATATGTGGACTGCCACTAATGTAGGAAATTTAAAGTTTGCTGTGGAAACATTGCTTTCATGCTGTATGTGGACAATTGGATTGGTCTCGTATGCTATGAGAACATTTCTATAAGAAACTGTAATGCCACTAATACCATCATCTTCATTTACAAGAGTGCTTTTGTCTCGAATTGTCTTGACTAGATTTCGTTTTCCATTGTAATCCAGTTTTTCTAACCATAACAAAGGACACATTGACAGGTCATTTTTTTCTGCTTAACATTTGTTGCGAATGGTTTTAAATCCGGTTAAGCACAGTCAGCAAAATTAGCACAAATGAATCACCACAATGAATGAGCACTTTTTTTACAGATATTTCTAATAATATATGAGGTATGTTCGGCGATTGTTCGCTGTGTACTATTTCCTTTGTGATCGTGTTGACATGTAGGCTATATCTAATAGATTGCTGCCATTAGACAGCTGAAAAGCTCAGCACTCATGTGTGCTTATATAGCCAGCCTACATTTCGATCAGCAAAACCGTGTTTATGGCAGCCTTTGTGTTTATGTGTTGGTGGGCGTTCGTATGTTTAGGAACGTCCCAAGACGCGACTTCGAGCCAAAAAGCATTTTAGTTTGAATCAAAACAAATTTTATTTTCTCTGATTAGGTGGCGTCACTGTTTGGAATTTACTCAGATTGGTTTCGGTGGGTTAGTGTTGTTATTACTACGCCTAATATTAGGTTATAGGACCTACGTAGGCCTATACAAGGTTAAATAGAGTCGCAATAGGCATACTAAAGAAATATTCCGAGCTTGCTAACTGTCAATGGTTGTATGCGATCAGTAACTGAGTTCTTGCACAACATATTTGGGGAACTCCTGATGAAAAAGGAAAGTTGTGAAATTCCACAGCAGGATCGTCCTATTCTGTATAAAATGAAACGAACGGGCGCAGAGAAAGCATTGCGACAGCTCGAGGACATCTCATGTCCACGCATGAACATTGTCAGGGTCTGTGAAAATCGAGACCGACTTAAAGAATAGAAAATAATTTATTGAAATCATAGGGTCAATTCGCGTAGGCCTAAATATAGCAGAAGCGCTTTCGACTTTTGAGGCAAGCAGACCCATAGAAAGCATGGACGACACTGACGTAATATACCAAGATGCTCTTAAATTAACGCATTACTCGTTGAGGGTGTTGCAGCATAGTTCGGAGAAGAAGGCGAAATGTCAAATGATGCAAGGCGAGGACATCTACAAATCAAACAAAATGAGAGACCGCATTGACGAACTCAACGATCTAGTCCTCGAACAGATGAGCTCTTCGAATCGGAAGAGCCTGGAAGTCACTGAAGGGTTAGGCCGGGAGCGTCTCTGAGTAGATATCTTGAAGGGGCGCTATAGCAAGTATTTTGATTGATTGATTGATATTGCTTCAAGCCAACTTGCCAGTAAAACATAAGCTTGTGTATCAGATAATTCAGACTGGGTTCTCGAGATAACAGCCTACTCATTGATAAATGTTGTTTCCTTGAATCATGCATAGGTCATGATTCAAAACCTGACTTCACGAATATAATCTATCAGTATAGTTTGCTCACTGACAGCCTTAGCACTTCAGTGCTGTCCAGAAAATCGGATTCCAATTAATAGGCTCAAGTGTTTACTCAAAATCGAAAGTAGCTTGACTTCCTGTTTCGCAAAGTCTAGGCATATCCGTTTACTACAAACGGCGATGACGCAGAGTTTAGCAAACTTTAGCTACGCTGTTACCTGAGCAGCAGCTGAGCAGTTGCCTGCTGTACGTCTCTCTGTGCTGTACACCCATTATGCTACATCTATAGGCGATGCGCACTTTCGATGCAGTCCGTTGAGCGTAGGCGGTTGTGCAGACATTTCTCTGTGAGTTTGAGTCAAACTGAACTACCGAATGTTGATATGACAGCGGATTGGGTTTCTCGCGATGCGCACAAAGCCCAAGCCTTGGCCTGGTGCATCAGCACTGGCGCTAAAAAATTTATTGACCACTTACAATTACTAATGGTAACAATTTTATATAAAATTGTTACCATTAGTAATTGTAATTTGATTCCCGGCATCAATGGAATATCCTGTGTTAGCTTTTTCAGTGTGTGTGTGTGCATGTATGTGTGTATGTATGTATGTATGTATGTATGTATGTATGTATGTATGCTTGTATGCATTTTGTATGTATGTATGTATGTATGTATGTATGTATGTATTGATGTTACTTTTATAAATTGTTTAGTAACCGAAATCTCAGGGGTTCGAATGATTTTAAATATAATTCAACTCAGGCACAAGATCAAATGCAATCGACTGACCAATAAAAAATTAAAACTAGGGCTATATAATTCTAGCGTTTCATGTTATCGTTCTTTTAAACACACCAGTCGTATATTATGCAGAGACAAATGCCATTCGATTTGGTGTCAACACGGCAACTCCAGCAATGTTGAAAGTGAGCCTACTTCACCAATGTTGGTGGATATGTTGATTTGCAGTGTTGTTCGCTCTTACTGCATGCAGTAAGAGTTTGTATATATTATATATTATACTATATATTAGATATATGCAGCAAGAGAGAACAGCACTGCATATAATCAATTTATCTACAACACTGTAAATTTCACTACAGGCGTTGCAAGAAACATGTAGCGATATCGTTAATTAACAGCAACTGACGAATAACAGAGGAATGAAATCATGTGATCAAGTTGCGAATCGGAATCCGACTGATTTGAAATACAGCCGAGGAATTGTCAAAATTATACACTAGCGACACTTTTACAGAGATCGGGTTAGCGATGGTTCTCGCTTTTTAGTAGTGCCTACCCTATCTTACCCTACCCTATCTTACCGTACCCTATCCCTGCTTCTGTTTCCTTCCTATCTCTTCTCTTCATCTTTCTTCCTTTCCCTTACCTTCCCATCTCCTCCCATTTTTCTTTGTTTTCCATTCCCACTGGTTAATTATTGCTTATGTCATTTAAAAATTTTTTTTTTATTTGGTTTGCCCAGAGGCAAACAGGATCCCTCGGGGAATAAGAACTTGCCAACTGTTGATGCAATTTGTCTGGAAATGGCCCTACTCGTTGTTGTTGTCATGGTTGGCGAAAGTGCCCCGGAACGCGACCTCGTTATAGCGTTGTATCATTAACGCGATACGTTGGTAGAGGCAGAATTTTCTCGTTGCTCCCCAAGACCATGTTGAGTGTTTGTCCTAGGTCGGATATAAAGATCAGTCCTTCGTCGAGCCTATAGTCTCAAAAGCAAGAGGAACGATCAGATGAGTGCTAGAGAATGTATGATACTATTCGTGCTGGTAGTATTTTATATGCTGTTAAATGCTACAGTGAATTATGCAAAACAATGCACAGAAAACTAGATTCAACAATGGCGTGCTAATTGTGATAAAAACAGTGATAAATATTCAAACAACACATTTTCTGCTCGTAGGTTCCTTACCATCGTATGCGTGGTTGGTCGTTTGCTCTCGATGACGCTACAACCATTGCGTTTTATGACTCATCTCCGAAATAACCCTATGTCTTTCAACAGATCTCGCAGCTGGTGATTTTCTGGTGGAAATACCGTTAGTTATTTTCCAGAAGAATGTTTGGTAAACGACATAGGCGTTCTGATTTGTCAAGGCCTTCTAGGACAGACGTATATGGCTCTGTCTACAACAGTACAATGGTTTGCATCCTCTTACTCAGTTCAAATGATTTATGAAAACAAATGCGTTTTATCCGGGATGCTGTCATCACGAGATCTTCTAAACATTCTGAAATAGGGCCTATCGTTGTACGGTCTGTTGCAATAATGCAGGCCCATGCTTTAGTTTAGACTTTAGAGTCGAGAGATTTTGTTTTGTTGTTCTGCCTGGCTTTGAACTTCTCCGTTTGTTCCTATCGCACAGTTAACTCCTTTGAAATCAGTCCAAATATCTGTCAGACTGTCAGTTCTGTCTGCCAAATAACAATTTATAATGAGATTAAAAAAAATTCAATAATTGTGATTTTAATTATTAAAACTCAGAAATAATGCACTGAAATCACAGACTTGTTAGATTTTCTCAAACTGTAGGTCTTATCATTGTGTTTGTATGTCGGTATTCATGTTTGCATGTTCATCTTCAGGTTGATGCATGTATGCAATGCACGTATGTTGATGTGAATGGGTTGATAATTATGTCTATGACTGTTTTTGAGGTGTCTGATAATTGTGTGTGTGTGGGTGTGGAGTGATTTCATCCTGTTGTCTCGTTTTGTTCTCTTGTTTATGCAACTGTCAGAGGCATATGATCAACAAGAGTAGCCTACGTCGTGTTCCTGGGAAACCGAAACTAGAACTAAATTTAGGCCTACATTTGTACACATAGGATTGATCAGTTCGTGTATTGAACATTTGGCTGGCGCAGGGCTATAAATTAACGACTCGCTTAATCTGGTTTTAAATACTGGTTGATATTTATTACTCAATTCCAGTTTTCTAAATCTGCTACGACGAAGAATCGATTTGCTAAAGGATCGCCAATCAGGTAATGTTGAAAGGTCGATTATCTTTTCTTTCACGATTATATTTGATCGCTTCTTTTACATTCAGCCTATGTTTTATGATCGTTTCATTACAATAGTACTGTAATGGCGCCATAGGAGTCTATAGACCTAATACAGGGCAAAAATAACTAATCAATGATAGCAGGCCCAGGCGTTATAATTATTTATTTATATTGTTAAGAAATGTCATATTTCGTCGAATTCTAACCGTCACGGAATTGTTTTATTCTAAATAAAACTGTTTAATTCCTGAAGAATCTAAGTTACCAAACGGCAAAAATTACAGACAACTGTCTTCGCTTTGTGACTTTCTGTTTCACCTTCTAAATTCCTCCTCTTGCTCTGTTTCACTGTCTTTGTAATTGATTTGCTTGCGTAGGAAACATGAGCTACAAGGACAAACCGGTCTTAATGGCAGCCATAAGAGGAGCCGGAGACAATGGCGGGGCGATATTTGGAACGACCGAATTAAAGGGCGAGCTCTTTGTGATCTCCTACTACAAGGAGTTGATCAAAGTCTTTAACGTAAACGCTCCATTCCAGTTTAAGCGTGAGTGGAGGATCCCTGGAATGATGTGCCCTGGAGATATCAAGACATGGATCGAGAAAGATGCGCTGTTTGTGCTTGACTGGACGAAGTTAGGAATGGAAAAAGAGATGCACGTAGTAGATCGAGATGGAAATAGGATGAACACTTGGAAGACGGAAGACGACTTTGGACGTCTTTTCATTACTAAGGAGACAACGATCGTTGAGACATTCCATGACCAGAATGCTTTGGTGGAATTCACCGCTGAAGGGAAACAGATTGTGAAAATTTCCATACCTCCCGATCAGGGTATTATTGGTCTACAGCATGCCGTTAAACCAACCGAGAATCGCTTCGTATTGAGCCAAGGCGATCCGAATGACGAGCTACATAGAGTGTGTCTGGTGGATGACAAGGGATATCTTCTGAAGTCATTCGGTGGAAAGAAAGGGTCTGGTATTGATCAACTTGACGTACCAGTCTATCTTGCGCTAGACAAGAATGGATCGATCCTTGTGCTTGACAAGTTTAATGGCCGAGTCCGTTTGCTCAACTCTGACCTGGAATTCCAGAAGGATCTGGTGACAAGGGAAGATGGATTGCGTTACCCAGTTAAGATGGAGCTCGACGAAGCCAAGGGTCTACTCTACGTGGCAGACAACGATACAATCAACAAAAAGATGACAGATGGTCAAGTTCTAATTTACAAGATAAGAGACGTCTAAGTAGGCCTAGACCTTGAAATTTACGGAATAACAATCTTACGATGATTTCTCAGGTTCGCTTAACGTCAACATAGGCCTACATGTAACTGCTTTAAGCGATAAACTGCATTAAGGTTACCAGTATTTTATTGTTGCAGCTCTTTGCACGATGTTTCTGTATTTTGAAAATTGTTTCTGTTACAAGGAAGCTGACCAAGAACCTGAGGACAATTTATTAGCTTTTAATTTAGTGTATTTATTTCAACTGCGCAATTGCTCTATAATTTATTTTTATGAATTCACCAATCGTACGCTTGGTGATTGAAATGTTAGTTGTTTATCGTGATGAAAAATTTAAATAATCAGTTATTCGAGAACATTGCTTCTGTTTATGTTGTAAAGACCATTTGAAGTAATTTAACTACGTTACGAAACTGGCCATTAAGCCGTTGCCAGAACGAGAGACTTAATCATGCACATTATTTATAATAATTTTGCTCAAATTAATTATCGTTTTTAACAAATCAACAAATATGCTGTGCATTGGGAAAAATAAAATATTCTGGTTATGTGTCCGGCTGAACATCATGATTATATGCAAATGTACATTCTGCCAAATATGATCAGTTTTTAACCACAGGGCGCAACCTTGTCAAAAAAGGTTATTAAAGATTGCACCGTCGCTTCAATTGCCTTTATTCGTCTTCCATCTTCTTCTTCCCTACATATGCACATTTAGCAGGGTCTGTCCATCACTTAATTGAAGGCATTCTTATATAACAAGGTACACGTCATCATTATGCTTTACAACTGTCAATACTGTTTACGACACATAGACCACGATAAAGCCGAACAGTAGTCACGGTGCTTGACACAACTTAAAAAAATATATAATATTGTAACAGATATTTCAGCACAGGACAAAACAGTGGTGGTAATTATCACGACCAATTTTAAGATTGGCGTTGACTACAGCTGCATTTATGGTACGACACACAGTTGAGCATATTGTTTACCTCAATGCAAGAGTGATTAATGATAGCGTTTTATGAATTCACTTCACCATAATAATAGTTTTTAGTTTAGATGACTCAACTGAAGAGATTAGCTCATCTAAAATGTGCATGTCTTTTATCGCCTTATCTTATTCATAACTTCACTGTGCACCGCCCCTTAAGTTATCAAAAACATACACTATAGCAGTTGCATTATCAGATGAGAGTGAAAGTCGTGAGCTATATCAGACATGCTATAATTATCATCGATTCAGTCCTTTGGTTAACGACAAACGAAGCAGAAGTGACACTTAAAAAAGGAGATGGCGAGAAGATGAGAAAAGGAATCAGAAAAGGGTAATGTAGGAAAATCACTTCAAATGCTTTTCTTTCATTCTCCTTTGATGCCTTGTGCGCTAGCCACCGACACGATAGAAGTTACTAACTAATGCATTACTTTACAAGTTTACATTACTAAAAATCTATTGAAAGATGTCAAACTCCTACCCTGAACTCATAGATTTGTCACATGTCTAATTGTCTATCGAGTCGATAAGACATTCAAGAAAAGATATATTTTCAAGACTGCATCCGACACATCACGTTCCAAGACTACATCCTTTAGATCAGCGAGTAGTTTCCACAACGACCTTCATTCGCCCAATATTTCCCGCAAAAACTCTCTAGCCAATCAATGCTCTATCGTCTCAAGAGACACAGAGCTTACCGTGACTTAAATCATAGGCAGTAGGCCTACAATAAATAGCAAGCAGGACCTAAATGTATAATTAATACGACCCTTCATAAGTCAGGTCATGACGGAGGCCTATGCACGCCCACGCAGACATACCCACGCACAAACATACACTCTACATTAATAAATACGGACGTGAATACATGTACAAGAGTTTACTTGTTTATAAAACACCCGTGAATACATTCATACATATAAACCTGCACACAGGTATATATTATGCACGGTGGGGGTGAAGGACCTTCTGATGAATTCGTTTTAAAATAAATAATATATATATACATATATATATATATATATATAAGTTTCCCATTAAAATTAAAAACTTACGATCGGTATACGGGAACTTAACGGCGTAGCAACAATTTACACAGATAAAGGTTGTTCCTTGATAAATACATTAAAAAATGAGCCAGATGTTCGCCATGGAAAACATGTGCGTCACATTAATTAAGCCGATGACACGGACCTTGCTGAACTGCTATTTATAGATAAATTATAATTTGTTACGCAGCGTCATCCAGCCAGGATAGGCCTAAGCTCTCTTGTCAGCCTACCCTAGTGTCAACACGAGTAGTCTTTGTTATTGTTGTCTGGGCTTTAAATTGTATTTAGCGTCATCCTGATAGTCAGCGTCGCTAATTATTATAGACAAGGTTGCTTCATTATTTATGCATTTGTGACAAATATTGTAAAGAGACAAGCGCTTTATGCTGAAAATCAAGCAGGTTAAGGTTTTAATTTTATTAAGGAAGTTTTGATAGTGAAATTGCGTGTACGCGTCACGCTGAGTGGGTTGTCAGATTAACTTATTAAATTTTCTATAATGAGGAATGTAGGTCTTCGTGTTAGTACGATCATGATATTTGCATGTAGTCTACAATACATGCTTGCTTGCATGTATAACATGTCTATGGTATGTAAGTACATATACCTGTGTGCAGGTTTATATGTATGAATGTATTCACGGGTGTTTTATAAACAAGTAAACTCTTGTACATGTATTCACGTCCGTATTTATTAATGTAGACGACGCATACATAAATTATGTGTTTGTATAGGTCCATGATGTTTGTATGCATACATGTATGTATGCATACATGTATGTATGTAGTCTGTGCATATCTATGTATGGTAATCGACGGTTTAAATTTCGTGCGTTATCGGTTGATGCTCAGTGCATCAGACACTGGCGTTTTAGAAGTTGACTATTACTATTATTGAAAACAACAATGTCCTGCATTTTGTTATCTTTGGACGATGATGTAGTTCTCGTAGGGGCCTGGGGGAAAATGCTGCAGATTTCAAATAGTCAAAACTAGACTCACTGAACGTAAGGGGATAGGCCTAGGCGTAGTGACACACTTCTAATATTTAATGTTTCAATTCGGCCTATACTCAGTAAAATTTAACTGCTGTTTGCTTTCTATAGGCATGTCTGAAACTGATATCACAAATTCAGAATTCACAGTTGACTATCTGAAAAGTGAAACCGCTGGTGAGTAAAATATTATTCTAATCAACGCATTGAGCTTACCTTGCCATCATCTGTAGTTCTTTGTTTAACTGTACCTAGTAGTGGAAGATGACAACCTGTAAAAGTAGTCGCACATCGATTCGGTCAAAAAATGCATCGATAAAATGCACATTTGCGCAAATAATAATGGGTATAGTCATACACACTCTGATCAATTCTGAAAAAAACACAGGAATTGTCACTTTGTTCAATCTTCTTCTGATTTGAAAATGTTTCAGCAATGACTAACCTGGTCTTCACTTCCATAGGCCCATCGCCGTTTCAAAGGACTATTGCATACGAGATCAATCCATGGTCGGTTCATATGGAGCAGTAGTCAGGTTTATTGGAGAAAGCAGGTTGAAATGCGATAAGCCAGAAATAACACAGAAAGTTTTCAGAATTTTGGCACTAGACCAAAACCTCGAGACCAAGAGCGAGACCAAGATCGACAGGTTCAAAGCCAAGGCCGAGGGTACGAGACCAAGACCAAGACTGGTGCTCTCTTTTTATAAACTATTCAATTTATTAAGACGCTAAGACGGAAAACCACGCTTAAAACATTAATTTTATTGCTGAAGAATACTAATCTGAATAATTGGTCCAGAAACAGTTTTACCGGCCACTGAACGTTTGTGAGTTCAGCCCTTAGCTTCGGTCTGAGAATATCACACTATAAACTAATTGCAGTATACGATAGGTAAATACTTTAAGACAAGTACATTAACGTTCCGTTTGAATGATGTAGGCCTATTTGTACTTGGAATTGTAAGTTAATGGTGACTACACGTGGCCGACCACATCATCATTAGATTGTTCCAAATCCTTGAAATTTGTGAAAGCAAATTCTGAAATCGCTGGTTCCGTTGCAAATGCATTTTTTGTCCACAGTAACATGTATATATAGATGGTCAACGCGTCAAAAATGGATAACAATCACGTAGGGCCTAAGCACCGGTGTCTCTAGTCGAAAATAACCGACAAATATCAAAGAAATTGCTCTGATACGGCAAATGACCAAGAACGCTAACGCTAAGACGTAGACCAGTTCCAAGACCGCTCCTTTAAGACCAAGACCGACGCATTCGAGACCAAGGCCAAGACCGCAGTTTACCGGTCTCAAGACCGTCTTGAGACCAAGCCCGCGCTCTCGAAACCACATCCCTGAAATTTTTACAAGATTGAAGATGATAAGCTTTACGTTTGGATTGCAAATACTCTATGTCTTGCGTATGCGGGATTAAGCTGAAATTTAGAATAGATTGCAGTAGAAGATGATTGCTAAAATACAGCACAGTAGCACGTTCAATATGAGTCTTGCTACATGTTTAGCTTAGTTATCAAATATTTGTAGTCTTTCATTTGTCATTCATTAAAGCTTGTAATCATACAAACCATGTTGAGGCTATATTCCCCATCTACGAACTTCTTTAGCTTCGGTAGATAATCTCTAGTAAGCTTGTACTTCTGCTTGCTAACGACCGAGGACAAAGCCAGTTTACAGCAGCACAGACTGCAGGCCTACAATTAAATACAATGAAATACAATGAAATCCGATACAATATGTAATGGATTTAATCACAGTACGCGGAATGTGACAGTATAGAATTCATGTTTATTTGCAACGTAACTCCAAAGCAATTACTGGTATGTCATTAAGAGATTAAAAGAGACAGAAATGATGGGGAACCGCAGAAAACTTACGGTTTGAACAATAAGAAAGAGATTAATGAGAGTAGCAGGGTAAAAGTAATGATAATCTTAACATGGTAGGCTATGTTTGTTTCAATGTTTACAGTTGCTGATTCAACGGGAAATTGGATGTTTCCTCTGATTTTCATTTTTGTTGCCGCTTTTGGACCAGTTATATATTGTGTCATAAAACGATTTGAAGGTAATTTACGTTCACTATTTTGCACATGAAAGCTGGTCGTCACGTTTTCTATCACAGGCAAACAGGTAGTGGTGTATTTTAGAGTATCTAATACAACACAATTTTGACCAGATAAATATTGTATTTAATTATTATTATTATCATTGCTGCAAGCAATGTGCTAAAGTAATTAGTTTGAGAAACCGTAACTATACGTAAAACTGGAATTCTTGAACTTCACCAATTCTTCTCACATATACTATTTAACTGATTATGGTGTAACCGTCTGATTTACCCCCACAGAGAGTCGTATGCGAAAGCAAGAACATCCGAATTCTTCACATCCAGCAGCTTCAACGAAACATAGTAAGACATTTGTAGCACTTCTTATTTTAATTACGCGCCATTTGTGATAGCGGTCAGTCACATTTGTTGCTGACTGTAAGCAGTCTTTTAAAGCAGCCCAGAAGTATCTTGCTGCAAACGGCGCTCTATAAATTGTTGTAATTGTGAGTACAATTCTATGTCGGTTACTTATTTACGTATTTATTTTCTCAATTAGCATCGCCTTGTTTCGAGCAATTGGTCAATTTATCTATCATTATATAATATATTTTATTGATAATTACAATGGACGACGGAAGTGGAATCAATTATAAGAAGGCCGTGCACGCAGAAACTGGACGGATGGGAATTATGAGATTAGAGTGAATGCTTCACAAATTAGATGATTTTATTCTTAAATGACGAGGCTACATCTGAGCGCCAGTAGATAATTTATTACAAGGCCTAGTTTGTTTGTAACCCACGATGAATAAATAACTATGAATATGAGAAGCGAAAGAAGCGTACGAGACCAAGAAGAACTGTCTAGAATCTCTTCCCCAAGTAGCCTACACTAAGCTGTAAATTTTTATAGCGCAATTTGTGTGCAAGTGTAGGGCTACCACGGTTTTATGGACAGCTACTGTCAGCCCTAATGTACGAAGCTGAAAATGCTTACATGTTATTCCGTTTTGAAAAATGACGTTGATTGTATAAAGCTGCTTTATGCATTTCAGAATTCGTGAAGTTACAGGAAATTCTTACACTAGAACATTAACGATGGGAATAAAGAAGAGAGTGTTAAGAAAACGCAATCTGCATGTCAATGAATACACGGGCTGAACACTATTACAGAGACACTATTTATACAGAAGAATTAGAATTGTGATATGAGTTAAATTATTCTAGTTTGAAAACAACACAGAATGGAAAGAAACGCATTACCTCATTAGACTTGAATTTGTTGGTTTCAATAAGTAGGCTGGGAAATTTGAATTTGATTCATGAAATCGACGAGCAGTAAAACTCGACAGTGATCTAATTGAATTCACACGGACCTCTTGCTTGAATCCATTTCAATTGTTGCCTGATCCGAAATAAGCAAAATAATCTGGCTTTGGTTGAATTGATATTGCTAGTCTTCATGAGGTAGTTTCTGTGCCGTAACACACATTTAAAGCCTCACATTTACTGTACATTGGACTATTCCTATGAATATGGACCAATTTGCTGTTTAGTGTTAGTGCGTTCTCGGTTGATGCCGTGTGAATCATGCGTTGGTGCAACAGAATTTAATTAATAATTAATAATAACAGTATTGTACGAAATTCGTGACTCGCCAAAACTAACTATGGTTCAAAGACAGATGGTTCTTGATCAAATGACTATTTCTCCTACTTACCTCGGTTAAACAAAACTTAGTCAAGGACATTCTTTGCTTAAATATGAAAGGAAAACTCTGCCGATTTTCTCTGCTTTACTTTTGCCACATATGTGCGATACCTTCGGGTCATTCTTGACCAGGAACTCTCCTGCATCCAGCATGTTAACTCAGTAACTCGCAGCTGTTTCTACCAGTTGCGTCAACTTCGGGTTGTATGCCGTTCCCTCTCTGTTTGTTCTGCAGCTACATGCACTCCTGGCCACGCTTTCGTAACGAGTCGTCTTGACTACTGCTCAACCTTATGTGCTGGCTTTGCACGTGGTAGGATTGGACAGCTGGAGAAAGTTAATCGAGCACGTGCTCGCCTGATAGGGGGCATCGCCTAGACTGTCCGCGTGTCCGCTTATATGCGGAATATTTTACATTGGTGTCGCATTCCTCAGGGCATGGCATTTTGGATTACTTTCCTTGTCTGTCGCTGCATACCTACCTTTGGGAGCTCTGCTGTCCTGTTACCAGTAATAGAAATGCTTGCAGGACTCAGCGTCCTGCAAGCCTTGCATCACAAGGTCTTCTTCATGTCCCTTTCTCTCGGACCCTTACGATACGGTATCGTGCTTTTTCGGTTGTAGGTCCAACCGCATGGAATAGCCTCCCATTGGATCTTAGACTCTTACATAAGAACTCTCTACCCTATTTTTTTTATTCCACTCTGAGCTCTGTCTTATCATCTTATGTGACCGAGGTTGAACCAGGAGCACCTCTGAGAAGATTTCTTGAAGAAGCGCCATAAGCCTATTAAGTTTCATTGATTGGTTGATTGATTTACATTTTCAAAACATGTTTGTTGCGTGTTTAATGGTTGTTCCCACGCTTGTTCGTGGGCATAGGCGCCGGCACCATGTGTCTTGCAGGGGCACGTACCCCTGCACTTTCTAAAACTCAAGGGCACGAAGGGGCACACATGTTTTCAAAATTGGCATAATTAGATGAGTATTTAAAAAAAATTTAATTTATTAGTCAGCAAATATCATACGGCGCAGAGACTCAGAGCGACCAGCAAAAGAGCGCTCATAAATGGGCGCGCCTCATAAGGGCGAGCGGCCAATAAGAGTGACACTCAAAAGGGCGACCGATCGAAGCTTAATATTTCAACAGTTCACACCTGCATTGCTATGCAAATGATCAACCATTATATCTTGAACATCTGTGAAACGGACGCATTTGATGCAATATCAGAGCTTCAAATGATACACTGATACTCACTAAGGATACCTGCTCTATGAAACTAGAGCCTTACCTGGAAGTAGTCTATGAATGCTTAGAAAGATGTCTTCCCAACATAATACATGTAGATGCTGAGTCTTCTTTTGAATTGGTTACTGATCACGGGCGATTGTCTAGATTTCACACGAACATTTGCATAGCAATCCAGGTCTCTATTGTCAAAGTTATGCATCGACTGCCGCGTATTCACTCTTAGAGGGCGCTCTGGATGTGAGTGGCGATTCCAGGAGCACAAGAAGCGTTGAATGTCTCTTTGAAGCGAATTTCGCTATCAATACAATGTATCTGTGTAGAATAAGGAAGTTAAAGTAGTTTACAGCAATGAAAAGCTTGCCAAAGGTCCCATTACTGTGACCTTCTTGGAAGGACCTCCATCCTATATTGAAACAAGGCTTGAAATCATACCAACATGCATCCTTGTTTCAGAATGCACACTGCATATCTGTATGTAGGTATGCGTATGTGAATGAGTGCATGAATATATGTACAGGGTGGACCATTAAAAAGTACCTCCTCAGGTTGTTTGCTAATATTTCGGCCAAAAGTAGAGATTAGTAAATAACAGTAAATCATGTTTTACAGGTAATTCATGTGTACGTATAACCGTCAAATTTTGCTAAAATATTTCACCCAGAACAAAGTTATATCACTTTTAGTGAGTTCTAGCCTAAGGTTGAAATGTTCTTTACAAACAAATAATACAATCCTAAAATTATTACAATACAATTATACTACAATCGCCGTCGCCGTCGATTTCACTACATCATCCGACTTCCAAGGATGACTGTATAGGTTAGAGCATTTAGTGAGCCCTTGCCGGATTGCAGGGTGGATACTTTATTACGACGACGATTTTGACATGAGCACAAACAGAAGTCGAGACGGCGTAACGTAACCGTTCATTTGTCTTTCCGTCGATTCTCGACAACGTCAGGCTTGCGTTACTACTTAAACTTCTAAGTCTAAAACATAAAACATATGCAAACAGAGATATGCTAACCAAAAAACATCGGTCTCACAAACATTATTGTTGGAATTTATTGCTGATCAACATTAATGTAAGAATAGTAACAGTATTAATACACATATTTCAGACAAACATGCGTCAAACGTTCCACGTTATACATTTCACGAATTATGTTTTCGAGGTACATAATTTATCTGCAGGTCATTTCGGTGGGTTGCTAGCGCCCATCTTGTTGGCCTAGGATTGTGAATGGCCATTGTCTGTAGCCACTTTAGACATAGGCCTATACGATTCCATACAATCTGCGTAACTCATGCTTTATATGCCTAATAGCCACACACAGTGCATCTGAACCACCATTCTCCGCCCTTGTCAAAGTCCTTACAAACAATGCATTTGTCATTTGTTGAAGCAAGGTTTTCCGTAGGTCTATTTATTGCATTATACATGTAAGTTCTCTTGGATCTATTTCTAGTCATGTCACCATCTTAATCGCTCGCATCCTGGCATAACATTGCAACTAGTTCATCATCTTCGTCATTACTAGTAGCCATCTGTTTCAGATAGGTAGTGTAATCTCAATTAGAGCCTCACGTACTTCTTTGGGGGTCAACAACTTCATCCTCAGTTCAGCATCTTCAGTACTGGACCTTCCTTGACATTGACGGCACACAACTTTCCTTTGGCAATTACGGTACTTGACTCCTTCTAGACTGGCGGTCATTTACTTTCCTTTGGCACAATCTGCACAACACTTTTGCCTGACACTGGCGGCAATTAAATTTCCTTTGGCAACAACTGCATTTGAATTTTGTTTTTGGGCATACTGCCACTACAATCGTATTCTAAATGCATTTTTGAGCGTGTCAATCACTATGACAGCATGTCTCTTCCATACACTTGTTGTGCTTGTCCTTCTTTCTGATGTCTTTGTATGACAACCAACCCTTTATGGAAACATGAATCTGTGACTCGCTCACTCCAGGCAAGCTTGAAAATGATGGAGAGAGTCCTGGATAGTACATTATTAATGCAGACGCCGTGTTACAACTTACCCCAGATATTTGCTGTGAGCCTGTAAGCCTTCTTCATCATTCAACCGAGTGACAACATTCTCGGTTTTCTTTTAGTTTTTCCCCTCCATTCTACCCTCAATTAGAGCAACAGTTATTATTATAATAATGATAATAATAAATAATTTTAATAATAATAATAATAATGATGATGATGATAATGACGCGGATAATTTACTTATAAACCAACACTACCACTACTATAACTTCCCCAACCACTACTTCCATTACCACTAATACAACAACTACTATTAATACATTTATCAATAAATAATAGTAATAAATAAATGTATCAAAATTAATGTAGGTGGCTACAATAATCTGTAATGTAATCATGTTTCCTGTGTTTTAGCTCAACGGTTTGAGATGGATGAGTTCTACAGAGATTGTACCAATGTCATCAATTTGAGAGGTGTAACTGGATTTGAATGTTTTCCCACCTCCTAACCCTAACCATAAGCGACTAAATTAGCACGCAGTAAAGTAAAATATGGTTTACTTAGCAGAGATTTTAATTGTTATGACAGATATACTTAAAAGTGTTAGAATTGGTGCTCGAAATGTGCCCGCGTCATGGACACAAGCTCTTAGACGGTGACGCCACTGGCCGATAGCAGCGTCAACGATCGACTGGTCAAAGGACGCCCACTCGTCGATCAGACGCGTTTTGAGTTCGTCGACGATGGCTATTCTAGAGCAGTAAACCTTCTCATGCAACACATTCCATATGCTATAGTTGACTGGGTTAAGATCCGGTGAATTCGACGGCCACAGTGTTGGGGGATTCGTCGGTCGTCTCTCGCTCCAGAAAAGAGACGGTGTCGCGAGCTCGATGCGCCGGGGCGCCATCCTGTTGAAAGACAAAAAACTCGCCCTGAGATACCCGGCGTATGTCTGACTATATCTTCTGGGCAATAGGGTTGTCGCGATAGTATGCCCTATTCACTTGACACCCGGCTCGATCAAATGGAGTTCAGTGCAGCCAATTAATAAAATTTAAGAGTTAAAAAATTGGTACATCTGTGTTTAACAAGGTAGTGCGGTAATATTTATCAGGTGAGGTGGAGAATGTGTATGTAGTTTGAAATTTAAGCCACGTTTCCATCTACCTAAAAATTTTTATTAAAATTGGAGGAAATTTGACGAAGTTCTTACAGAAACAATTTTGCGCAATTTATTTTCAAGACACGGTGTGGTGTGTTAATGTGTTGACATGTCTTTCACTGATCCTATCAACTGAAACTGAAAGTCGTGAGTTATATCGCGAATGCTATTAACGTTGAATCAGTAATTTGCTCACACACACCAAACAGAATTGGCACATTGATGTTAAATCACCTCTCGCCCATTCCAATTTTCTCTCTAGCATACGTAGGCGTACACGGGAACTTAAAGAAGTAGCATTACATACAAACGGGCAGCAATTGGGAAGGATGTCACGCAAAGAATTTATTAGGAAATTATAAATATCAAGACCATAATGATTGAGGTCGTCGTCAAGTCCATCACAATAAATTTCGGGCCCCTATAGAGTGGTTACATAAATCCGGACCCACATGCCTAGGCAAGGCAGGACCATGGAGTAAAAACCATACATTGTAAAGCCTATGTATTGGTAATGCCTCTAAACTATCCACAGGTGGGCCCCTAGCAAGTCGTCGGGACCCTTAGCATTTCTATTTCTATTATATTCTATTTAAGGATTTATAAAGCGCCTCTCACAGCACAACCTAATCAGAGGCGCTCCCAGTGCGAAAGACCCATAGAGAAAGGAAAAGTCAAAAGGGCATTTACCCATAGCCCTCTCTCAGCTGGTCTGGTAGTCATTTACATCAATTAAACCCACGAATCGGACCCGGCCTGGCAACTGTAAAATAGGATGCATTTATAGCTCGTTGCCCGATATCCTCAACCAGGATAGAAGTAGGCTCTCACACTAGTCTGACTCAGTGACAACACTAGCAGCTTCTGATCAAATAGAGATCGCGCTTTAAATTCTGTTCAGCGTTTGGTTAATTAGTAAAGAGGTTCTATTAAAAGAAATAAGTCTGACTTTGTGAAAATGTAATAAATATTCTACAGTGATCAAAGCTATGCGCTGAAAATCAAGCAGGTAACGGCTTTCGTTTAAAGAAATTATGATTGTGAAAATAGTTTGCATTAGTTAAGTGACTATTGCGATGTTGTTCGATCTAATTAATCAATTTCATAATTTTTGTTGGCCTATAAAATTATGTACACGTGTGTTTACATTTAGCCTAATTATGTTTTTATGTGGTCTCTAATAATGGTTTATCTTCAAGCTTAAATTAATCCTTTCCAAGGGAAAGCGAACTATTTTGGGCATATCATGGATGTATCATATTACAAACGAGGACGTTCTGAGGTTGGCGGAGATGGGAAGGATGGACGATGTCGTCAGACGGAGGAGAAGAAGAATGGCCGGACACATCTTGCGGTTGCCACCGCAGCGCCCGGCAAGACGACATTTGGATGGATACCGGAAAACGAAAGGAGGAGCAGAGGGAGGCCGGTGAAAACCTGGAGGAGCACATTCCAGAGAGTGGAATCAATCGTGTGGAACGCAATCAATCATGGACAGAGGAAAGTGAAGATATTTTGTGAAAACCTCATCGTCGGTACATGGCTGATGGAAGAGAGAAGAGAGTGAGAGAGATATATATCTATGTTGTACAATTGTACGTACTTGTGCACAGGCGTACGCATGAATCAAATCAATTTACATGTTCTGTAGTAAGAGTACATACTTCATAAATTATTACAAATGAGAGCAACTAGGAGGCCCAAAAGGGTAAAATGACCCACTTAATACACACATTTTTTTCTGAAACTACGCAAATCGAGTCTCCTTGAAGGCTGTGACCTACTTCACTCCAGAAACTCGTAGACAATTAATTGGTGATCTCTAATTAACCATCATCGCATTCAGCTCGTACCTATGCACAAAGTGTGAACCATTTATAAAATGTTGCACAAACAACATTTCTTGCGCACACTATCTTCCGAAAATTTGAGTGAGCGTTGCTTGGAACTCAATTTTATCATCGAAGGGCGGTTCCGAATTGTTATCCCACCTTACTCGCCTGGCGTTGGCGTTCTGGGCCAACCATGTGGCCATACTCATGCGCAGAAAATCTACATTAAGCCAAGAATCAAAAATTGTGGAAATGGAGCTGGATATGTGTTGTATTCAGACGAGATCGATACGGGACTGGGGAATCTTGGTATGAATTAAGTAGCCATTTCCTCACAACATCTCGCCAACGTGAAGTGAAGTTACTTGAGGCGTCACAACAACTCGATATCGAATGACCTCCCTGCGTGCATATGCTTTCTCTAATCAGGATACTGGATCAGGCGGCAGTGCAATACCTTTGACTCTCTTGCCAAGAGCATTTCGCTCCTGTTCTTGGTTTTCTACACTTGCTTACTGTCTGTGAGGGCATCTGCTTGAAGCAGACGCCCCTCATGTACAGAGAACGCGCAGATCATTCTGCTATCTCACTTGTCATTAATGGTCACACTTTGCAACTCGGTCAAAGGCCATTCCTCTCTTCGATCGACATATGCTGGAAAGTATGCTGCTAATTAATACTCGTCTTGACTTCGGCCGGCCATTTATTATTCACTGTTGATTGGCCATTCGTTCTAAGCTGAAAACTTACCTCTTACAGACTGACAGCTCGAGATAGCCTACAGCCGAGAATGACTTAACGGCTTGAGCATCATACGGCCGTTCTATAGGACAAAAATAGAGACCGAGTGTACAACAGGGCCTACCAGTCTCTTTAGGCTCTAAGAGTTCTCGTGACCGGGCCACCACATTAGTCCGACTACACAATTATTATAATACGCCTAAGAGGCCTATGTATCCCTGACATGGTACGGTTTAATCAATGTCGCCCATCGCACTAGACTAAATTCTATTCTGCGAAAGCTGATGCGAACTAGGATGCCTCCTTGTAGTCACACAAAAACAAACATCATTTGATGATTTATGCGATGCTGTTCGTTTGTCTCCTATCACATCTATTATTACAAACCCCGATCACGTTCCATAGGAACTCAACATCCGTCAATTAATGCCTTGGCCTACCATCCTCAAAACAGAGTAGTTCCTCTGGCGAATATTAGCCCTTGTAGATTTATGATGATGGTGTTAAATCAATCGATCAAAAGTGGCTTATTCAGCAGAATAAGTAGCCATTTCCTCACAACATCTCGCAAAGCTTACATATTCTAGTAGATATATGTAAGCTTTGATGATTGCCTTGGAGGCCCAAACAGAGATCAAACGGTCCCTATAGTTAGGGCCACCCCGTTCTGAAATATTTGGTAAACGAGGCAGACGAGCAACTCTGCATAAGTCTCACAGACTGAGGATGAGAGACACGTAAGTCAACAAGGAGAAGAGGGCTGCAATGGTCGAACACACACACATGGGTTCAGTTCTGGCACGATATAAGACTGAAACAGAGCTACGAATGCACAGTGATTTAGTCCGGTTTTCTCAGTCTTAGGATTTTGAGAGAGATTCCCTGAGACATTACTAAAATTAACTCTATTTTAAATGAGGTGACAATTGATCGACATCATGTACATGTATTGTTTCGTTTTAGGCAAACATAAAAATAAACTGTGTGTAACTCTTACTATTATAATGTTGTGCTTCGATTAATCTATAGAACGATCGCGCTGAAGTCACGTGTACACGCGATTCTGTCAGAATGCGATGCAGAGGAGTTGCTTACTTGCTTGCATTAACAAGTCTTCTCCCTCAGTTAGGTAAGAAGCATTTGATAAGAATCTTTTCTTCGAGTAATAATTCTGCATGCCAAATCTGTGTGTCCTTATCCTAACGATTTACTCACAATTGGACCTATGGACTTGATGGTGCTTACAAAAACTCTCATTATAAGACTAACGCCCGGTCGCTACTTAAGTGCCTCTAGATCGTCTCTGAAAGCGTGTAAGGCAGATACCACCTCCGCTGTCCTTCCTTCAATTCGTCGTTAGCCGTCCTCCACGTAGCCTCTGAGTTCCGATGCATTTCTTTAGCGCCTTTGCGAAAGCTAAAGTTGTGACACTTTCTGTTGCCCATTCCTGATTCTTACGAAGGGCTTATTTTGTTTAATACGTCTATTCTTAGCAATTTTAACCAGTTGAAGTTCATGTAAAGAATTCCGCAGTTCAAGTTTTGTGCCCCAAGAAGCGAACGGATCACACTTGATTTTTTCAGGTTGTTACTATATTTAGAAAATTCTGTCATTCATCCTTTTCCAAGGAACAAACTTTTTTCATACGGTTTCCTGTTTGATAATTAAATATGCCTAGTGCTTTATTTTATTGCAGTTAATTCTATAATCGTTCAAGGTCCATCTAACACAACCGCAGTTGTGAATGAGTCGACATATCTCAATTGCTCAACATCGATTCGAAATGTTGACGATCAAAATGTCATTTGGTTTCATTTTCCTTTGGACGGAGGAGGACAAAGAGAGTACGTCTATCGCGATGGAGAAATTATGACTAAGTACAAGAACAGATTCGCAATTGATAAAAACTCGTCTTCTGGAACATTTAACTTGCTCGTAAAGAGACTCGACAAAAAAGACGCTGGAAAATATGAATGTAAAGATGACATCATCGAAATCCATGGAGCTTCAGCCGAACTCACGGTTTTGGGTGAGAATTAGAATTTATTTGTATATATTGTGTAGCGTTATGCAATAGTAGCTAGGCTGACATGATGTGCTGAGTGTCGACCATTCATTTTCAAAGCAAGAACTGGCCTGAATTGTAACGGATAGAAATATCGCTAAGCTGATCGGCATCGTCTATGTTTAAGCATCGTTTATCACAGTAGTCAATCCCATATATGGTTGAAGGGTCGACCACTTGATCATTGAAGAACACACGACTGCGTTTTCTCATTTACTGTCATCAACTTCGTGTACGTGCAGTTACTTTAAGAGAATGTCCAATTACAATAATTGTTATCATAACGAGAAAAGTTTCTACAGCAATTACGAATCTGTAGTCTGCTCTAATCTGTAAAACGATGTTGAAGATGGTCAAAGTCTTTTCATCAACGCTTGACGTGCCATCGCAGACCTCTGGGTTGAGGCTGCTACAGCAGCGATCGACTCTCTCTCTCTCTCTGTCCGTCTGTCTGTCTCTCTCTCTGTATAAACTCTCACTCTCTATATCTAGACTCTCACTGAACTTTTCGTCTCCTAACTTAGGATTATCTTCCCTAACCCTGGCCTATCAAAAGTGGACGCATTAATTTGCATTTCATACAAACTATATTTAGCGGTATTTAAAACGTTACGATTGGTTCAACATTGAATCATTTCCCCAACTATGCAATTAAGAGGGTGAGAGTACATTGTGTCAATGACACGCTCTTCCTCTAATTCCTTTACCCTCAATCCATTCGCCCTTCCAAGTTTATTATTAACCGACTGGAACGTAACTTCAGCATCAACTTATTCAGACATTAAATGTTTCCTTACAATCGTGATCCTACATGTATATTGAGCATTTTTTACTCTGTGACAGAAACAATAAATAGCTCAAATTTTCTTAACAATATTAAATCACCAGTGCTTTGAAAACCACTCCATTGGACAAATTCCCATGATATGACTGTGAAGTGTCATGGAAGTGGATAGTGAATATTTGTCACCGGCATTTTCTGTAGACGCTGATTTGGTTTGTGAGTCTGACATGGATCCTGGCGGAGTTGTTGGTCCAACTCAGTGCAACAGAGCCATTGCACTGGATGAAGTACAACTGTCGTGTGGAGTGACGTACAATGGCAAAAACGCTCCTAAGATGGTTTGGAGAAAATCCGGAGAATATTCAACCCCAATGAAGACCAATTGTTCGACCCCGGACAACCGCGTATCTTGTAATACAACGCTTACAGCCAACTTACAGCTGAACGAATCTGTTTATATTTGCGAGTTGAATGCACAGAAGTACAGCTGCTCTCCGAAAATAACCGAAAACATTTTATGTAAGTCAAATGCAGTTCAAGTACAATTAATTTCTCGTTTGTTCTGTGTGTTTTGTGGAAACCTATGAGTTAATTGTTATTACTGCTTCTTTGTGATCGTTAAGTATAATGAATGATGTTCATGTATATATTTGTTCGTCATTTTAATCGATTGTTTGCTCCATGCCGTCTTGATCACGCATTAAATAATCACTCGACTCGTAATCGCAAAGAAGTAGATCTAATCTATTGATAGATTTCGATCAAACGAGTAATATGAAACGATTATGTTTCTTTGAAAATTTATTAATTTATATACGAACGGATGTGTCTTGCCACTGAATATTTAAATGTATTAAAAATAAGTTTTTGATGTATAGTGTCTATTTTGATTAGCCAACGTCTGAGGTACAATAGCAGTTGGATTACGTTCAGCTATTCAATTTTGTATATCAGTCCTATAATATACAAGCGGCAGGTAGGATACAATATTTACGCAACTCGGAAATGAAGCTGGAAATGAAATCGGCTACGATGGATAACTTTATTTTTGGAACCTCAACAAAACGACGGCCGACTGTTATTTGTGGAAATTTTTAATGTTGCATCATCATCTGGGCTTCAAATACTGACTATTTATTACACAGATTAACAATCCTATTATGAATCAAACCATTTCACTAGTCTATAAACTCTTGCACTGAAGAATTTCAGCATTCTTGTTCCTCTCGGTTTCCTAAATAATCGATACCTATTCTGCAACGTGGAGCTTCTGCGCCCGAAAGTTAGGCCTAAAAACGCACCTAAAATTACTTCTGCCACCGTATGTTCTTCGTCTATCTAACCCTAACTCTGACCCTAAATAACACTCACGATGCCAATCAATATCTCACCATAATCGACCCTCACGACGCATATTGCAAATTTTGTGTTTTTAACAGTGCGCATGCGCAAATGGTTGCGTATGCGCAGGTTTTCACGCGCCAAATTTTGTATGGGTTCGGCCGTGGAAGTAGAATTTTCGTTTATTTTTTGGCCGAAGATTCGGCCTCAGAACATTTATTTTTTCCAGAGTTTCCTTATTTGGTGCTAATATAGCAAATTTCATCGACTGCGTTGCCTCTTTTCGAGTAATAATATTATAGGCTTCAGTTAGGTCTCCCACGCCACTCCTTATCTGCAATTGAGTTAGTCCACACCTATTTAGCCTTTCGTTGTGGCTGAAATTCTGGTAACCCCAAATCATTTTTGTAGCTCTTCTTTGAACTTTCTTCTGCCAATTCATGTGTTGATTGATTAACGATGAATAGCTGATCGTTTCGTGAATTTTCAAGACAACGTTTGGTTGTTTGGCCGGTAAACTAAAGCCCCTATGTGCCCATAATAGCATGGACAAGCCAATTATAGTCGACACTGAACGAAATATTCGAACTTTATGCAATAATTTGCGAAAACGTTTCGTTTAAAAATTTATGCAAAAACCGACAATTTATGCGAAAAAAAACCAAAACGCATGATCGCATAAATCACAGGGCCCAACTCATCAGCCATGTATGGCACAGTGGACCGTTGCACCGATGAGTCCATGGGTGCGTACAGGAAGTGTGAGATTGTGCGCTGTGAGGAGTATTAGGGGCCTATACAATAGTATACATGTAAGTATCATACGAAGAGCAAATTTGTAATTGTATGCAGGTACTGAGGAGAAATTTAGATCAATTTGAAAAGCAAAGCAATGGACAATTCGGAAATCACAAAGAGCGAACTACATGTAGCTCTAGATGGATTTAGATAATATAGAAACTATCAAGCTATCCTGATATCAGTTTGACAAGGGCAGAAGGGAGTTAGTTAGATTATACAGAACGGCTAATGCTCATCACAGCGCACAATCTCACACTTCTTGTACGCACCCATGGACTCATCGGTGCAACCGTCTTCTGTACCATACATGCCGCAGCCAAAGCACGCTCTTCTTGACAGACGTAATAATCTTTACATTGCTGTTGATCAATCTCAGGAATATGGTTGCCTTACTTGCTTACCCTGTCTCTTGCGCTGGCTCACGTCCTCGGATTCGCTTTGACCCACCTTGTTCGAAAAAAATCACTAATGACCATGGTTTTCATTCATTCATTCATTTCGATAATTTATATAGCGCCTCTTCCAGGGAAACTACTCAGAGGTGCTACGGCCAAAAAGAAATGACTTTAGCAGCTAACAAGAGGTAGGTCGGTCATTGTAAGGGGGACGGACCAAACACTGAGAAAGCTCGACGCAGATTAGCGACGAGCGGGTCCTGGATACCAGAAGCTCGTCTTTAGCAGAAGAGCGCAGAGCTCTACGCGAAACGAGTTCAGACACCGGACGACACAGTTCAGTCAAGTAGGACGGCGCACAACCAGAGAGACACCGCCATTGATTATTGAAAAACTGTGAGAAAAATAAAGTCCTTTCTCAAACCTCGTCTTACATTTCCAGCGGTTGAAACAATTGAGCCGTCCAATGAACATCTTTAATTGTGTGCGTCATCCAGTAATGTCTCTTGAACAAACACATCTGATGGTCTCTAAACGAACTTCAACAGCAGATACTAATAAGGAAATAATTTACATTTTACAGACGCTTTTAGCGACACCACGAAGAGGGAATATTACATTGGGAATGAAGTGAGTTGTATCGCCAACGCAAGCAGACAGCTGCCATGTTCATACAGATGATATAAAGACAATGCGACTGAAGTATCTGCCAATCCTACGTTTAAGCCCAATGATACTGGGTTATACAGATGTCAGGCTCAGTGTATTATTCGAAATGACAACTGTACGTTCGTTGCCATGGTTGTCAGTGTTATTGATCCAGGTAAATTCAAATAATTGGAACTTAGTCAATGAAACTGTTTTGCATGTATGAATTTACTTGCGTTCTATGCACTCGTGCGTATATGCGAGCATCAGAGCATGTTTATTAGAACCTCATGGGCGTCTCTCGAAGCGCCGGAATGTTCTGTTTACATAGCTTGAATACAATTGCATGTAACTAGGACACACTATCAAGTCCACTAGACGTAGGAAAATTTCGATGATGAATGTTGATGCAATGATGTCTACCGTAAGTAATAGTAATATTCTTAATAAGCAGAAGTATCTCATTTGTATTTTCTTTCACGATCCAACAGCTTGTGAATGTTGAAGTATGATTGCCACATGGAAAATATTATATTAGGGCCTATATGTAACACCAGAATCAAATGCCAGAGATATACTAGGATTGAAAGAGACTTCAGACATTACATACAATTATAATTATTTCACGTGTAAAATAGTTGATCCACTTCACATGGAAAAATAACTTAGATTAGGATCAAGTCTTGAAAGGCCTATTTATTGGTACTTTTATGAAAATTTATGAAGCGTATTAACAGCATGAAATTAATGTCAATCGAAGTCTTGTTGTTACTGCATGCGATAATTGTGTAATATTCAAATGAATCAATTTGTTTCGTGTTGCAAAAATATATCTTAATTAAATTTACT
This sequence comes from Bimastos eiseni, assembly GCA_959347315.1. Classification (NCBI taxonomy): domain Eukaryota; kingdom Metazoa; phylum Annelida; class Clitellata; order Crassiclitellata; family Lumbricidae; genus Bimastos; species Bimastos eiseni. The sequence continues at coordinate 3,628,106 of OY365810.1, read as the reverse complement.
TTCGGAATCCTACACGTCGGCTACATGTAGGCCTATGTAAAAATGGCAATAGGAAATACTGAATTGAGCAACTTCTGATAATTTACCCTAACTGTCGTAGTTTATTACATTGGGTGTAATTCCTGGCCTCAACTTTAATCTTCTATAGCCTTTGGAAATGTACGTAAGCTAAAAATGTAAATTGTAAATAAACATTTTTAAAGCGCCGCTCATATCAGCGGCGCTCCCGATTCAAGCCAGCGACTAGGTAGTAAACAAGAAAGTCTTCAAGAGCTTCCGAGACAGGGGAGAGAACAAGGAGCTCCGCCCTAAGGAGGAGGGGAAGACTATTCCAGCTGGAGGGGCCTACATGTACATAAGCAAAGCTCCTTGTTAGAGACATCAGTGACTGATATTGGAAGAAATTTACTCAAAACACATATTTCATTATGTTGCTTTTCGCCAAGAAACCACTCTCTTGCGATTGTGAAAATAATTTCGTATGTCTTAATTGGATTTCAGGCCCAAATTCACTACATTACCTGTGGTTTCTGTTGTCTATCCCTGTTACCATTGGAGGGATCCTGGCATTTAAGTACCGAAGCAGTTTGAGACGTACGTTATATTTTTCAAATCTTTAAAGGTTTCGCGACAGCCTCTGATTATAATAGGTTTTCTGAATTACCCAAGTAAGGGACATATATAATTAAATTCTTTGATACATCTCATCCACTCATTCCAAGATAAGAAGTTTCACTAATGACTGAAACAGGATTGTACGAAAAAGAAATTGCTAGATCAAAAGAAACTATAACGCATAGAAAGTATCATGGTTCCTATATTTTGCATTACATAAACGGTGGAAATCTTTCCCCTTTAATGTTGTACAAAGTTGGTTAACTTATCTGACTAATAAACTTCGCAAACATAATTTTAGGATGTTCGTGCAACACAAGGAAAAAAGGACGGCATTCTGGTGATATTGAAAACAATCGTAAGAATCATTGTCTTTAGATTCATATATTTTCAACAGGATTATGTCAACTTTAGTCCGTGGAGCGCAACCAGATCAGACTTATTTTGTATCAATGCACACAAGATCAGCCTACAAAAGACTTGCCTTATAAGCATGTACAATTGTAGGCCTACATGTTCATGATATTTAAGATCAGCGTAATCCAGATCTTAGTAGGCCTGTGTAAACGAATAAGTTTCATGAGACCAGTGGGTCGCATCACATCGTAAATTTGCCTAAATATGAAAAAAGAATTATGGTAAGAAAGATTATGGTTGATAATTATGATCACTATCAAACGTCTTGCATGCTGGTCTTCATTCAACTGTATTGTTTAATCTACACAGGAACAATAGACACCTCAAAAAAATTTATAACTTGTTTAGCATTCATTTATAACTTGTTTAGCATTCATTTCGGAGATTGAAAACATGTTATTTGATATGTGACGGAAGTTTTGCTTACTCGTCGTTTATATAATATTATTCACACCTAATTCAATATTTAATTGCTTTTCGCAGCAAACGGTAAATCACTAACACAGAAAGATAAGATGGATATGACCACCTCTTCAAAATCACAGGTAAGGCGCAAACGTTTATTGTGTAATGAGGTAATGACTGATAAGTGCTTCAGTAGAGTGATGTTTGATGAAGGCAGGTTCATTTGGGTTAAAGAGGTTGGGAAGCCGTTGAGACGAGAGAGAACAACTCGTTCCGGGAGTTTGGCTAAGAAAGAGAGATTTGAAATTGGACGGTAGCTGTAGAGGAGTTCCTTGTCTATGATGGTCTTTAAAGAACGGTTATCAACCGAGTCCATGAAAGGCAGAGGAAAACTTCCGGTTATCATACATGTGTATGATCTTGATAACAGGAACGAGAAGGGTTGCATAGATTTTAAGTAATTAGGTGTGGACTTGGTCAAGGTCGCATTGTTTACGCTGAGAAGATTGAATGAAATTCGTGATATCTGCTTCATTAGTAGCCTCAATTGGTAAAACGGGACATTAGACGGCAAAATTGTATCCTTGAGGTCGTCTGAGTGTTATAAATATAGACTGGAGCTTAGACACATGTGATGAGGAAAGACCGATGTAAGCACTGTTCCCAAAGAATAGCGAGACCCAGCCCCTGCGGGTTGACCAAAAGACCACTGATAGAGAGATCGATTGGTAAGGAACGAATGGAGCCAAAGGAGCTCTATCCTGGAGAAGCAATGTCGTGCATTGGCTTAATGCGCCACGGCGTGTGGAGGGAAAACATACTCTGCTATGGTCTTAAGAGTAATTGTGCAGAAAGTGTCATCATGAATCAGGAGCGGGGTTCGATTGTTTTCTTAAAAATTGAAACAGGTACACTAATTATGTTGATAATGCATGATAGGTAGAAATTATACTTACCTAAACAACGTACATGTAGCCTGCAATCAGAAGTGCAACAAAGTTTTGAAAAGTGGGGGGCATAATTTCTAAAATATTGCGCGAAGCGCCAAAAATTTTGTTGCCCCCCACTTTTTGAATGTTGTCCCCCAGGAATTTGAAAAATGGGTGGCACAAATTATTTTAACAAGGGTAATCTTAAAAAGCAATTGGATAAACATAAAAAAAACAATTTTGGGGGACACATGGGGGGGGGCACTGAGCACTAAAACTGGGGGGCTTTGCTCCCCCAGTTTTGAAACTGGGGGGCCGGTGCCCCCTGCTCCCCGCTTGTTACACCCCTGCCTGCAATGTTTTTCATTAATAGCCAGAAGAGCCGAAAGATGTAATAGACACGACAGCAAATGCAACAGAGGGAGACGAGAGAAATGACAAAACAGTTATAGACGAAACAAATAAAGAATCACCTGTGGTAGAACCAAAAGAAGAAACAACTGCAGAAGAAACTAATAGAAATAAAGTAATTAAACGTCACAGAAAACTTCTTGAGGAGCGAATGGATCCTGATTCTGGACTTTTAGATGAACTAATTTCAAACGGAACTCTTTCTCGGGAAGAAGTTTCGGAAGTAAAATACAAGATAACAGTTTATAAGAGAAATTCTCAACTGTTGGATTACATATTAGAGAAAAATCAATACAGTGGTTTGATTGCTGCTCCCGGGAATAGTGAACAACAACACCTCGTCAATTATTTGAACGCAAATGGAGGTGAATGAATGTGCATTGTAATCAAAGTCAAAGTATCTTAAGATAATTTTATATCTGTAACGCTAACGCATTATTCGCATTTATATAAGTCTGTGTTTGCTTTCTCTGAGTGATTTATCTTGTTCGTTGGCTCTCTCGGAGGCGGTATTATCTTTGGTTAGTATTATACATGTATTTAACGAGATTTTTAGATCAGGTCCTACTCAACCGTCATTCATTAGGGTGTCAAGTTTATTCAGACGATCCTCACATCCGCATTTAGTTTGATCGTTTGCTGCAATTCATCCCTTACCTATGTCGGTCCTTTTAGGTCATTTTTTGCTTCCCTATTTTTAAAACTCATGGTAATTATCAATTTATGCATCCAACGCACATGGAGCTATCAATAAAACACACAGAATTGAAATTGATTTTAAATTCAATACTATAATTATTAATCGTATTTGTTAATTCTCATGGAATACAAAATCAAGAGGCACTTTGTAGATGTTTACTGGGGTATTTCCTGCAATTGCATTGCGTTTAGATTACTCTAACTCGATTCCTAATCGTATCTATAAGTCCAATCTGCAGAATCCCCTAGGGGGGATACGGGTCTAAAGCCTAAACTAGTATATGTAGATATGAGCATTTAAGCCATGAACTTGCTTATGTCATTGAATTCATTGGCTTCCTGCTTATTTTACAAAACACCGGACTTGGCCAAAATATATTTAAGATCAGTCCTTATTCTTCAGTCTTTACACTTTCGAACAAAACCTTACTTAATAACCTTGGTCTTAGCAGGAAATATCTTGGATGCTTATGCTCTTTTTGGCTGCAGCATCAAAATGTGTAATTCCCTCTCTGTTTCTGCTCGATTTTGTCATTAAGTGTTCGACCTTAAACCTAAATGTTCCGTCGGCAGCCACGCAGGGTGCGCATTACGTTATGCATCTCATTTTTAACAAACGCCGCCCCCTAGCGATAGAAGGAAAGAAGTTAGCCTTACGGGGATACGGGTCACGAACTCGGTTCCTCAGCTCTGCGTCTCATTGCGTTCACCAATGCTCTACGCCCGCCCCTCCACAATACCAGGTCAGATCACTGCTTGGCTACGTCGTACCACTTGTTAATGCGTTAAACACCTGGGCCATTGATGTTACCATTTAGCAGCAACAATTCATGTCATATTGCTTGATGTTTTACCATTGGTATTTTTGAAACATGACAGCGTTTTATACGCAAGTAATATGGAAAATGGTGTTTGTTTGTCAGTGCGTGACGCAGAATTTTATGGAGATGATTGGCCGTTGACACCAAAGGAAATTTCAATACTAGATATCAATCAGAAGAATTTGATTGAGCTACTTGATTCGAGAATTCTACCTGGTCTCCTTCATTTGGCAAATGTCATTAACAAAAGACAGTTGGACTTCATTTCATCAAAACCAACACCGTTCACCAAAAATGAAGTTCTGTTAGAAATGCTTCAGAGACGCAGCTTGCGCGACTATCAGCAGACGATCGTTTGCCTTCGTCAGTCAAATCAGCAACACATTGCAGAAGTATTTCAATCAGGCGGAGGTAAAGTCATCTGTACATTATGATTATTCCAAAAAGTGTGTATTAAAGTCTACGTTAGAATTTCCTCTAACTCTCGGTCTTCATCTCCCGAGGAATACATGTATACAACCTGCTACTTTTGGTGCCAGTAACTGAGGACATACACAAAATATGAAATTATTCCGGATTCTAAATGTAAAATGAAGCATTGCGGTATTATGTGCACACGTATGTTCATAAAAAATATACATTGGGAATAATTTGAAATGTAAATGCAATGCCAAAAGTAGGGAAATAGCTAGTTACAAGATAAACTGATTTAGGCATTTCAAATTTCTGGGTCACCATCAATTATCAACTAGACCTGGCAATTAAAACTGGAGCCTCGCCGTTAGTTTAAAGTATTCTGCATTTTACTTGACTTTGTGATGTTTTTAGCTTAGCATATTTCTGAATTACCCAAAAGACGATAACATGTGGAGTCCGGTTGCCTCAATTATTAAGATATCAAGAGGTTGTCCTGGTATGGCTACTTGAGAGGTCCTGTTGTTTCAATTATTAAGATATCAAGAGGTTGACCTGGTATGGCTACTTGAGATGTCCTGTTGTTTCAATTATTAAGATATTGTCCTGGTATGGCTACTTGAGATGATCATACAAGTTTAGTGCTATTGTTTCCAAAATCTCTGCAATAGAAAGAGCATATAAAACACACAGCAATAAGACTCATAATAATAATTAAGCAACCGACGTTTGGATAATAATGATTGCGTCCATTTAAAATTGAAAAAATTATTTAAGTGTAAGCTCCAGAGAAGCTTACTCTTCACAGAAGAACCCTTCCGCTTAAATGCTTAAGTGTGTCTGCCATTAACTCCTGAATGGACATTGAACGCCCGTTTCTTCGACTTCAATTTGCTGCGGCATTATTTAAATCGCCGGAAATATTTTTATTTAGTAGACTAAGAAAAGGGCTTGAAGTTCAAATCTTTGATAAGAGTATAAATCCATTAAATAATAGAATTGACGGACTAGTTCTGAACACGATAAGCAACATTGTCGTTTTTGCGCAGGCTCTACGCAGTAACACAAGGTTTAACTTTTAAAATCACTTCTAGTATTTATTGTTTTAATCATACACATAGAAATTCCTATGTGCATACGAGGTTTAATTGTAAAACTATATGGCAAATACTGAGAACAATTGAGCTATGCTTTCACGGCCGGTGTGACTAACAGTGTGCAACATAGGAGTTTCCGAATGTAAGAAAGTGCAGAACATCGGTTGAAAGACGATGAATGCTGGAGACGGAACCCTGGATGGCGATAGAGGATTTTTCAGACAAAGCATCTGCCAGAGCTCATGAGAAATAGAACGAAAGAGAGGGAATCTATAGGATATTTAGGAAAAAAATATTTTGAATATCTTTGAACGTCAACTATGATGGTAGATACCGAAGGACAATTCTTGTCAATAAAACGAGAAACGAATCATGCTCAACCTGTTTTTCTTTAATTTTAGTTGTTGCGAAAGTTCCTGCTCATCTCGATGAATCTTCAGAAAATATGTCGTCAATAGAAGATATAGTTGTTTCAACAATTGCAAGTATGCTGACTTACTTATCGCCTGCGGGAGACAGTAAAATTTTGAAAATTATTGCTGCCAAGAAGGGAGGAAGCATTGATCAATTCGTCCGGTGTAAAACAAAGGGCGAGCTACCGCGATTGCAAACATTGCTGACCTCTCATGGACTCAATGACCCTGTTGAGAAGCCTTCTAATCAACTGTTGAATCATTCAGAAGATGTAAAAATTAAAAGTATCAATATGAATAACGAAGACTTTGGACACTGCAAAAATAAATTTCACAGGTGAGCCTTTGTTTAAGATGAAAATATTCCTATAAAGTTAAATGTAAATTTGCACAATTATCTCTCATTTGCGACTTATTTAACGACCGTAAGTTCAAACCAAATGCAAGTAATTCATTTATCTTACATCACAAAGTAGTTAACGATGTTTATATTCACATTCATTGTTTGGCCTCTCAGATGCCAAAACTCCATCGTCAGATAAATTGAAAGCTTTGATGCTGTCATTGATGAAGACCACAGCCTGACGCTATCCGATGGAGGCGACAGATATACCTACTTCTTACTGCAATGTCTCTCTGTCACGTTCCTACAGTTCAACACGATGGTTCTTCATGGCTCCTTAGCGATAATGAGACATCCCAAACACAGAAGAGTACATGTACATAAGGTTACAGTACGCATAAGATCGCCGTCTCAGCACGATGAGCGATCAGTTGAAGGATCAGCATAAGCTGGATTGATGAGAGAATGCCAGTGTTGAGGAGATCGAATCTTTCTATAGCAATAGGTACTCAGAATATCTGGTGTGTTTCCATACGGCGGCTGTCTCCGCCAACCTCCGACCACGTCGTCTGTCTTAGAATGAGTAAAGCTGGTCCCTCCATCTGGAACTCTCTACCTCCTCATGTTTCCAACTCTCTCTTTCGCTCAAACCTGAAAACCTACCTCATCCAGTCTGCCTATGGCTCTTAGCCCTTACCGCCTCCAATTACTACATGTATACAATACGCACTAAAACTGGCCGCTCATAGCGGCCTTAGAAGGGATCAGGGTAAATGGTTGCCCGTCTTCAAGGTGCACTTCTGAACATTCTGTCAGGAGGGCGTTATCAAATTATAGTTGTATCACATTGTATTGTATCATAATGTGGCCGGACCACCTTTCCACGGTGTCATGACCTGTCCGTCCGGTCTCTTACCATCCGATCTGGACAGATCTGACGGCTCTCTGACCGCTGGGATTTCTACTCTGTTGAGGCTACCATGGATAAGACCATTAATGTTACTGTGCCTTACCTGTCGACCAAATATCAATGAGCAGGACAGACCATGTGCGCCTCTGGAAGAAACGAAGGCGTCGCATGCGCAGTGTACCGATCGCAGATGGTCACACCCAATCGCAGGCCGACCGCCACACTCATGGTATCGTCCTCCAGTCTGAGGTTGCCAGAAGCGAGTGGGAGGGTGTATAGCCTCTCTGAGACGTGCTACTACTGCGAGGTCTATAGGGGCCATGAAGTCTTGTGACAACCTGTCGAACATGGTCTGAAGGTCGGTCAAACAGGCGACGAGGGTTGAAAGCAGGGCCTCCGTCGGGGAGAGCAAAGTCCACAGGAGCACTGCCAACGATGGATTTATTTATTTTATTATTATTATTATTAGTAGTAGTAGTAGTAGTGGAAGTAGTATGGGCAGTAGGGAAAGTATGGCAGAAGAAGTAGTAGTAGTAATAGGGGAAATAGCAGAGGTGGTAGTAGTAGTGGAAGTGGTGGAATTGGTGAAAGTGGTGGGGCAAGTAGTAGTAGTCGTATCAACATTATCATGATATGTCGTTGTCATTATTAGCATTATCATTATCATCAATATCATTGTAATTATCGTTATCATTTTCATTATCATATAATTGTCATGATTGTTTTGTTCTTGTTACAGATGAATCCGATGAAAGGAATTCATACAAGGTTAAACTCAAGTCCACAACTTCTGTTGTAGCAGCTATTGATCATAATTTTAAGTTGATTTTAAATTAGATGCTTTATAACTTCTATGACGCCGTTGTCATTTGCACAAGCCATCATCCGATGGAGTAATAAAACCAAACAACACTTTGGCAAGTGAGGCAAGAATCGACGGATTGCTTCGATTGCTGTGAAATCTATCTTCATTTCTGATCATTCATTCATTCATTTCGATAATTTATATAGCGCCTCTTCAAAGGAAACTACTCAGAGATGCTCCCAGCCCAGCCCGGCCACGGCCAAAAATAATTGACTTTAAAGCACATAACTTACAGACCGTAGCCAGCCAGAGTTCTCACGCCAGAGGCGCCACTCATCGCATGTACTTTTCCTTACACTGCTTCTTTCTAGAACTTTCAGTTCTTCTCAGTATAATGTTTCGCTGGAACGAAACTCTGTGCAAACTCCGGATGTATTGAATCAAAGAGAAAGTCCGGGAGTTGCAATATCTGCGTTCCAGGCACGTCAAGTCCCGACGTATACGGCGCGACAAAGAGAAGCCAACCAGACTAAATTGGTCTACGGCGGACCCGGATCAAAGAGTGCAAAGCGCTTCTCGGTTGAGTATTCAACCGTGAGGACAAGGCGACGCAGATAGGCCATTAAACAGACTGATGGGTAAAGTCTCCCAATGTTCAATTCTTCCATCAGCAGGAGTAATGGGACGAATATCATTTGAGCCCAGCAGAAAGGAATGGGGCTATTGCGGAGGAGCCACATAGTGGAAAACGGATGGAGATTCCACTGTAACGTTGGATTTATTGCAGCTTCGAGCGTTATAGAAACATCAAGCTCGATTGAGAAAATAATGAGTACTGTAACACTGGACTGCATATTTGCAGTGTTGTATGCAAGACTTGAAACTTCAAGACCAAGACGAGACCGAGACAGTGAGGAGACGAGACCAAGGCCGAGACCGAGACAGTGAGGTACCTAGACCGAGACCGAGACACTAGGTTCAAGACAGTACGTGACAGTTCGAGACAGTAAAAGACTAGTGATCCTATATAAAATGCTGTAAAATGCTAATGTATCAGTTTTCAGGAATAATTTTTATTTGTAATTTCAATTTGAAACTTATAATGTATATGGTACAAATTCCTGAAAACTGTTTTTATATTGCCGCGCAAGATTTTAAGACAGTTCACGCGAAACTTATCGAGACCGCTTGTTCGAGACAAAACAAGACATTCGCTTCAAGACAGTTTCTAAAAATTCTAGACACTACCTCGAGACCGAGACCGAGACCGAGACACAGGCTTCCAAGACCGAGACCGAGACACTAAAAAAACTGTCTCGAGACCTAGACACTGTCTCGAAACCATACAACTCTGCATATTTGTCGACAAAAGAGAGAAATTGAGAGAGGAGGTCCAGAAAGCGAGCAGATTCTCGAAGAGTAGGATTTTTCAGAGGAACGTAGAGAATTCCGATGATAACCAACTGAATAAAAATATGGAGGACAAATTGGCAGGAAACTCGGAGAAAAGGCTGACGAGACGGTAATCAGACCTGTAGCTGGCGCGGACAGTGAAGGACCTTCTAGAGAAGAAACACTTTTGGTCTAACCAACCCGTTGTGAAAGGTTGCCTATCACCCTATGACCCAAATTTATTGTTCTTTCTCTGTCACTGTACCAAAGGTTCTTGAAAGCTATTCTTCTCTATCCATGTGTTTTTCCTTATTAGGTCAGGAGCGTCTCTGATCAATCTCTTTTGAAGGAGAGTAAAATTGTAGCTGTGATTATAATTGGCAATTAGAGTAGAAAATTGTAAATTGTTTAAGTTTACGCTACATACGTCCATAAACAGTTTTCTTGAATGCTTTAGTGAGGCCTTACACCGTGTCTAGAAAGAAAGAACGTTGTCAAAGAAAAATCATTTGGTAGAGAAGCTGGATCATCTCTACGACAATTAGGTGAACTATACTGTCCTAATGTTCACAAAGAAGGTTTCGTCGTGGTTGTCGATTGAAGCAACAAACGACTTTTGGTACTTCTCTCTCTTAAAGTTCATTGGAGCTTGTTAAATGTGTTTTTGCAAACACACACACAGATTATTTATAATAGATGCAGAGTAATTATGTGCAAAATGGCGTCCCCATTTCCCAGGTAGTCTCGACCAAATTTCTGGGAGTTCATGTAGATCAGCACATGACATGGAAAAAGCACATTAAAAATATATCCACAAAAGTTGCCGATAAACGTTGGTATCTTAGCACGTACATCCTATCTATTGCCCACTTCCATCCGTATAAAATTGTACTAATCACTTGTATACCCGTATCTGGTATATTGTAACATGATATGGGCATCAACTTACGAATCGAGACTACATAGATTGGTAATTTTATAGAAACGCGCCATTCAAATTGTTGCAGATGCCCCAGCGAGCTCGCCAACTAGCCAAATTTACTAAGTTTGATTTGGGACTGTTAAGAATTGAACAGATAAAGATATTTCAAATTGGGGAATTCTTCTTCCGCTATGAGCATGCCTGCTTCCAAAAGTTTATGAGGATATCTTTAAAATGAGTAAGGACATATACACTTTAACCAGAAATGCAAAGGCATATCGCTTGGTTGCCGCTCATTCAAATACTCGTCGATTCACCATCAAGTCTGCTGGGGCCCTTATATAGAACAAAATTTCTCCATAAATTAAGCAATGCCATGGCCTAAATGAATTCAAAAGAGGCTGCGCGCCCCATAGTGAATGGAAATAAGCAACTTGCTCTGTGTTTATGGACGTATATTATTATGTTAGTATTGTGTTCTGTTAACATGTGAACCTATGTTCGTATGTTAGCATTATTGTGCTATTATGTTTTCATGTCGTTAGTTAAGATAAAATAATAATCAATTAAGTTGTAATTGGATTAATCGTAAGATTAAGTGAAACTGTTCATCATATATTGAAATATGTTAATTGACTGTCACTCATGTAGAGTTAGTAAGTACTTTAGGTGACCCTAGCTAGAGGGATCCAGATCCCTTAAGGGCCTCCAATTGTTACCGATATCTCTGGAATCTTGTAAAATTATCTTGCTGCTGTTAAAATCTGTTTGGTTTCATTAAAATTGAATGATTGATTGATTTAAATCTTCAGCATCAATGTAGTGTCTGATGAGCAAAATAGACAATTTTTGCTTCATATGGTCTACATTTTGGGGGTGATATTGCATTTTTCGATGTAATTTGGACATCAACGTTTTATCTTTAGAATATTTAACATAATGTCTACACTGGGTCCAAATATGAATTCCTAGTGAGCACTTAAGGGCTTAAATTTCAGGCAGTTAACAAACTGTTCCGTTACCTAATTAGCTCTCATGGAGGAATACTTTAGCTCGATCTTTGCATGTCTAGCAGAGTTGCGGTGGCACCAGATCCGAAATGTCTATAAAGTTTTGAATTGTTCTGCACCTATCAGAATACTCGCAGAAATTCTGGTCTCATAGACAGAGAAAGTTAGGCTCATAGCTAGAGAAATTCCATCCCTAAGCATGGGCCTCTATGACGGCATTTTACTTATTCTATAGCCCAAATTGATAAGCTACGGCAATTTTTAAATGCCTGAAATTTAAACTGACTGTAATTAGGTGTCAGCAATATTATATTTAAAAGAAAAAATATCACAAATTGTTTTAATTTAACTGTTAAATACAGTTAAATGCTATTTTTCACGAGTTCATTGTGAACCCTGTTCTGGCCAACAGATATCGACTGGTCTCTCGAAATTCACCCCTTTTCCCTCTCGGCGTGTGTGCTCGCATTTGACGAATAATATGCGGTAAAAATCATGCTCACTAATTAAAATGATGGTAATACTTGGAAACAATTGTTTCTGCGAATAAACTTTTTGGGGCCCTGTAGAAATTGAGTGATTAGAATAACGATGTGGTTCGGTTACACTGTATATGTCGAACTATTTAACCAAGTCATTCATTTATTATTTTGCTGATGCTATTATATACCTGTTAGCCGCGTCGTACAAAGCTATAATTGTCCCCTGTGCTTACTCTGGTGCTCCCACATTTTGTTGCCTACCGAAATTTCTAATGTAATTTAACATTTATTAATAGACAAGCAATTAGTTACCTGGTGTATGGTCATTTTTATTTATATTCATCGGATCAATAGGTTTTTCTCACTTCACAAATAAATCAATAGGCCTAATGAATTGTGTTATAATTTGGGATGCATTCACTTGTACCAATTATTCTACTATTTCTACGCCTACTGGCTACTTTAACTACTGTTGGCCTACTTTACGAGGTTTTGACGACGTAAAATCATCAATAATGATGTCATAACTAAGAGAACTGGCCACATCATTTTCAATTGAAACAATTGATAAGCCTGTCGTTTTTGTCCCATGGCTGTTCTTAAATATTTTTTGACAGGATGCTATCAAGGGTGACACCTAAGTCACGGACACTGGATGCAAATGTGAAATCAGGATACATTGACGTGAGAAGTGGGAGGTTGAGTTTAAGGAACTGCTGTTTGTTCCAAACTAGATCAATTGGGTCTTAGAGGAGCTAAGGTTAAGTCGGTTGGCCGACATTCGTGAGTGGAGTTCATGTGACAGTGAGTAGATTGATCCAACAAGATAGAGCTGCTCAGAGGGAGGACTATGTACAGAGGTTTGGACATCGTCAGGTTAGAGGTGGCCAGTGGCTAGGTGTTTTGTGAATGAGGAAGGAATGTCAGCTGTGTAGAGTATGTACAGGATGGGGCCGAGGACTGAGCACTGTGAGACGTCGAACTCGACTCCAGTCCAGGCCGTTCTGGAATCACTAAGGACAACCATCTGGGAACAACCTAAAAGATAAGAGTTGAACCAGGCAAAAGGGGGTCCACAAAGACCGCAAGATAGTTCAAGACGCTGCAGCAAGATTGCATGATCGACCATGTCGAAGGCTGAGGAAACATCGAAAAGTGCCAGCAGTGATAACGAACGAAAATGCTTTGTTGTAACCAAATCCAAAATCATCAAAAGTGTGCAGATATATTTAGTTGCTCAGTTGGGTTACAAAGGGAGGTGCAAAAGGATTACCTCCCGCTAACAGGGCCACCCATTAACGTAGCGTATACTGCTACATAAATCGTTGTGAGCACTCAATTGTACAACGAACAAAACACTCGTGTAAAGTAACATAGGAAAATAATCAAGTTACAATCGTACATCTAACTAATGGTTACTAATCTTAATGAATCTTAACTCATCCAAGTAAACCTAACATATATAATCAATCTGTGAGGTGTGGACGAGAACAGGCTTACTCAAATCAGTTGAACGGGCAATTCAGCAAATAATTTCTCATCTTATTTTTGAAAGGTTTCTGAGTTGCAGCACTTTGAATATCATAAGAGATATCATTCTAAATTTTTGGTCCAGTGCATCTTATTGCAAATTAACGAGTGTTAGTGCGAGCATAAATTAATCGGGGTTTAGGGGCGGATCTCGTAGCATACGAATGAAACAAGTGGCCAGTTCCGAAGAAGTCAGAAAGTCTTACCGGCAAAAGCTCTTGCACAGAACGGTACATAAATATAGCTCTTTGATAAGTACAAATCTGGGGGAGCTTCATTAGTTTGTATTCTTTAAAGATTGGGTCAGTGTGCGATCCCCAGGCTGTACCAGCAATACAACGAAGAGCCCGTTCCTGGAGGAGTGTCAATTTATTAAGTCGAGAATTGTAGGTGGACGCCCAAATTTCATTGCCATAAGAAAATTATGGATAAATTAATGAGTAATACAAGTGCAGTCTAATGAAAGACGGTAACAAAGGAGATGTTCTTCTCAGAACCCCAATATTCTTGGCCACTCTAGCTGTGCTGACGCTCATGCAACAAGGCGAGGACCCAATTATACAAGAAATCAGGAATGGGTTGGGCTGCTAATTGATCTGCAAAGTGTTTGTGTCTAACTGTATCAAAAGCCTAATAATGGAGTCATTATTTTCATCGAAAGCATTCGAAATTTTATCATACATATTCATAAGAGCCATTGATGGAGATCGACCTGATTGGAAGCCAATTTGGGAATGAAATATTTTGTGATGTTTTCCTATGAATGTAGAGACACTGTCGTGCATAATCTTTCACAATATTTGGCAAAATAGGGTAGAACAGAGATCAACCTATACTTTGCACATTCATCTTTATTTTGTTTTTATAAATTGGAATTATTCTAGCAATTTTAATTCAAGAAGGTACTATAAATTTTAATTCAAGAAGGTACTATAGCAGTTCTTGAAACGTGCTAGATATTAGGCAGTCATCAAAACACATAGCAAGACTTGGTAACAAAATCAGTTACTCGATCGAAGCTAATTAACATTAAATTGCGGTGCTCGTACATTATGCTATTGTTAAGATTATGCAGCTCAGAGTTAAGACCGCAACTATAGAGTCTGAATCCTTAAAAATTGACTGTGAGGTAATCGGCTGAAATGTCCGAGTGGGAAGTTCTCTTGCATTTTTCTACATCATCGGCAACGACAGCATCAAGTAATTCAATGTATGGATGGACCGTTGCTTGAGTTACATCTTGCTGTGAATCCCTCTCTGCCTTTGTCTTTTCGTCGCTATTATCTACTTCTTCTCCCGAAATAGTTTCTGGATTAGCAGCTTCGACGACATCAAACACTTCAATGTATGCATGAGCAGCTGATTCTCGATCTTTCTTGTCTCCTCTCTCATCAATTTGTTCCTCCGAAGAGGTTTCCAGAGTGTCTAATACCTTCGTGTCTCTGCTTCCAGAAGATACGTCGACTGGGGTTTCATTAGTATCAATTCCACTATAGACTCCTGGTACAGTGGGCTCCATTTTCGCTAAACCTGAGTACCCTGGTGTTGGCAATGGACCCTGGCGGGGTACACAAGAAACTTTTAAGTCTGCGTTGATCACTACATCGTCAATAGTTTCGTAGTTGTCGCTTGTGGCATAAGGTAAGATGTCGTAGTCACCATCACAGATTGGCATCTCGAATTTCTCCAAAGCTGCCGTGTATTTAGCTAAATGTAAATACACACAGATAATTTGATACTTACAGCAAAAAAAACCTTACCGTTTACTCTTAAACGATGAGTGTGTGCTAAGGGTGACTGGGAAACGAATGCAGCTCGTTAGTAAAAGAATACAGATTACATTTAGACAGGTCCAGTTCTATGGATTTTTCGTAAGTAGGCGAGATGTTATGCTGCCACCCCGCCCCCAAACAAACAAAAATTTAGTACGAACAGAACATAACGAAGTTCTGAGTAATATAACTTGCTAAACTATACTAAGCAGTGTAGGCCTATATTGAAATTCTAAATATTAAAATATTGTATTGAGCACGTCGTCTGGCCTAGAAGAACTGGACACAGAAACTCCAGATGCCGGACGCTTAATGAACTTCAGGATTGCGTCTTTCAGCTTGGCCGCAGATGATCACGTCCGAGCCTTAACTTTTGTATAATCTGACTCAGACAATCGCTACCTCTTTCTTCCTCTATCATCCGCCATTTTGTTATGATATTTTTTGCCTTTAATGTAATTAATAATAATTAAGTATCCTATTTCTATTCAATTTAAAACTTTAAGTTTTTAACTGATATTGATGAACTCATAACCGGAAGTCGAACTTAATTGATGAAAAGTGAATCGAAATCGAATATAAAAGGCTTTTGCTGAGCATATTAAAAAAGGAGAAGAGGCAGATGAGCTATAAATATAATAATTTATTGAAAAGATAAAATGCATTTAATTAAAAAGATATTTTTTATTTTTATTTGAACATAATTTAGAATATTGTGGTCTAAGAAAATAATATATTTCTACGCAATGCATATTTATTTAATCGAATTCAATAAAAGTAAGCTACAAAAGTGCCGCCTCTGAAAAATGGCGAAATTTGCCGCCGTATGACGTCGCCAACTTCGCCCACTCCTAGATCCGGGCCTGCATTTAGACTCGTCATTTCCATGTCCTTATTTTTATGATCCAACTTACCAATCTCTATGTCAACAATCTTGGTCGTTTAATCGGTTGGTTAGTAAAGCGTGTGACAAGTCTGTATTAAATATAAAGTTTGTCTATGTAGTGATTATATTGATTATTGGTCGCAATGAGAAGTGATCGGTGAACGGAACTAGTTGAATTTATGCCCAAGGATAGTGAAATGTGGTAAGGCTGACAACCACCGATTATTCTGATATCTATTAATGCTGGCGAACCCTATACTGACGACTCGAACTCAAAATTCACCTCATCATACTTTGCTTCGTCCAACTAAGTACACTTATTAGTGTAGGACATGGGTCGAGGCGAGTACATCATATTAAAGGCAAAAGCAGATAAGTACTAGATGAACAGGATCAGGAAGTAAAAATTGGAGTTTGAAGCAGGCCTAAACTCCATATTCAAGCACTGTTGCATTCAGACACAATGACCTAGTTAATAGATATATCGCCTGAACGTCATCTATACTCTACATTCTAGATTATCTACAGCGTTAGATTAATTATGACACGCTTTTCCTACTGCAACGCTGACTTTGCATGTCAGTTGAAATTCCTACAGCCTCGTTTTGTTACTTCTCACAGCATTCTTAAGATTCGTGATGCCAACATATATACCATTTTATTTATCGCTACCAATCAAGCACAACCCAAACTCTTAAAGTAGGCATATCTGGAAGAGTGATCGTTAAAGGGAGAGCACAGCATTAAGTGTCAACTCAGCACTTCATTCTTTAAGTGTCGGATACTCAGTAGACCTATCAGGACATTTTGTGAAGGTATCCACAGTTCCAAGCAGTTGGGCAGCTGTGGCTGTGTTTTAAATAATGTCGCCTGAGCCGAATAACAGAATAGCGCAAAGTTGGACTTTTACGAGGGGAAATGTACAATAGAGACGTTTTAACGAGTGTGACATATAATACCGTATTAACACGAGACTTCCAATCATATACAAAAGAAATGTATGCCGGAGTCGTAGGCCCGTATCAACTCAATAATGATCACATGGTTTGAATTTTAATATCCGCTATTATTTTAAGCCTATTTAGAAACTAACTGCACAGACCTTCTAAGTTGGTGTAAATACGTCTGTAGGCCCATATTTACTTGATCGCAAACAATGCTAGTTTGCGGGAGCTGTAAAACACTCGTCCAATGACTAGAAGTGACTTATAATATTTATAACAAGAGCAATATTTGTAAAGATCATCTACAAAGTTAAATCAATATGATTATAAATTGCGGCTCCACTGTAGGCCAATTATGACACTATGGTAAATTACCATTTTGCTTGAACTACAAAAAGCTCGTTCTATATTCTAATATAGACATAATAATTATTAGGTCTGTGTATATATCACCACTTGGTGCACCATGAGACTAAAAATTGAAATATATTAATATATATATAGCAAAAGAGCATTTTTTAAATATAATGTTATGTGGGAAAACAGTGCCATGTGTGAACAAAGAGAGTTATTTTGTGCTCAAAAAATTGCCCAACGATCGTCAGCTGGGCATGGCTCAGGTTGATAAAGACTCAATTGCGACACAATTCTCTGAATGGAATCAAGGGACCCTCGTCCTCAGCCTGGGTCTGCAACTGGACAGAAATGTCAACGGATGTACATGCGAACCATGCGAACCATCTCAGTGATATCACATATTTTATGCTTACCAGTTGCTCTAGATGCGATTCATTAAGTGTAAACCGTCCTTTATCGATTCACCATGACGCTCCTGGTCTACAGGATATGTAATTCTATAAATGAATCCAATTTGTGCTTTGATAAGCAAGTTCCAATTTTATCCATGGGACTAACTACGCTTCGTGTTGAACAGCCAGTTTAGATTCTATCGGTAGCTTTAAAGGTCTAATTACCTGAAAGCTTTTTCTTGAATCGAATGCAGAAAACAACGACTAACACGATGATTATAATCAAGAAAACGGACAAAGCGGCGACCAGCGATATAGAGATGATATCTAGAATCAAAATCAAAGGCAACTGATTTTAATCCCACAAATACACTGCTATACTTTTACAAAATCACATTGTCAATAAAAATTAATCGGCGAATGATAATGTAGAAAATTCTGGAACTTAACAAGCATCTATTATGCAAAATGCTCAACCCAACTTACACCAGTCTGGAGAAGATGGCTCTTGAGGGTTCCCAAGTAGGTCTATCATACTAGTAACTGTTGACGACTCAAGTGTATCCAGTTCTTTGGAGACATATTCGGGAGAGGAGAATGATGAGGGTATGATACTTGATAGCCAGGTATAAGTGAAATTGGGAACATTTCGGGCAGTCATGTCGTATGTCCCGTTATACTTTGCAAAGTAGATTTTACAAGCAAAACGAGAACCGTTTCTTGACGAATTCACTGCAATCGTTAAATTTGAAGAAACGATCTTGTTTGTAGTTTGTGTCACTTCAACTCCTTCAGTAACAATTTTTCCCTTCGGTCCAACATGGTCACCGTATTCAATCCATTCTATGGTTGGCGTCCAGAATCCTTTGAAGCTAAGGTTGCATTGCATCCAGATGTAATTGTTCAGCATCGACTTTGAAGGGTTTAGAAAATCCAGCGTATAGCTCTCCTCGCATATTGGCATGGACTCTGCGGCCAAATTGAAACAATTTTAATGAACGCATGCTATAGGCCGATTCATTAAGTCATCATGAAAATGTATATTGGGCCCTCAATGAGTCCTTTTAGAGGAAAGCCCAACTCAACAACGGAAAGATAAATTAAACTGAAGGAGCCTGTAAAATAAAGGCGTTTGACTCATCTGTGGCAGTCGTATCTCTAAAGGGAGTGCGTTCCAGATGGAAGGGCCAACAACTGGTTGCGGGGCTTACGCAGGGGACCAGTAGCTCGCCACCGAAGGAGTGAAGAGCTGAGCGGCTAGCTAAAGTTTAAACAGTTGAAAAATATAATATATGTTATAGATATCGAAACCAGAGATTTTGTGAAATACCAAGGCAATTTGGTAAAACGCTAGACTTAAACTAAACCTACACTAAACCTATCCCTAACCCTGACCCTATTCCAAACCCTAACCCTAAATCGAGGATTTGACACATTGACCACTAATAAAAAATTCTAGAAAATGCCTGGTTTTACACATTGCCTGTGACAAACACACATAGCCCTATATATTTGTTTTTAATGAGAAAGCACGTTGGGTTCGAGGTCATTTGCAGAATGGTGACAGCAACTTATCACCTATAAACGGCACACCAAAGTGATCGCCGGCCCTGCTGACCTGATATGACCGCAATAATTGTCAGCATGATTGATAATCTTGAATGCACACACCCTAAGTGTATATTGCTATCGTAGATTAACGGCTTTTAATATTAAGAAAAATATATTCAATGTACTTAGCATGCTTACCGAGAACGATCAACTGTGAGCTGTGTTCTTTATCTTGACCATCGATTATGCTCAAGCATTTATAGATTCCTGCATCGCTTAGGTGAGTTGAATTTGTATAAAGTATTCCAGAACCATTGTCATCCACGTCGACGCCAAAATGTTTAAAAAGTGAATGAAATTTGTGAGGTGAATAGATGGTGTATGGAGAGAGGTTTGTTGTGAAGATGTCCCAGTTTCGGACTTTTGAGTTATTCCTCATGACACATTCCATTCTCATCAATTCACCTGCTACGACAACCGTGTTGATAGGTGCCTGAACTAATTCAGCAAGAACTAAAAGACAATGTGGACAGCAATACAGATTTGCAGTAGCCTAATATTGGCTGAATACACCTTAATTTAAACATGGACTTATGTTATAGCCTATATATTGATACCTTATTTTGATACATAATATTGAAAATTTTCTCACATAATATTATTTACTATTAGAAAACGATTAGACATCTCAAATTTTGTCCGTTAGAAAGTCATTTCGGTGAATAAGTTGACGACGAATTTGAATTTTGATAAACGGCACTGTTTGCTATGTCTTCGTTTGAATTGACATTGAGTTAGGTCTACGACGGCTGGATGTAACCCACGTCTCTAAGGTCCCCTTGGCAAAGCTCATGGTCGAGACGGTGCTACAGGTTAGACAGTGTTGGTAGGCCTGAACATCTATCTCAAATGGCTGGGCGAACATAGCATCAAGGCTAGTAGTGAGGCGAGGTAGGAAGCATGGGTTATGAACAGAATGCGGCCCAAGCCAATGCTCTGGGAAAGACGGTGAGGTACCAGGACCCTATGGAACCTGTATGGCCCATAGACCACGCAAAGAGCAGTGTTCATTGAGAAAAGATTTCAGCCAGATGAACAGGGTACCAAAAAAGCCAAAGACTATATGCAACCGTTCTAGAAAAATATCGTGGTCCTTAGTGTAAGACGCTGTATTGACTACAAAGAGGGCTAAGAGTGTCAGTTTAGAGCGATCGATTGACTTTTAGACATTGGACCGTAAATGAAGAAGTAATGTCTCAATGGAGTGACCTTCCAAAAGCCAGAATGGATCACGGGAAGCAGATTGTTAGTCTTAAGGTACGAAATAAGCTGCTAGACGACCTTCTTCACAATGACTTTGGAAACTAAACATAAGCATTTGCGATTTTGCCTGGAAGTAAGTTATATTGTTTTATCGAGCTCCTAGCACATAAAAACGGGAACCAAATTAATTTTTTTCAATCCCGGCAAGACGTCTTCCCGATCCCGAATGGAGTAGTTGCAAAGAAAGGCAATGTGTGGGAGCAGGACGTCGACGAATTCCTGCTGCAAGAATTTAGGATGGAGATAGTTCGCAGGATTTAGAAGTGAAGGCAAGAATGATTTGGCGTATATCAACCGGTGTCACTGGAGTCACGGTGAACAGATTGAAGGGTATAGGAGGATAAAATGGTGCTCTTTCGGATGCTTACTATAATTTTTATGGGCAGTCGCCTGCCGTAAAAGATGGAGTGATCTGCTGACGACCAGCGAGAATGACGTTGAAAGTGCCCCTGAACCGAATCGGTTAGTCAGCGTGAGCATTAATTAGGAGACAATGACAAAGCAGACACCTAAACGCGTGCAATTGGGGGCAAATAATTTTTTACTTCCTTTAAATTATACGAGGGCGTCATAATAAACACAGCAGAAAGTCAAGTGTATTAATATTGGTTAGTAACAGAGGAATGAGACTCACCTACTCCAATATTTGCTAAGAGTAGTATTGCGCTTCTCATGATGTCCTCTTGACCTGGCAAGCAAGAGAACTGATGATGATAATGACTTTCCTGACATGCGTCAACCAAGGACCTAACAATATTCATACTTTGCAGCTTCGATACCAAGTAAACTGAAGCTAGGCCTACATTTTTTCGCATCCGTTATCCAAGTCAATTCTATTTTCGCTATTGCCCTACATGTGGGTATCACTTTAATAATGATTAATAGTAATAGAGTGTATTAGCACTGCCCGGACTGAATTTACTTAAACACTTGATTGTGTTCGAATTGTAAATTATAATTATTAGCCCAATGTAATGTAGCCTGATGTAAATCTTCTAAAAGTTTCTCAGCGCCCACAAGAGCCACGTTACACTAGGCCTATGTGTAAATCGGAAGTTAACGATTATAGCACAGCCTCTCAGGTCGAAATCAGGGATCAAGATGATACGAATATTTATAAAGTCACAATATGTCTCTAAACATATTCGTGTGATCTTTATACTTTCAAACCTTTGGTGTGGCATAAAGGTGCTATTAATCGGGTTGCTTTTGTTCCCTTTATTTATTATTTGCTATCATTAGTGTCCTTTTTTTACTCTGCTATGGACTTGGTAGGCGTTGTAAGTAGATACCAGATACCAGGTCTAAATATAATCTTAAGCAAGTTTGGGAATGCCAATAAATTTCCCGATAAAATGACGCCGAAAATTTCTTAGTGTATGGTTACACAATTGACCTTGCGCATGGCATACCTGCAGAAAATAGGTAAAAGGAAATAGATATAATGTACACAAAATTTGTGCAAATGACAAACCGGCAAATGACAAGCCGACAAACCGGGAGCCCGTCATATATGGCGCTGCAGTAGTCTAAGCGGGAGACTACAAAACAATTAACAAACGTAGAAGCAGCGTCTTGGGAGAGGGAGCGGGATACCACCCTAAGTTGTCGAAGCTGGTAGTAACAGTTACTACAGAGTTCACTGATATGCTGGACAAAGGTAAGTTCATACATGTCTGAGTCTGATGAGTTCTAGTATGTCACCGAGACGTAGCTGGGGGGAGAGGGGCGAGGGGACATGTGTCCCTGGGTGCCAAGTTAGAGGGGCACCAAAATGAGGATTAGAGCTATTATTTTTTATTTTGATGCTTGCTAATTGATTCCAACTAAATTAGCAAGATTTAATTTTGTCGCCCCAAATAACATCGTTGCAAACAGGTTGTCAAGCATGATTTTGGTGCCCCTGGCCCCCACTGATCAGTAATCACTAAGGGTCCGTAAGGGGCGACATAATACTCAAGACGTAGGCGCATTTCCAAGTCTACGCATTTCACTGTAAATTCTTCTAACAATTGTCAGATGTCCAGAATGTTATATGCACATTTTCTTGTAACTATCAAACAGAGTAATTTTAGCTATACAAATACTTAAAACTATAACGTAGAACGATTAAAATTTGAGATAATAAAATCATGACACTCTCTATGAATTCCACAACATGAAAAGCTTTGCCTTGCCTTCTACTTCTGGTAGAATCTCCTACGGAGAAGCAAAATGCTTCATCATGTAATAATTAGGGAGAGCTTGGACCTCGTCATCCTGTTCAATGGATATTCCTTTCAGATCCAGCTCTTCTTCGTCTATCCAATCTACACTCACTCTATTTACTTGGTTTGCGATTACTACCATTATTTCACGTGGCCGTGACTCTCTGTGACCTTGCGCGTTTTAGATTTTTAGCCGAATAAATGATTCCTGCTTGTGTGTTACCAAATGGCTGCCTCAATTTCAAAATCCAAAAATTTACACCGAGCGTAAAAGTAAGCAATTCAAGAATTAAGAATGCAATAATCATAAATAACGTTGTTAAATTGCTGTAAACAATATTTCTATTACCTATGTGGCACTTGTATAATTTAGTAATTTAAAAAAATTAAATTACGAATTGTCATGTTTAATATGATGATGTGACGTCACATTTCTTAGACACATTCCCTCGTCACATATCGCCACAGATGTGTGACCCCTCCCTAATAGACGCGTGAAGTTATTTATAGACGGCCTCAAAGGGGCGCCAATTCTATAGTTTGTCCTCGGGCGAAAATTCCAAAACTGCGCCTCAATTCAATTGTCACAATTGTCACGTCGTTCTTTGTGTCCCTCACACCATAAATGCAATGCAGGACTATTGTAATGCGACATCAATTATATACTTGCGGAAGAAGTGAGCTTCTAGGGGAAGAAAATAAATATTAGTATCTTCAGCTAAGCTTGTAGGAAATTGATTTTAAGATTAAAAGGATAAGATTAAGAGAGAGATGTATAATTATGGAGCCTTTTTTGTAATGGAAACCGGATAATTAGTAAGGAGAATAAGGTGCCATAAATGTATCGAAAGTCGCATACGTTCGAACCAGTAAAGCTGTGACTTTCTTTAATGTTATCCATTGAAAGGTAATATCCTTCTGTTGTTTTTATTGTTCGTTTTATTTATTATTGAGCCAGTGGAGTGATTTGAGGACAAGACTGATGTGATGATGTTTGAGAGGCATGGAGGTGGTTTATTTGGATGATATCAATGATTAGGAAAATAGAATTGAAGTAGACCAATTTAGCGTTAACTATTCGATGGAGTAACACGGCGTTTATAAATTTGCATGTTAAATATTATTCGGCTCAGCCTTCAGACGATGCGACGGCAAGTGGCGGTTTTACATTTTCGAATGTCGTTGAATTTTATGCCACTCGAAAGTAAAGATTTTCAAATAATTATTGGATTTTAAAGTTAGCTCTTAATTGTGTGCTTAAAATAGTCACGCTCACTTAGAAATCCGAATAAGAATGTTTAGGAGGCCCTATACATTTCTCATTGCCAGAGTGCTCCGGTCTTGAGCTTTTCCTTGTACAAAACAAATGTCCCGATTTATAGTTTAAATTCTGCTAATCAATAAAAAAACCGCCTTTCAATTCATTTTCTTCTGCAGCAGAGTCTGATACTTGTTTGAAGCATGTCAATGTTCTAACCAAGATCTTAAGTTACCAGGTTTCTCTTCACTAGATGATGGTGCTATGACAGTTCGGTACTAATATGTTTTGTGAAGTCAGGTTAATGATTTTGAACTACCATTGGTATGATGATTATTACTTATTGACCTTAATCAGTTGGAAATGTGTTGCCATGATCACCAACACCAATGTCTAAGAGCGATAAATATTACTTTTAATATATCGTGAAGTCAGCGATAAAGTTTGTTTGTTTGAGCAAACGCACTTTAGTATGAATTTTTTTTAAATTACTAATATCACTTTTATTTTACCTAAAGCGACCATACATTGGTGTATAAACAGTTGGTGTGCCTAGTTATGTAGTATTTCCTTCAGAAAACACAATAGTGAATTGTTGGCAATGTCTTATTTTGAATAATCTAGAAGGATCGCAGACTTGAGTCACGTACTTACAACTTACAGCTTCCAGAATGCGCTACATTGCAGAAGGCCTATCTTACATGTACCTGATCGCACTAACAGCAATTCTACCTCACACCGGTAAGAAGCATTTAATAATGAAAATCATTTAATGTCCTTATCATAAAGACTAACTCATTTTTAAAAATTGTTTACGACGACAAACCTCACAATTGGGGACTAAACAATTATCAATGTTTTTTTAAATAGTGAAATATGCTTATTTTGTATAGGCCCAACTGTATAACACTCAAATCAGCAGAACCGTTTTGTCTCAGTTCTGTCCTCGTTCTGTCCTCAGTTTTTCAAATAAGAACCAACAGAACAGTGTACCGATATGCCAACAGCATAATTTCGACCATTCGCAGGCAACTATCACCATAGTTCTGATATTCATACTCACCTCACTTGACCCTCCAACTCCCACCACTTGCCCCTCGCGAATGCAAATACACAATTTCCTCTCAGAGTTCCTGACATACGCACATGGAATAACATGCTTCTATCTATTTGCCAAGCACCCAGCCCGTTTGCCTGCATATCTGTATTGTGCAACAAATGTGATTAATATTTGACATGCTGCTGGACCTTCTGCCCTGCCTTCCAACTACATTGGTTCTTTCCAACTATTGCCTTTATTCTTTCTGTCACGATCCTTCCGATCCGTGACGGTACGTTTTCTTATCCGCCAAACACGAACAACGACGCTTCTTTGGTGTTTAAAGACATATATTAATATCTTACATATAACTATCTACACGTAACTTTTAGAAATTAACTAGACAGAGATCGACTTGGTTTTCAAAGATCATCACGTCCTGCGCCCTGTTGTTGATGGCTTTCCGACGTCTTTCCTAGTCCAAAACGCTCTATGTTTTAAAGGAGTAGTTTTGTGGGCGGTAAGTTTTGCGATAAACTGAGTAGCGGGCCACCACTGTCTTGTCAATCAAACTTGAACTCATTGAGTGGGACTACAGTCAAGAAGGGCCGTATTCAAGTCCACCGCCGGTCAATTCCTTTCAATTGAAATGTCTGCATGCCTCGGAATGGGGCTGGCATTGTCTGATTGTCTGTCTGTCTGTCTGTCTCTACATATACCTATCCCGTAGGCCTAAACACACGCCTACGCTCAACGCACCCAGTCGACCCCAACCCTGGTCTGGATCCCCGGACATACCGGCGTCGAGGGAAACGAGACCGCTGACACCCTCTGCAAGCGAGCGTTAAACAATGACATCATCGCCATCCCGACGACGCTCGAGCTCCAGGAAGCCCGAGCGAAGTACAAAGACCACTTCCTCGGGAAGTGGCAAGCGGAATGGACCACCTCCGACACTGGCTCGCACTACCGAGCCCTGGAGCCAAACGTCAGAATGGCCAAACAGTATAACGATCCCAACCGGAGTAAGAAAGTCATCATGACCAGCCACTGCCTACTAAATCCACAGATGAAGCTGTGGGACCCACATCCCACCGGGAACTGCGACGAGTGCGGTGACGTCCAGGAAACCGTGCGCCACTTCCTGCTGGAGTGCCCGGCCCAGCTGGGCCTCCAGGACGAACTCATCCGGATGTGAGCACAGAAAGACTGGCCGTACGAACTGAGCACCGCACTCAGCCAAACCAGCTGCTTGGACACCATCTACAAGTGGCTGGCAGTTACCGGTCGGAAGATCTAGGACTACTGTAAATAGACAATGAACAACTACTGTTGTAGTGCGAACACTACTATACAATATTATATTACATATAAAACATTATTACTTACTAATACATAAAACATTATTAAAAACTAGACACTTAAAGACACTTATCGACAATGTAAATATGTACTCTGTATAACTGTTCGTGTTTGACGCATATCATCATCGTTATGAATGCGTCGTTAAATAAACTTATATATATATATATATGTCTCTGAAAGCGTATATGGCAGATATTCCCCCGCTGTCCTTCCTCCAATTCGTCGTTAGCCGTCCTCCGCGTAGCCTCTGAGTTCCGATGCATTTCTTTGGCGCCTTAGCGAAAGCTAAAGTTGTGACACTTTCTGTTGCCCATTCCTGATTCTTACGAAGTGCTTATTTTGTTTAATACGTCTATTCTTAGCAATTTTAATCAGTTGAAGTTCATGTAAAGAATTCCGCAGTTCAAGTTTTGTTCCCCAAGAAGCGAACGGATCACACTTGATTTTTTTCAGGTTGTTACTATATTTAGAAAATTCTGTCATTCATCTTTTTCCAAGGAACAAACTTTCTTCATACGGTATCCTGTTTGATAATTAAATATGCCTACTGCTTTATTTTATTGCAGTTAATTCTTTAATCGTTCAAGGTCCATCTAACACAACCGCAGTTGTGAATGAGTCGACATATCTCAATTGTTCAACATCGATTCGAAATGTTGACGATCAAAATGTCATTTGGTTTCATTTTCCTTTGGACGGAGGAGGACAAAGAGAGTACGTCTATCGCGATGGAGAAATTATGACTAAGTACAAGAACAGATTCGCAATTGATAAAAACTCGTCTTCTGGAACATTTAACTTGCTCGTAAAGAGACTCGACAAAAAAGACGCTGGAAAATACGAATGCAAAGATGACATCCTCGAAATCCATGAAGCTTCAGCTGAACTCACGGTTTTGAGTAAGAATTAGAGTTTATTTGTATATATTGTATAGCGTTATGTAATGGTAGTTAGGCTGACATGATGTGCTGAGTGTCGACTATTCATTTTCAAAGCAAAAACTGGCCTGAATTGTAATGGATAGAAATATCGCTAAGCGGATTGCCATCGTTTATGTTTAAGCATCGTTTATCACAGTCGTCAGTCCCATATATGGTTGAAGGGTCGACCACTTGATCATTGAAGAACACACGACTGCGTTTTCTCATTTACTGTCATCAACTTCGTGTACGTGCAGGTACTTTAAGAGAATGTCCAATTACAATAATTGTTATCATAACGAGAAAAGTTTCTACAGCAATTACGAATCTGTAGTCTGTTCTAATCTGTCCAAACGATGTTGAAGATGGTCAAAGTCTTTTCATCAACGCTTGACGTGCCATCGCAGACCTCTGGGTTGAGGCTGCTACAGCGGTGACCAACTCTCTCTCTCTCTTTCTGTCTGTCTGTCTGTCTGTCTGTCTCTCTGTCTCTCTCTCTCTCTGTATAGACTCTCACTCTCTCTGTCGAGACTCTCACTGAACTTTCCGTCTCCTAACTTAGGATTATCTTCCCTAACCCTGGCCTATCAAAAGTGGACTCATTAATTTGCATTTCATACAAACTATATTTAGCGGCATTTAAAACGTTACGATTGGTTCAACATTGAATCATTTCCCCAACTATGATATTAAGAGGGTGAGAGTACATTGCGTCAATGACACGCTCTTCCTCTAATTCCGTTACCCTCAATCCATTCGCCCTTCCAAGTTTATTATTAACCGACTGGAATGTAACTTCAGCATTAACTTATTCAGACACTAAATGTTTCATTACAATCGTGATCCTACATGTATATTGTGCATTTTTTACTCTGTGACAGAAACAATAAATAGCTCAAATTTTCTTAACAATATTAAATCACCAGTGCTTTGAAAACCACTCCATTGGACAAATTCCTATGATATGACTGTGAAGTGTCATGGAAGTGGATAGGGAATATTTGTCACCGGCATTTTCTGTAGACGCTGATTTGGTTTGTGAGTCTGACATGGATCCTGGCGTAGTTGTTGGTCAAACTCAGTGCAACAGAGCCATTGCACCGGATGAAGTACAACTGTCGTGTGGAGTGACGTACAATGGCAAAAACGCTCCTCAGATGGTATGGAGAAAATCAGGAGAATATTCAACCTCAATGAAGACCGATTGTGTGACTCAGGACAACCGCGTATCTTGTAATACAACGCTCACACCAGACTTTCAGCCGAACAGATTCGTTTATATTTGCGAGTTGACTGCACAGAAACACAACTGCTCTTTGAAGATAAACGACAATGTCATATGTAAGTCAAGTAATTTTTAGAACATTTGTTTTCATTTGCTTCTTCTGTTTCTGGAAATTCAGCCATTCATTTTTTGTTGCCTCTTAGTGCCTCACGAACGCAAATGATGTTCGTGTAGAGAATTGCTTCCTCATTCCTCGTCTCCTTCCATTTCAACCTGTTTTATTGGCGACTCATTTTTGAAACGGCAAAGCTCGCTTAGCTGAGAGACATACCTGGGTCAAACAGCTGTCAGAGAGCCAGAGAGGACAGAACGTCTTGCTTAGCGACAGTCCTATAATGGGACGTAATGCATTGTTAAGTGAACATATGATTATACGGCGCCTCTTGAAGATATCTTCTCAGAGGTGATCTTTGCGTTAGCCTACGCTATGCTATGCTAAATGTCATTGCAACTGAATAAATATAAGCTAAATTTGTCATCTATATTTTACAGATGCTATTGCTACTACCAAGAAGAGGGAATATTACACTGGAGACGAAGTGAGTTGTATCGCCAACGCAAGCAGACAGCTGCCATGTACATACAGATGGTATAAAGATAATGCGACTGAAGTTTCTGCCAATCCGAAGTTTAAGCCCAGCGATCCTGGGTCATACAGCTGCCTGGCTCAGTGCACTATTCGAAATGACAACTGTACTTTCGTTGCCATGGTGGTCAGTGTTATAGATCCGGGTGAATTAAAATAATTCTTAATATTATATTCAATCATCAGATTCTGAGGCACTTAAAATGGGTTCAATGCATGTAGGTACATCACTGGGTGAGAATAAGCCTGTGCCTTGCCCTTGGCCACCGAGTGGCGTCTTCGAATATAAGGAATTGTGATTACAGCTAAGAGTATGTGTATGCGCTTGCACGCAAGTATTCATGAGCACACTTTCATAAAGCTTTTGCCACCTCTCAATGCTCTGGCCTGTTCTGTTTCCATGAAATTGTGTCCAATTACATGTACATAGGTCTGTAACTAGAACAGGCTGTTAACTCATCTGAAAACAGAAAATGTTGGGTGATGCATGTAGATGCAATGCAGTCGGTAAGCAGCTATTGCAAAAGTATTTTCTGTTTTTAATTTGTTTTTAGGACCAAATTTGCTGCATTGCCTGTGGTTGCTGTTGCTTATTCTTGTTATTGGAATCCTTGTGATTCTCTACAGATGCGTCTGGTTAAGGCGTAAGTTTTATTATTCATTCATTCAAAGGCTTTCTAATGGTCTCCGATAGTACAGAAATAAAGGCGCTTAAAGGATGACAGTAGATGTAGGACACAAATATAATAAATTACTGTAACATATCTCATCGAATTACTCCCACATTAGAAGTTGAGGTAGGATTGAAACAGTATCATAATAAAATTAAGTTTTACAACATGTAGGCTACGGCCGCTACAATCGATAGAAATTATAGCTCATAGAGAAAGTATGCATGATTTCAATATAATATTACATTATCTAAACGGCAGAAACGTTTTATTTCGCATCTAGTTGATTCAATTATAGTTATGACTATTTTCCTCCAAACAAATGTCTAGGCTGTCGGTGCAGCAAAGAGAACAAGAGACGACCGTTTTCTGAAGATCCGTGTAAGAATGTCTGTACTTATAGACCTAATACTTACATGTTTTGATGTGATATTTAAAGCCAGAAATCAACTGATATTAACACGATTATGTTTTATTGAACTAAAGAAGTGTTAGGTTTACATTAAACTGGTGTAGTTGTGTTCCATTTGCTGTCGTGATTGAACTATGACATGCTTTTACCGTACCGTAAATTATAAATATATTTACTTAAAAACAACTTCACTGATTTTACAGCAGAAAATCATGCGATGACACAGGATGCAGACAGGGTGATAGAACTTCCCTCAAAATCACCGGTAACGCAAAATGTATAACATAAAGACTTTATAGCATCGTTGCATTTGCTATTTTGTTAAAGACGTCGACCTGTTTTAAGTAAAATCACAATAAAATTGCAGTTAATTGGAAATACCAGAGTATAATCAAACTCAAGTAAGAAATCTGGTTATGGTGGGCGCAGGGGACTACGTAACCTATGTTAAGCTGGATTAATACAATCTCAGTAGATAGCAGTTTCAAGAGACCAGACACAGCTTAAATTCCGGAGCGATTTTCATTGAATACGGCACACATTGGGTGATTAATGTAGCAAAAGTTTCATGGAAATCACGGATGATTAAGATCATCAATGATTGCTTCGACAGCGTTGTACACTAATCAATCGTTTTCAGCCTTAAGCTTGTGTTCAAACCGCATCAACTATGTTTGTACCAATGGCAAATGATGAGCTAGACTACTGAAAATTGCCCTTACTGATAATTGAAGCCGTCGTAATAAAATAATCATTAAGTTATCCGGAATGTTGTTGCCTGTGCACCCACTAAGGCTCCCAAGCACCACCACGATTCTCAGGTCCCCAAAAAGCTCCTTTTCCAATACCTCAGCGAATAGAGTACAGAGTTTTATCACTTACCCACAACACACTCAATTCCTCCTAGTAACCACATCTTCATTAGTTCCAGGCGCTTAGCTCATACCGCAGCACTTCCGCCATAACACCTCATCGCCCTTTATTCATGTCTTCAATAAACATTATTTGGAAATTATTTCATTGTCCGTCCTTCTGAAACGAGCCCCAGAAACAGCTGTGGCACTTGATCATCCATCCCCTTTCACTCAAAGCGTTTCCATAAACTCATCATGAATAGTCTCTATGCGGATCAATTATTTAGGCCAAACTGTACTGTGGGTTTACTTATGAAAGGGTTTACTTATAGAAGGCCCAAGGGTTTACTTATGGAAGACCCAAAGCTTTACTTATGAATGGGTTTGCTGTTTGTTTGTGGAAGGCCCAATATTGGACATTACTTTATTGATTACATTCATTAAGGTATCAACACGTTCAGAGCGATTCAGCTCACCACAGGCGTCACACAGAGAACGAGAACAGTTGATAAAGGTATGTATCGGTTGCAACATGTATAAGCTTCTGATTCATTTCACTCCTTGGTAAAAACGGCGTATGAAACAGCTTTTCCGAAGTATAATCCTAAATGTACTTAAGATTGGATACATGGTAGGAAGTTTAAGAGACCTTGGATGACCGCCTTCTCAAATCACGCAATTGGAAATACAAGCTTTGAGCTCAATTCATGAGAAACCCTACTTTCAGTAGTAACATTCAATATAAGACTTATCGGAATAAGTTTAAATCATTGAAAAATAAACTTGTAAAAAATATTATAAAGCAGAATTTCTTAAATGCAAAGATGATGTGAAACATACTTGGCAGACTATGAAGAAGAAATCAAAATCTAACAAACTTAAGTTCATAGTGTCATAAAAACATAGATAATTTGCTCATTTTTTATATGCTAAATATGATTGGCCTTAAAATGCTGCACATTCTGGGCAAAATTATTTTTATTAAGTAATGTATGATGTTTTTCTTTAAATGTCTGAGCAGCCAATAGATGCAACAGAAATAAATGAAGACTCACAAATAAAAGACACAGATAAAGAATCACCTGTCATAGAACCAAAAGAAGAAACAAATGCAGAAGAAACTAATGGAAATGAAACGATTAAACGTCACAGAAAACTTCTTGAGGCGCGAATGGATCCTGATTCTGGACTTTTAGATGAACTAATTTCAAACGGAACTCTTTCTCGGGAAGAAGTTTCGGAAGTAAAAGACAAGGGATCAGTTTATAAGAGAAACTCTCAACTGCTGGATTACATATTAGAGAAAAATCAATACAGTGGTTTGATTGCGGCTCTCGGGAAGAGTGAACAACTACACATCGTCAATTATTTGAACGCAAATGGAGGTGAATGAATGTGCATTGTAATCATAGTCAAAGCATCTTAGGATAATTTTATGTCTGTAACTCTTTTGATAGTGTTTATGAATTATTAACACCATCACGTAGACTTACATTAATCAGCCGCATTTCATCAGGGCTTCATCTTTATTAAGGCGATTCTCATAAGCGCATTTAGTTTTACTGCTTTTTGTTTAACTTGCAATTTATTGGGTCATTTAGGTGTTGTTTTATTCTCCACAACATCCTACACCTGCGATAATCACTTTCTGATGTTTGTAAATCGTCATAGAATGCATAGTCAAGCTTCATATGCATATGTTTGTTAGGGTATCTACGACAACGGCATTGGCATCCAATCGTACAGATTCCTCGTCGTACCTATTAAACCAATCTGCTGAAGTTCCAATTACAACCTTAATTAGAACATTTCAAGATCTGAACAGAATATTATAACCCATGTACTTAATCGTATCACTGAATTCATTGACTTCTTATTAATTTGGTTTACATAACACAAACTTTGGCCTGAACGTATTCTGGACCAGTCCTTAGTCTACTCCTTAGTTTTTCACTTGTGATTAAGGTTGGACTACCTATCCTTGGTCCTAACTAAACCTGGAATGTAACGGATGATTGAGTTATTTTGACCGGAGGGACTAAAAATGAATTTGCAATTCATCCTAGTGTCTGCTCGATCTGACTCAGTCACTATTGCCATTTAGTTCTAAACTTATGGCACTTAAGTTGAGCTGATGTACTCCCAATTGCTCATCCACAACATGATATTGTTTCTCTGTCTCAACTGACTGATTTACTGAATTTGATCAGGTTACTGCTTGGCTGTGTTGTTCACGCGTTACACAGCTGCAGCTGTTTCTACTGCATAGTTCTAAATCGCGCTAATTGATTACATGTCTATCATTGGTATTATGAAACATGATAGCACTTGATAGGCAAGTAATGAGGATGAGGGTATTTGTTTGTTTGTCAGAATATGTTGCAGAACGTTATGGAGAAGAGTGGCCATTGAGACAAAAGGAAATTTCAATACTAGATATCAATCAGAAGAATTTGGTTG
Source organism: Bimastos eiseni (assembly GCA_959347315.1). Lineage (NCBI taxonomy): Eukaryota > Metazoa > Annelida > Clitellata > Crassiclitellata > Lumbricidae > Bimastos > Bimastos eiseni. Next base: position 3,594,209 of record OY365810.1, on the reverse strand, counting down.
AGATACTTGATTTGAATAATCTGCTTGATCTTTTACGTTCCGCAAATGTCATTAACAATAGACAGTTGGACTTCATTTCATCAAAACTAACATCGATCACCAAAAATGAAGCTCTGTTAGATATGCTACTGAGACGCAGCTTGCGCGACTATCAGCAGACGATCGTTTGCCTTCGTCAATCAAACCAGCAACACATTGCACAAGTATTTCAATCAGGAGGAGGTAAAGTCATCTGTACATATACTCCTAAAAGTGTGTTTTAAAGTCTACTTCTAAATCTCCTCTAACTTCTCATCATCTTCTCCCTGTGAATTTTTAATCTACTACTTTGGTTGATGTCAGTTGTTGCTGTAGTTGCAGTTTAACGACACTGCGTGAAAACAAATATCATTATCGTCGCTCGCTTTCTTTATTCAGGCTTGGGATTGGCACATCAGAGTGCGAGCAGTAGCGGAGTTTGTTAGTACGAGTAAATGAGGCCATAGCTATAATTCACAGAAGATTAAATGAGTCCAGATGCTACACATACAACATAACGCATTGCCGTAGTATGCATATGCAGTTGTTCATACAAAACTGCACAGAAAGTTGCTTCTATGGGAAAACAATGAGTCACTTGAGAAACTGATTTAGTCACCTTGAATATCTGGGCCACCATAGCACCTAAGCCTTGTAGTTGAAACTGAAGACTCAACGGAATTTTTAAATGTTCTGCACATGGCTTGAATTTGTGACATATTTCAAATTTTATTTTATATTAAGCGGAAGAAACGAAAATTCTCAGAGGCCTGTTGATTCAGTTATAAAGATATCTAGAGATTGTCCTTGTATTTCAAAGGAGGACATCACAGACTCATATGAAAATTACTCTCTGCATTTGCTATAAATATACACGGGGCTCTGTGGGGCGATAGAAGATTTTCTGCAGAGGAGACAGACATCTGCTCATGAGAGGGCATCGTAAATAAGTGAGTGAATAAGTATATTTTTATTCAATCAACTACATATCCGCACGCTGGTGAACAATGCATATAAAACGCCTTCGGGGGGGTTCCTATGAGGCGCCATATAAATAACCAGTTATATACGTACATAAAAGTACAGCATTCTAGTTAAAATGGATTTTCGCGCTAGATTGTCTGCCTTTTTAATAACACGGTCACGTGGTCATGGGCGTGGACAATAGGAGGACGTTTTTATTGGAGGTACATGCAGCAATCGGTGCCGCACAAAACCAGGGTTCTCAGGAACCGCTTTAAATAGCATACAATGCCATACATGTATATTTGAATGCAATCAATGAGGGTAGTTTATAATTGAAGACGATCCTTGTCAACAAAACAAATCATGCTGAGCCTAGTTTCTTTTCATTTTAGTTGTTGCGAACGTTCATGCTCATCTCGATGAATCTTCAGAAAATGTGGCTTCAGCAGAAGAGGAAATTGCTTCAACAATTGCACATTTGCTGAATGGTACATCGAATGAGACAAGAAGTAAAATTTGGGAACGTGCTCAATTCAAAGTTATTGCTGCCAAGAAGGGAAGAAGCATTGATCTCTACATCTGGTGTGAAACAGAGGACGAGCTAGTGCGATTACACGAAATGGTGACCTCTGATCGTCTCATCGTCCCTGTTGAGCTGCTTTTTAATCAGCTACCGACTATTTCACAAAACGTGAATGTGAAAAATATCACAATGAATGACGAAGAGTTTAGACAGCTGACAAAATATTTCACAGGTGACCATTTGTTTAATATCATATTTAAAAAATTCTTATGTTATTTAAATGTAATTTCGTTCTAATTATCCTCTCTTCGCATTTACAACTGTTGTATTACGACCGTAAATTAAAAGGGAAATAGTCTAATTATTCACCAATGCACGCAGTCTTTATTTTGTTAGATAGACCTACCACCTGACAGATGTGAGAAGTCGAGATGCTTCTTAACGAATAAAGAAAATATTTCTTGTCAATATAGTATACAACCTGAAAGTCACAACATCAGTTCCCACAGCTGACCACACAAGTCGAAACAGAACCTAACAGAACCGACCCACCTTGGTTGGCCACATAAGGCACGGAACAAGCAACAAACGTCGTAGGCCTATGCTTAAGCACGACAGAAAGCCAAAATGTCTTAACGATCAACTGAAATTTGATAGCCTTAACTAAAAAACATACTACACAGCAACAAATCGAAAAAAGTCGCACACCTTACAATAGACTCTGTAAAATCCCTCCAACGTCTCTGCCTTATTGAACCCGTGTCATTCCTACGTTAGGCCCAAAGTTCGACAAACTATCGTTTCAGCATCTAATGTATAATTAAGCATAGACCTGTGATATACATTAAACATTGTAAGCGTGTTATAACATATGTAGCTTAGTCAACTCTATGACACTCGCTGCAAAAACAGACACGATCTCCTAACAATATTCACTGTAATTTTGAATCTCTGGTTGTAATTATATTATTTGTACAAGATAGCAACGAAAGAAAGCGGTTATCAGGCGTGACAGTCTTGAAGAAAGAACTCCTTGTCGCATCAGAGAATTCATCGATATTAGTGGTATATGAAATCAGTCAAAATTTTCCATTTAAACGAAGGGTGCCCGTTCCATGTATGGAAAATCCGTTTGACTTAACATGCTGTCAACAAACTGGATGCGTCTTTATTAGTGACTCTAAAATTGGTGCTAAACAAAAGGAAATAATGAGAATTGAGCCAGATATGACAGTTGGTGAAAGGTGGTCGACTGATGATGATTTTGGCAATCTGTCTGTGTCCAGTGAATCCAACATCATTTTATGTGTTTCTGATAAGAACATGTTGATTGAATACACAAGAGATGGAAACAAGATCAGAATAATACCTCTGCCTGATTTGGTCCATCCACGCCATGCTATAAAATTGACCAGTGGCGAATTTGTGATCAGCCATGGTTGCAAAAATGACACATTGCATCAAGTGTGCAATGTTAGTAAAGATGGAAAAGTCTTGAAGTCGTTTGGCGGAGAAAAAGGATCAGGAATAAGAAAAAGTTTCCAAAACCTAAATGAACCAAGTTACCTCATTGTTGACGAAGAAAACTCCATCTTCGTCGTGGATAGCAGCAACTGGCGTGTGTTGTTATTAGATTCCAATTTAAATGTCAAAGGAGAGTTCAACATAAACTATTCAGGAATGCTAAATCCTGGCAAATTGTGCCGTTGTAAAGAAACACAAGACTTATTTATTGTAGGCCAAGATGCAGAGTATAAAGTGTTAATCTTCGGCATCGAGTAACTTTGGATTCATCGTTTTGAAGTTTTAGCTCACACACATTTCGGAACGCTGTGGCAGTTAGCTTGGACTACTTCGAACATCTGCGTTTTAATTTGTGCTCATGACATTAAGGGTTTAACTGAGTTTTTATTTTAATGTGTCAGGTACGTTGTAACGAAAATGTAGCAAGTCTCGTCTTTTGTGAAAGTCATTCTTTAGAAGCTTCAATTACTAGAGTTTAAATCTGTGAATATGTTATGCTTCAATTTCCTTTGCTGAATGTGTTAATATTTTGATGTGACTGCATAGAAATCGATTCAAAATTATTTTTATTTGTTGATTTTATTACTATGTCGCACACGGTTGGTCTAATCTATTTGATAATATCAAAGTTCTAGTCTTCATTGGTTTTCAGACAGACAAGTAAAGGACAATAATGGTTCATAGAGTGAAAGCGAGATATGTACTATACATGTATTAGTCAAAAAATGAGACATATTCCCTGAGTAATTGTTATATACAGACGAGACGGTGCTACAGGTTAGACAGTGTTGGTAGGCCTGAACATCTATCTCAAATGACTGGGCGAACATAGCATCAAGACTAGTAGTGAGGCGAGGTTGGAAGCATGGATTATGAACAGAATGCGGCCCAAGCCAATGCTCTGGGAAAGACGGTGAGGTACCAGGACCCTATGGAACCTGTATGGCCCATAGACCACGCAAAGAGCAGTGTTCATTGAGAAAAGATTTCAGCCAGATGAACAGGGTACCAAAAAAGCCAAAGACTATATGCAACCGTTCTAGCAAAATATCGTGGTCCTTAGTGTAAGACGACTACATTGACTACAAAGAAGGCTTAGAGTGTCAGTTTAGAGCGATCGATTGACTTTTAGACATTGGACCGTAAATGAAGAAGTAATGTCTCAATGGAGTGACCTTCCAAAAGCCAGAATGGATCACGGGAAGCAGATTGTTAGTCTTAAGGTACGAAGTAAGCTGCTAGACGACTTTCTTCACAATGACTTTGGAAACTAAACATAAACATTTGCGATTTTGCCTGGAAGTAAGTTATATTGTTTTACAGAGCTCCTAGCACTTGAAAACGGGAACCAAATTAATTTTTTTTCAACCCCGGCAAGACGTCTTCCCGATCCCGGATGGAGTAGTTGCAAAGAAAGGCAGTATTCATAATGATACATAACATTGAAAATGTTACTCACAAAAGCGCTATTACAAAACGATACGACGCAAGTGTCCGTTAGAAAATCTTTCGGTGGATATGTTGCCGATTAATTTAAATTTTGATAAACGGCAGCGCTTGTTCTGTTTACGAATTTGCATGAATAGAAATTATTTACCATGAAACCACCATCATTTCTCTCATCAATAGCCACACCTACAAGTGTAGCTTATGTGTATTTAATATTTGGTTCATAAGCAATTCGTGTTTCCGTTGTTTTTAGGACATTTCCCTTTCACATATTTTAGAAAATCATAATTGTTTTCTTTATGACCAACTAGCTGATTAATTTTTTATTATAGTTACCCGGCTTTGCCCGGATAGTCCTTACAATTCTTAAACGTGTTGAACACTAGGTCATGTGATTGCATCAGACCCATCCTTCTGATGTGTACGGTTGGTTGAGTCTCAGCCATGCGGATCGTACGCACCCTCTGTGTTTTCTTTTCGGTGCTGGACGGCCGATGGGCCATAGATGGGATTTCAAACGATAGTCAACAAGGGTAACTACTGACTATTCAAATGACTGGTCAACGCACGACAAATGCCTTTTCTGCATATTCCTTGCGCCTTGACGAATGGGCCTTTCTTCCACCAATGAAGGACTAACTACTCGTCGATTTTGTCGCAATCGTAATCTCCAAACTTCTACAACGCCACTTGAAAGCGAAGCGAAGGGCACCAACCTATTCACGAGCGCTGCATTGAATCAGAGGGGTTGTCCAAAGGGTAGTCCGTGGGAAGTCATGGTCCGGTTTAGAGATGGTCAGAGGGGCAGAGAAGCCATTATGGCCGGTGTCCTATTTGGTCGAGGATTGGAAGTTGGACGAGCAAGTGAGTTTGGGAAAAAGTTCTTGAAAAGGCGATACTTATGTTTAGAATGAAAAGACCGAGAAGTGAGGGATAGAGGAACGTTGTCACCATTTGTAGTTTACCCATCGAAGCATTTTGGCTCATGCTATCGGTCAGTTGTCGAAGTTGTAGGAGGATAAAATGGTGGAGGTGGCCTTTCGGATGCTGACTACATAGGTAGACCTAGTCGTTCGCCGTGTAAGATGGAGTGATCTGCTGAAGACCAGCTTTTCGACGGCCGAGAATGACGTTGTTAATGCCCCCAACCTATTCGGTTGAACAGCGTGAGCATTAATTATGAGACAATGACCAAGTAGACATCAAACCGCGTGCAACTGAGTGATAGGTAGGCCTATTCAATGCTTTATCTTACATTACGCATAGGCTAGGCGCCATAAATTCATAACAAGCACAACGGTAAGTAAGTAGCCTATAAATAGCGGAGGTATTAAACTCACCGACTCCAATATTCGCTAAGAGGAGTATTGCGCTTCTCATGTTGTCCTCCTTACCTAAAAGTCTGTGACAAACAGGAGGCCTGATAGTGACAACGACCCTTTTGACATGCGTCAACAAAGGATCTAACTTTATTCACGCTATGCAACAACTCTGAGACCAAGTAAACTGAAGCTGTATTTTATTGCATCCGTCATCCTAGTCTGAGGTTAGAGACAGTTCTACTTTCGTTGTTGCCCTTGTTGAATGTTTACACTTTAATAATTACACGTATTAGGCCTATATGATTATGCTAGTAATGCTCGAATTTACTTAAACAATAATAGTGCTCGTTTTGTAGCCTACACTATTAACAGCCCAACTGTACCAATTGGCGCCCCCGTGTGGGCCTTATACTGGCACTGCAATGCAGGACAATGTTTATTTACTCTTCAGAGTGACACAGGATTTAACTTTCAGTAAGCCTACAGGAATACGACTTGAATGTCATGAATGCGGAATAAGTAAGGTACTACCGTACTGGTAAAGAAAAGTAAACATGGATCTTCGGTTAGGTTCGCAGCATAATAAATCTACTAGGAAAAGGAAGTTGCTTCTATTAAAAAGGTGTTGCTTCTATGCCATCAAACGAATTAATAAATGCGAATATATTATACATAATTTATTAAGAAATAAATATATGTATTGAGTCGTTATTGGAAGGGGAAAAGGCGAATAAGTATGAAGAACTAGATGACACGAAGATGTAGAGAGTCATAATATTATACATTCAAATCAGGATTTGACAGGACTCTTAACTAGATACCAGGTCTAAAATCATAAGCAAATTGGGGCACGTCAACAAAGTTCTCGCTAAAATCACAGCGGAAATTTCCATCACAACAGTGATGGAATCAAATTGAAACCCGGGCAGCTGCCCAACTCAAAGTTAATGACAATAATGATGATCAAAAATAGGAATTGGTGAATGTCATATTTTGAAAGTGGCAAGCTAACAACTATAATTATACTAATTCATTGACTATAGCTTTCAAAATTTTGCTACCGCATAGGCTTGAATAATATTTACATTGCTGCATCATAAAATTAACAATACGCAAGCTATAGTCAATCTACAGCCAGTTAAGATAGTTAAAACACGTAGGCCTAACGACCGCCAAGATGCAACATCCGGCGACTAACAAAATAAGCTTGGAAAATGCCAGTTTTGTAGAGATAACAGTTGCAGTTTCAGCCTGCAACTAGTTATCCAATTACATAAATCACTCTGCATCGATTAATACAATTTAATATGAGCTATTCTTATTCTTGATTGAAACAATGATAAGAATCATAAGAAAAAGGTGAATTTGATCGTTCCGCTTTTAAGTTTAAGTTAATGGAGCATATCTGATCACTTAACTGACACTGTGTTTGAATTTGTCAGCAATACTGTCGAAACTTTCACTCGGCGGCATATCTCGCTCTACGGAAATTAAGGCTGTAAAGACTTAAGGCGTTCTGCCCCATGGTGCTGGGCAAATAACTTTTCAAGCGCTTCACAGCACGAAAATGATTGCTCACAAGGCGCTGGTGATACAGGAAGCGTCTTTCTATTTGGAGTAAGCTCATCAGCATTTTGAACGCGCCGTATTTTGTATCTCCACATATACGTAAATAATCGAAAGCAACTTCTTCCTGCAGATGAGTTGTGAAGAGTTAATCCCAAGTGCAATTCTTTTCAGTTGGCATAGATATACTCGAGTGTCACATATATAATGTCATGCACAATATACATGTATGAGACATTGCCCTATACATGTATGTGGTCAATTTGTTGTGGAGCGAGAAACAGGTTTTAGTGGGCGTAAATGAAAGAGCGACCGACACTGCAGGGTCCATGCCTCCATGGCTGTCAAAATAATTGACAAATTACCCTACGCACAAGTGCGGAAGGTCGGGTCTCTCCACGGCAACTTTATATGCCGTCGATCATCAAGGTAGCGTACTGGGAACAGGATATATGGATACACTGAATGAATGAGATGAAAAAGGATGCAGGAAAGGAAATGGGAGCCGCACAGAGAGGGCGAGACAGCGAAAGGCAGTGAAGAGTGGCTGCGCTACATGGTCCTAGATAAGGTATTTCAACCCTACTATCCAATATAGTCAGAAGAGGCTTAGTCACGTACGATTTACCATCGAGCCTACCACTGCCTATGGCTCGATGGCAGGCCTAATTAATGCCACTTCAGCGCATTATGTGATTAGCGATACCTGGGCAACAATCATCGCATATATAATTATGTATATACGATAAGTGTGCCATGTATAAATATATATATGCGATGAAGTGTGGGGAACCCCTCCTCCAACGCAAAAGCTCTCATCGTATTTCTACAAAACCCATAAGTTACGCAGGTGCGTATGAATCAATTAAAAACTCAAAATATAGTTTTAAAATTTAACGAAATTCCGGGGTAGCCGAATCCGGGCTAGCCGAACTCGGGCAGAACAAACTGCAACCCGGGCACTGCCCGTAATTGCCCGGGCATGGCTACGCCACTGCATCACAGACGCAGCGCATAATTGACCTGCAGAGAATGGGTAAAAGTAAATGCATATAATCTACATAAAATCAGGTACAATTTAATGCAAATGACAATGACCTTCGGTAATCTACATGTATCTAAAACATTTTTCACACCTTACAACAACACCGAGATCAAGTAAACGGGAACATCTTCTGACATTGCGTTCTCCAAGTAAAAGGTTGGAAGCAATTTCACTTTCGTTATTGACATAGTTGAATGCTTTCGCTTAATTAATTATTATACGATTATGTTAACACCGCCAGAACTGAGAAATATAAGCAGTTATGGTGCTCATTTTGCTCATGTCCGAAAATTATTGTTACCGTGTCGGTCCTTTAGGGGCCTCACGCTGGCAATGCAATGCAGGGAAATGTATATATATATATGTATATATATACACGCATAAATTAATTATTTTGCTGACCTGGGTAGTACCACAAATGAAACAAATTTTTCTTTAAATCGTAGAATTAATTTTAATATATATATATATATATATATATATATATATATTGTTGGATTTGAAGCAAGCTTATTAGCAAAGAAAACTAGATGCCACAAAAATGTCGAGGATCGCATGCATTCATACCGTAAAGCTGTAACTTTCTTAGGTGTTGTCGTCTAAAAGATACTCAGTTTTTCAGTTTTTGTATTGTTTGCTTTCGTTATTGTTGGATTTCAGTATTGCTCTTCTGTTCTGCATTGCCTTGGACTATAGGCATTGTAAGTAGAAACCATGAGACCGCGTCTAAATATAGGTCTGAGATGGCATTTTCTCGTCAATAAATTTCCCTCGAAAATCACGTCGAAAATTCATTATTTTGTGGTTATGCCATTGCGTTGCTCAAGGAATAGAAAAGCGCCTACAAGAGCGAAGTCCTGGTCTGGCGAAGAAGAGGACAGTGCGCTGCGTTTGGCCTTCGAGTGGAGCTTTTAAATTTAGGAGATTGCGATTAAAACTACGATTAGGCCTACTTATGTATGTGCGCATGCACGTAAGTATGCATCAGTTGCGTCGGGAGGGGAGTGAATAATACGTACCACAAAGGGAGGCACCATCTCAAGTGTGGGTGGGACTACATGTATACCTGCTTTTCACCTACGAATTAGAGCACAGATAAAAAAAACTGGTGCATGATGTGAATACCGGTTTTGAGCTACTATTGTTGGTATGATGATTACTACTTATAGGTCATAAACAGTTAGAATGTATTGCCACGTATACCAATGTCAACAATGTGACTGGAGAGCTACTCTAATGTTAAGATGTATTAAATATGACTTTTAATAGGCCTACATGGTGAAGTCAGTGATAAATTTTGGTTCTTTCAGCTATTGCAGTTTGAGACGAATTTTCTAACAAATTACAATTTTCGTTTTAATTTTACCTTAAGCGACCAGTAATGCGTGCATAAACATTTGAAATTATTTTGTATTTCATTTCAGACAATTGTGTGCAATGTCATGCTTTGAGTTATCTTGAAGAATCGCAGACATAAGTCACGTACTCACATCTACCATAATGCGCTGCATAGCAGTAACTTGCCTGATCGCATTAACGGCAATTCTTCCTCAGGACGGTAAGAAGTAATCAATAAAAAAAACCCTGCTCATTAAGCAATCCTCTCTTAAATCATTTTATTACCTTATCAGAAACACTTACCACATTTTGGTTCAATTGCTCACACTGATAAACCTCACAATCTACGACTAAATGCAAGGAAGTTCCTTGGTGTAAATGTCGATAATCATCTAACATGGCATGAACACATCAGAGTTGTTGCGGTCAAGGTTGGTAAAATGTTGGGGTTTTGGGTCACACATCATATTTTCTCACTATTCGTGTTTGTCTTCACACCATAGGCCCATTATTTATTAATCTATCCGTAGGGCCTACTTAACATCTTGTAATATAGTAAGATTGTTTACTTATGATTCAAGATTTAAAAAAAAGTTCTGTTATAGAAAGGAACAATTTGAGTAATTGCATCTTGTGGTTTACATATAGGTCCTATCTATCTAGAACTCAAACTGCAGAAATTTCAGCAGATAAGACTATATTCACGTATAATTGCGCTCACAATTTGTTACCTTCAGGATTGCTCATTATTACACTGATAATAACACCTATACTACTAGGACATCAAAACAGTGGCGTAACTGCCTCTGTGGCGCCCTGGTGCGAACCTTGCTCAAGCGCCCCCTCCCACTGAGCTGAGCAAGAACCATTCTCAGTGCTTCATGAAGAAGTAACAGAAAAGATACAAATACACAACTGTTATTCTGTCTTTCTGCACTTCCTCATCGAATTTACGGATTATTTGGTATATGGGATGAAGTCAAAGTACAAGTAAATAATTTGCACTGTCTGCAAGCATTGTGCTTACACTTGGTTTTGGCGGTTGAGGCACTGAAAAGAGTTATTTTGTAAGTTTCGGTACCTTGTCGAGTAATGCTTTATCCAGTCTAATATTTTCCTGCTTGCGTTTTCTATTTGCAGCGCCAAAATTAAGTTTTGTTGACGATACTGATCTGCCCCGATTTGGATTGAATTCGTTTTGCTGAATCATAGTCACTGATTTCAAACATTTCATACTTCGGACATTTTTTATATAGTTGTTCACGCGATGAAAAGTAAAACTTTTAATTTTTCCGCACTGAAAAACGAAATGCAAGTAAATGAGATGATAAGTATCTAAGAATAGGTATAGGGATATTGTATTGTCTAAAAGGTTTGAAAGTTCAATTAGAATTTTATAGCGCCATAATACAATTATATAGCGCTTTATAACACTGGGTTTTACATTTGTCAAACGCATACGGGATACGACGCTAAGACTTGTGAATTTGTGCCCTCGACCGATAAAATAAAATTTCTTTGCATCGGCCCATGAGGCGCCCCTCAGCCCTTGGCGCCCTGGAGCAATTGCTCCACTTCACTCCATGAGAATACTCCACTGGATCAAAATCCTATTGTGGTCTAATATTTTTGCCAATTGAATACCCGCCGTTTCTCAGTTAAATACAATGGCCTATGTATCAGGAGTTCGATTCCAACTGACGCCAATCAAATTATTTAAGAGATTACTACATAGCCAATTAATTGATTGATAAAATAATGACAGTATTTGAACAGTCAGATAGACAGTCAGGCCTACTTTTGGTTGCACTTTTGAAACTATACTGAAAACTACTGACTTGTACTTACAGATAGGCTACATTGTGTAATTATGTCTTCCTCAAAAGCCAAGCCACTATTTAATTTACCATGTAACATTCTCTTAATTAATTAATTGAGAATATAAGACTTAGTTATTATTTTTCTGTGCTTGCCGCCATTCCCATTTCAGCTAGAAAATAAAATTTGGTGGCCCTAACAGCGGGATTATATCCCTTCTAAGCCTCCCCTTTGCCAACGTCTTTTGTGGTATATTTAAAAGTTTATTTGTCATTCTAAACTTCGTAGCAATAAAAAGTTTTTGTCTTTTTGTTTGTTGTTTGTTTGACTAATGGCCGGGAAACCTTAAAGCTCCCACACAAGTCCTATTCATTGAGTTCGGTCTGCTCTCAGTTCTTCAAATAAGAACCAACAGAACTACCAGAATCATCTCTGCACCGATATGGCAACAACGTCATGCTGACCATTCACAGGCAATTTGCTCCCAGAATCGGATATTCGCTCACTTCACTAGATTCTCCAGCTCCCAAGACACGCCCATATAAATACTCGACAATCTCTATGAGTCTATGGCATATGCACAGGGCATAACAAACCTCCACCCAGGGCTGTACCCAGCCATAATTGCGCCCTGAGCCTAGCATCAATCTGGCGCCCCACATTTTGAAAATAGTGCATTTTATGAATTAATAAGCTATTTCCACATTTGCACCCCGCTTGGCGCCCTCCACCTATTCACCGATCACCCAACCTGCCTATCTGCAATCACAGTTTGCCTGCATATCTGCACCGTGCAAACTAAATGTGAATAATATTTGATCTACCGTACTGCCGGACATTCTGCCGTGCCTTTAAACTATTGTTTCTTTCCAACTATATGTAAAGTTTTGTTCCCCAAGAAGCGAACTGATCAGACTTTTTCCAGGTTGTTAGAAAATTCTGCAATTCTTCGATTTTCCAAAGAATTAACTTTCTTCATACACTATCGTGACTGATAACTAGATAACTGCAAAATATGCGTACCGTTTTACCTCATTTCAGCTAATTCTATAATCGTTCAAGGTCCATCTAACACAACCGCAGTTGTGAATGAGTCGACATATCTCAATTGCTCAACATCGATTCGAAATGTTGACGATCAAAATGTCATTTGGTTTCATTTTCCTTTGGACGGAGGAGGACAAAGAGAGTACGTCTCTCGCGATGAAAATATTACGTTTAAGTACAAGAACAGATTCGCAATTGATAAAAACTCGTCTTCTGGAACATTTAACTTGCTCGTAAAGAGACTCGACAAAAAAGACGCTGGAAAATATGAATGTAAAGATGACATCATCGAAATCCATGGAGCTTCAGCCGAACTCACGGTTTTGGGTGAGAATTAGAGTTTAAGTGTAGTGCCCATACGTTGTGTGGTGTTATGCAATTGCGGTAAAAACTGACATTCTATGTTGAGTGTGTCGAATATTCAATTTCAAAACGAGAAACTAAGTTTAAATAATAAATCTGAAATTTTAAATATTTGTAATACGTGATAGCAGAGTCATGTTCTAAATATCCGACTACTGTTAACGCACACGAATATAGTCTGTTGTCTCAAGGCCTACTCATAATTTTACGATTTTAATGTGAACCGCAGTTGTGAATCAGTCGACATATTTCAATTGTTCAACATCGATTCGAAATGTTGGCGAGAAAATTAGAAATTACTAAAATATTCTTAGCAATATTAATTAATCACCAGTGCTTCTGAAATCCACTTCCTTAGAAAATTCCTTTGATAGTACTGCAAGGCGTCATGGAAGTGGTTATTGAATATCTGTCACCGGCATTTTCTGTAGACGCTGATTTGGTTTGTGAGTCTGACATAGATCCTGGCGTAGTTGTTGGTCCAACTCAGTGCAACAGAGCCATTGCACCGGATGAAGTACAACTGTCGTGTGGAGTAACATACAATGGTAAAAACGCTCCTCAGATGGTATGGAGAAAATCAGGAGAATATTCAACCTCAATGAAAACCGATTGTTTGACCCAGGACAACCGCGTATCTTGTAATACAACGCTTACAGCCAACTTACAGCTGAACGAATCTGTTTATATTTGCGAGTTGACTGCACAGAAACACAACTGCTCTTTGAAGATAAACGACAATGTCATATGTAAGTCAAGTAATTTTTTAGAAAATTTGTTTTCATTTGCTTCTTCTGTTTCTGAAAATTCAGCCATTCATTTTTTGTTGCCTCTTAGTGCCTCACGAACGCAAATGATGTTCGTGTAGAGAATTGCTTCCTCATCGACTGTCTGTCTCCTTCCATTTCAACCTGTTTTATTGGCGACTCATTTTTGAAACGGCAAAGCTCGCTTAGCTGAGAGACATACCTGGGTCAAACAGCTGTCAGAGAGCCAGAGAGGACAGAATGTCTTGCTTAGCGGCAGTCCTATAATGGGACGTAATGCATTGTTAAGTGAACATATGATTATACGGCGCCTCTTGAAGATATCTTCTCAGAGGTGATCTTTGCGTTAGCCTACGCTATGCTATGCTAAATGTCATTGCAACTGAATAAATATAAGCTAAATTTGTCATCTATGTTTTACAGATGCTATTGCTACTACCAAGAAGAGGGAATATTACACTGGAGACGAAGTGAGTTGTATCGCCAACGCAAGCAGACAGCTGCCATGTACATACAGATGGTATAAAGATAATGCGACTGAAGTTTCTGCCAATCCGAAGTTTAAGCCCAGCGATCCTGGGTCATACAGCTGCCTGGCTCAGTGTACTATTCGAAATGACAACTGTACTTTCGTTGCCATGGTGGTCAGTGTTATAGATCCAGGTGAATTAAAATAATTCTTAATATTATATTCAATCATCAGATTCTGAGGCACTTAAAATAGGTTCAATGCATGTAGGTACATCACTGGGTGAGAATAAGCCTGTGCCTTGCCCTTGGCCACCGAGTGGCGTCTTCGAATATAAGGAATTGTGATTACAGCTAAGAGTATGTGTATGCGCTTGCACGCAAGTATTCATGAGCACACTTTCATAAAGCTTTTGCCACCTCTCAATGCTCTGGCCTGTTCTGTTTCCATGAAATTGTGTCCAACTACATGTACATAGGTCTGTAACTAGAACAGGCTGTTAACTCATCTGAAAACAGAAAATGTTGGGTGATGCATGTAGATGCAATGCAGTCGGTAAGCAGCTATTGCAAAAGTATTTTCTGTTTTTAATTTGTTTTTAGGACCAAATTTGCTGCATTGCCTGTGGTTGCTGTTGCTTATTCTTGTTATTGGAATCCTTGTGATTCTCTACAGATGCGTCTGGTTAAGGCGTAAGTTTTATTATTCATTCATTCAAAGGCTTTCTAATGGTCTCCGATAGTACAGAAATAAAGGCGCTTAAAGGATGACAGTAGATGTAGGACACAAATATAATAAATTACTGTAACATATCTCATCGAATTACTCCCACATTAGAAGTTGAGGTAGGATTGAAACAGTATCATAATAAAATTAAGTTTTACAACATGTAGGCTACGGCCGCTACAATCGATAGAAATTATAGCTCATAGAGAAAGTATGCATGATTTCAATATAATATTACATTATCTAAACGGCAGAAACGTTTTATTTCGCATCTAGTTGATTCAATTATAGTTATGACTATTTTCCTCCAAACAAATGTCTAGGCTGTCGGTGCAGCAAAGAGAACAAGAGACGACCGTTTTCTGAAGATCCGTGTAAGAATGTCTGTACTTATAGACCTAATACTTACATGTTTTGATGTGATATTTAAAGCCAGAAATCAACTGATATTAACACGATTATGTTTTATTGAACTAAAGAAGTGTTAGGTTTACATTAAACTGGTGTAGTTGTGTTCCATTTGCTGTCGTGATTGAACTATGACATGCTTTTACCGTACCGTAAATTATAAATATATTTACTTAAAAACAACTTCACTGATTTTACAGCAGAAAATCATGCGATGACACAGGATGCAGACAGGGTGATAGAACTTCCCTCAAAATCACCGGTAACGCAAAATGTATAACATAAAGACTTTATAGCATCGTTGCATTTGCTATTTTGTTAAAGACGTCGACCTGTTTTAAGTAAAATCACAATAAAATTGCAGTTAATTGGAAATACCAGAGTATAATCAAACTCAAGTAAGAAATCTGGTTATGGTGGGCGCAGGGGACTACGTAACCTATGTTAAGCTGGATTAATACAATCTCAGTAGATAGCAGTTTCAAGAGACCAGACACAGCTTAAATTCCGGAGCGATTTTCATTGAATACGGCACACATTGGGTGATTAATGTAGCAAAAGTTTCATGGAAATCACGGATGATTAAGATCATCAATGATTGCTTCGACAGCGTTGTACACTAATCAATCGTTTTCAGCCTTAAGCTTGTGTTCAAACCGCATCAACTATGTTTGTACCAATGGCAAATGATGAGCTAGACTACTGAAAATTGCCCTTACTGATAATTGAAGCCGTCGTAATAAAATAATCATTAAGTTATCCGGAATGTTGTTGCCTGTGCACCCACTAAGGCTCCCAAGCACCACCACGATTCTCAGGTCCCCAAAAAGCTCCTTTTCCAATACCTCAGCGAATAGAGTACAGAGTTTTATCACTTACCCACAACACACTCAATTCCTCCTAGTAACCACATCTTCATTAGTTCCAGGCGCTTAGCTCATACCGCAGCACTTCCGCCATAACACCTCATCGCCCTTTATTCATGTCTTCAATAAACATTATTTGGAAATTATTTCATTGTCCGTCCTTCTGAAACGAGCCCCAGAAACAGCTGTGGCACTTGATCATCCATCCCCTTTCACTCAAAGCGTTTCCATAAACTCATCATGAATAGTCTCTATGCGGATCAATTATTTAGGCCAAACTGTACTGTGGGTTTACTTATGAAAGGGTTTACTTATAGAAGGCCCAAGGGTTTACTTATGGAAGACCCAAAGCTTTACTTATGAATGGGTTTGCTGTTTGTTTGTGGAAGGCCCAATATTGGACATTACTTTATTGATTACATTCATTAAGGTATCAACACGTTCAGAGCGATTCAGCTCACCACAGGCGTCACACAGAGAACGAGAACAGTTGATAAAGGTATGTATCGGTTGCAACATGTATAAGCTTCTGATTCATTTCACTCCTTGGTAAAAACGGCGTATGAAACAGCTTTTCCGAAGTATAATCCTAAATGTACTTAAGATTGGATACATGGTAGGAAGTTTAAGAGACCTTGGATGACCGCCTTCTCAAATCACGCAATTGGAAATACAAGCTTTGAGCTCAATTCATGAGAAACCCTACTTTCAGTAGTAACATTCAATATAAGACTTATCGGAATAAGTTTAAATCATTGAAAAATAAACTTGTAAAAAATATTATAAAGCAGAATTTCTTAAATGCAAAGATGATGTGAAACATACTTGGCAGACTATGAAGAAGAAATCAAAATCTAACAAACTTAAGTTCATAGTGTCATAAAAACATAGATAATTTGCTCATTTTTTATATGCTAAATATGATTGGCCTTAAAATGCTGCACATTCTGGGCAAAATTATTTTTATTAAGTAATGTATGATGTTTTTCTTTAAATGTCTGAGCAGCCAATAGATGCAACAGAAATAAATGAAGACTCACAAATAAAAGACACAGATAAAGAATCACCTGTCATAGAACCAAAAGAAGAAACAAATGCAGAAGAAACTAATGGAAATGAAACGATTAAACGTCACAGAAAACTTCTTGAGGCGCGAATGGATCCTGATTCTGGACTTTTAGATGAACTAATTTCAAACGGAACTCTTTCTCGGGAAGAAGTTTCGGAAGTAAAAGACAAGGGATCAGTTTATAAGAGAAACTCTCAACTGCTGGATTACATATTAGAGAAAAATCAATACAGTGGTTTGATTGCGGCTCTCGGGAAGAGTGAACAACTACACATCGTCAATTATTTGAACGCAAATGGAGGTGAATGAATGTGCATTGTAATCATAGTCAAAGCATCTTAGGATAATTTTATGTCTGTAACTCTTTTGATAGTGTTTATGAATTATTAACACCATCACGTAGACTTACATTAATCAGCCGCATTTCATCAGGGCTTCATCTTTATTAAGGCGATTCTCATAAGCGCATTTAGTTTTACTGCTTTTTGTTTAACTTACAATTTATTGGGTCATTTAGGTGTTGTTTTATTCTCCACAACATCCTACACCTGCGATAATCACTTTCTGATGTTTGTAAATCGTCATAGAATGCATAGTCAAGCTTCATATGCATATGTTTGCTAGGGTATCTACGACAACGGCATTGGCATCCAATCGTACAGATTCCTAGTCGTACCTATTAAACCAATCTGCTGAAGTTCCAATTACAACCTTAATTAGAACAATTCAAGATCTGAACAGAATATTATAACCCCTGTACTTAATCGTATCACTGAATTCATTGACTTCTTATTAATTTGGTTTACATAACACCAAATTTTGGCCTGAACGTATTCTGGACCAGCCTGCATCTTAGTTTTTCACTTGTGATTAAGGTTTGACTAGCTATCCATGGTCCTAACTAAACCTGGAATGTAGCGGATGATTGAGTTATTTTGACCGAAGGGACTAAATTTGCAATTCATCCTAGTGTCTGCTCGATCTGACTCAGTCACTATTGCCATTTAGTTCTAAACTTATGGCACTTAAGTTGAGCTGATGTACTCCCAATTGCTCATCCACAACATGATATTGTTTCTCTGTCTCAACTGACTGATTTGCTGAATTTGATCAGGTTACTGCTTGGCTGTGTTGTTCACGCGTTACACAGCTGCAGCTGTTTCTACTATATAGTTCTAATTCATGCTAATTGATTGCATGTCTATCATTGGTATTATGAAACATGATAGCACTTGACAGACAAGTAATAAGGATGAGGGTATTTGTTTGTTTGTCAGAATATGTAGCAGAACGTTATGGAGAAGAGTGGCCATTGACACAAAAGGAAATTTCAATACTAAATATCAATCAGAAGAATTTGGTTGAGATACTTGATTTGAATAATCTGCTTGATCTTTTACGTTCCGCAAATGTCATTAACGAAAGACAGTTGGACTTCATTTCATCAAAATCATCACCGCACACCAAAAATGGAGACCTCTTAGATATGCTACTGAGACGCAGCTTGCGCGACTATCAGCAGACGATAGTTTGCCTTCGTCAATCAAACCAGCAACACATTGCAGATGTATTTCAATCAGGAGGAGGTAGAGTCATCTGTAAACGTGTTCATAAAATGATTTATATTAAAGTACAAGATAAAATCTCCTCTATCTCTTCATCATCTTCTTAATTTGTAACCTGCTACTCAGTTTGGGCATATGAGAGTATAGCTTTTATTCCCAAGAGATGAAATGATTCCGGAATCTATAGGCTAAATAAAATAACGCATTGCCTTAGCTTGCATATCTAGCAGTTTATACGAAAGTGTACAATGGGAAAAGTGGAAAGTTAAATGGGATGCCAAAGTAGATTACACTTGAAAACAACGAGTCGCCTAAGAAACTGATTTAGGCATTTTTAATTTCTGAGTCACCATATAATTCTAGTAACAAAACCGGGTATTTGAAACTGGGAGCCTCAATAATTGCTGAAGTTTATAATGTTCTGCACATGGTAGATTTTTTTAAATTGTTCAGCTTATGTTCTAGATTTACATTACAGAAATATACTTTCGGGTAGATCTAAGCTGACTAAATTACAAATGTATAGAGATTGTCCTGGTAGCCTACATTAAAGAATAAATACCAGCGTGACGTTCCTTGGCTGCTTGAGACGATCTTAACCCTTTCCGGTCCACAGTCCCACCCCATGGGACATTTCAATTTTCCCATTCCGGTCCACTGGCCCACACCAGGGGACATCGACTGTAGCTGTCATATCCTGGTCCAAAGTCACACCGTATGGGACATAATGTCCTACACAGTTGGCCATTGGACTGTTCTGAGGTAAATAGTCTAAAAATCTATTTCTTTTGAGAATTCAATGGTCTTTTTATAGCATGAAACCGAAAGTAAACATCTTCGTGAAAAAATGGCTGCTAGATGAATGAAGTTACAGGAAGTGGATACCACCTATTCACTGACAGATACTACACAAGTCCTGAACTTGCTAGAGAATTATTGCAGAAGAAAATTCACTTGACTGGGACCGTTCAGAAGAACCGTAAAGGCTTACCAAATGAGGTAAAAAGGAAACTGAAGTTGAAGCAGCAGGAGGTCGTGGCATTCACCATCGACAAGAAACTCATGAGTCTGGTGTGGCAAGATAAGAGGCAAGTCCTGATGCTTAGTACCTTTTATAATGCAGATACTCATACAATACAGCGTACAAACAAGAAGCAGACTGTTGATGTTGCAAAGCCAGTCATGATTAGTGAGTACACTAAGTACATGGGAGCAGTTGACCGAGCAGATCACTACTGTGCCAGCTATGGATTTGCTCGGAAGTCTCTAAAGTGGTGGCGCAAACTATTCTATTGGCTTCTAGAAGTTGCTGTTGTAAACAGTTTCATCTTGTTCAACATTCAGCGCAGAAACAATGGTCTGGCAGCAGTCAGTCACATTGAATACAGAAAGGCAGTTTTGCTGCAACTGATTGGTGATGTTCGGAATGCTGTTGGTAACCGGAAAAGAGGAAGACCCTCTTCTCACGACAATGAGGAACGCCTCAACAGAAAGCCTCACCTTGTCTCTGCCTTTCCTGAAAAAAAGACCAAAGACTGCACAGTGTGCAGTGACAGAAAAGTTCCAGGACAGAGAAAAAAAACGATTTACTATTGTAAGACGTGTTCTCGGAAACCTGGATTGCACCCAAAGGACTGCTTTGAAAAGTACCACACTATGAGGAATTATCGGGAATAAATCCAGAACATGCACATCTGAACATGTAGCATAACAGTAAACATCATTTTAGTTAAGTGTTTCCTCTAGTTTCTTCAGTTTTCCAAGAATACATAACATATACTATGATATGCCTGTTTTCGTAAAAATAAATTGGACTACTGTAGGAAGGCACAAAAATTTTATTAGACTGGAAAGGGTTAAAGCTCACGACAGTACTGTTGTTAACAAAGCAAGTGGCAAAATCTTTACAATAGAAGGACCATAATCAACCACACAACAATTAAGGCTCATATTTGCACCCTACTTCTCTGCGTCGATTTGAAAAATAAGAAATGAACGAAATGTAGCCTATGTTTTTCGACTTCAAATGTGCTACCGCAGTGGCAATGGTACTGCGTAAATCATGTTTAATATTTTTACTTAATGGACTAAGAAAAGGGCTTTGAATTGCATTCTCAGAGACGGGGGAAGAGTCCGTAAAAATAGATCTGGCTGACTATTTCTGAACACGATAGGGACGTAACCGGTTGCGTAGACTCTGCGCACTATCACGATGTTCAACTTTATTATATAACTAACTGCTTAGGCCTACTTGTGAAAATCACAGGTCAGGCATTATTTTAACCTTGCTGGTAGGGTGACCACTTGTGAATCCGTTCAGTAAGTGAAACTTTAGGGCATGACGGACATGACGTCGGACGTGACGTAGGTAATCATTATTACTGATCATGCACACAAACAATTCTATTTGTGTATGAGGTCCTGCTGTAAAGCTTTCTGTCAAATGAGGGGAATATTTGAGCAATGCTCTCACGACCAGTGTGACTAACAGGGTGCAACACATGTTATTAAATGTAAGAAATGTCGAGTTACAATAGGGGTAGAAAGATAAGGCATATTGGAGACTAGGCATTGAAGGATTTTTCAGATGAGATATCTTTAAGAGTAAATGAGAGGTTAGGCGACGAAGAGGGTAGCCGTTGAATATTTTCAGAAAAAACTATTTGAATACTTATGATTGTAAACTATGTCGGTAGTAACTTGAATACGATTCGGCTCAACAGATCAAATCAGTCTCAATCTGGTTTTCTATCATTGTAGTTGTTGCAAAAGCTGATGCTCATCTCGATGCACCTTTAGAAAAAATGGCGCTGGCAGAAGATGAAATTGTTGAAACAATTACAAGTGTGCTGAAGGACTTATCGTCTGAGAAAATCAGACAAATTTGGGAACGTGCTCAATTCAAAATTATTGCTGCCAAGAAGGGAGGAAGCATTGATTTATTCATCTGGTGCGAAACAGAGGACGAGCTACTGCGATTGCAAAAGTTGCTGACCTCTGATGAACTCAATGACCTTGTTGAGCATCTCTTTAATCAACTGCCGGATACTTCACAGGATGTTAAAGTGAAATATATCAGAATGAATGACGAAGATTTAAGACACCTAATAGCCTACTTCACAGGTGACCTTTTGGTTAACGTTAAGTCTCTAAAATATGCGTATAAAATTTAAATGTAATTTGTTCTAATTATCTCCCATTTGCGGTTTCATTAACGAACACAGGCCTACCATCAAACCAGGTGACAGACAATTCGTTTGACCATCCACCAGTGCACTCAGTGTTTATGTTTGCAAGCATCGGTTGACCTTGCAGAAACCAATATTTTATTGTCTGGTTTATAGAAAGCGTTGATACTGCGATTGCTGTTTCGATCGCTCTGACCTCATAGCATCTTCTCTTAGCATGGCTTGTTACTACCAAATCATAGCAGATTGTCACATTGGAAATTGTATTTGTGATGCACATTGCTATGACATTGCTATGGCACAAGAATCCAATAGTTCCTTTGATTATTCATTCAGGATATTGGCAAGGTCCCTGGACCCATACCTGTGGACTAATCCTTTGCCTATATGCGATTGCCTGACGACATGACATACACTGCATGTGCCCCTGACATTATTTGCGGTCTGAGGGAGAGGATAAGATTGCTAAGGTGAATCAGTCATACAAGTTCTCTAGACTTCCATGAAGCCCGTGGCAGCTGTTCTGGGCGATAATGCCGGAGCGGCTCGAGATCAATGAAGAATAATGATTGAAAGTGCAAAATATGCAGCAGCAGTCGGTTCAAGATGGGCAGGACATGGAAATAAGTGTGCTAACCAAGTGAACATAACGCAAGAACAAATATCGCTGAAATGTGCAAAGTTAGAATCAAATTAGGATCAGATAGAAAACATGCCTCCATCTTTGCGAAGGGCCATTGCAGAATTACCACTGCCCTTGAGATGCACTTTTGTCATTACTAATATTAATATTATAATCATTATTAATTATTATTATTATTGTTATTATTATTAATTATAATAATAATAATAATTTTAATTTTATTATTATTATTATTATTATATTATTATTATTCTTATTTTATATATATTATCATTAATATTATAAGATTATTAGTATCATTAATATAATGGACATCATCGTTGTCATTATTGTTGTTGTTATCAGGATCATGATCATTATCAGTATCATTGCCATTTTCAGAATCATTATAATTACCGTTTTGTTATCGTTGCAGATCATGTACCGGAGTTGAAGGAATCCAAAACTACGCCAGTCAGACAGGGTAAAGCTCAATTACACGACTATGTTGAGGCAGTTATTAGTCATCAATTTAATTTAACTTTTACTTGATCTACTTCGTAACTTTTATGACCCCGATATCTTTTGCACAAGGCATCATCCGATGGCGCATCAAAACCAATGAACATCGGCGAGGAGTAGAGTCTACTGATTGCTTCGATGAACCTCCCTCCATTTCAAACCATGATTTTTTTCTCAGATTGCTTCTGTCTGGAATTTTCAGTTCAATCAACCAATCATTGAAACTTGATATAGCTCTTCTTCAAAAAGTGTACTCATAGGCAAAGATGTAAAATGTCGACAAGAATAAAATAATATAATAACTATATCCGCTTGCAAAACAGTGCACAACAAGCTGAAAAGAGTTATCAGTTGTGGGCCCAGGCACAAGCGTGGAACTAACCAACGAATTTCCTTCGACATATGGCACGGATGTCCAGAGTTTCTGGGCCAAGTTGCGTCGACGACTAGTTCTCCTCAGTATAACTTTTCGATATAAATCCCAGATGTATTGAGTCAAGGTGAGAGGGTCTGGGAGCTGCGATATTTGGGTATCAGGCACTTCAAGTCGTAACGCAGACAGGCCAGGTATTTCGTGTCGAGGTCGAACTCCGTCCTCGTCAGCCTCAACTGTGGCGTTGTCGTTTGCGAAGACCGCTATCGGTCGGAACTCGATTTCAATCCTCCATCCGCAGAATGTAATGATAATTGCAAATTACAGCATAAAGTTGTAAATTGCTTAAGTCCATGCTACATAGGCCCCTATGTCTATAAACTATATAGTTTTCTTGAATGTTTAAGTGATGCCTTACACTGCGATTGAAACGAGAAGACAGTTGTCAAGTGGGAGTTCAATGGAAGAGGCGCAGAGGCTCAACTCGACAGCGACTAATTGAACTACACTAAATCAATCAATCTATGTGAACTTTGTCAAGCGCGTCAGTTGATGGACTTGGCATTAGACACCTGTGTAATAGAAGTTATTGTGAATAATAATAATAATAATAATAATAAATGTTAAAATAAATAATAATAACAATAATGATGATGATGATGACAATAATAATAATAATGATGATGATGATGATAATAATAATAATAATAATAATAATAATAATAATAATAACGTCTAATTGTGGATGAATAATGAAGACATCATCGTTGTTGCTGATTGCAGCGACATGCGATTTTTGGTGTTTCATCGCAATGTAAAAGTTCACGGGAACTCGTCAAAAAATAATGTGGCAAATGTATCCTTGCAAACACTCTCAAATAATTTATAGTAGATGCAGAGTATGTGCTAGTATTCAGCATCAAACGTCACGATGGCTAACAGTTTTGATCTGATCTGAATCAGTTGTAACACAAACTTACAGTGTGCCTTGTCGTCTGGATCTGAATCAACTGCTGCTATTTTGATCTGATTTAGCATTTACGTTATGACTGCTATGCCAATGATTGGGTGGATAAAAACAACTACAGTTAGAGATGCCGTGATGGAAGCCGTGGCGGCGGAAGCAGGAAGATATGGAGGAAAAAGGAGAAAGAAAAGGAAGAAGACAATGACAGAGGCAGGAGAAGGGAATACGAGGAGAGGAGATGAGGGAGAGTAAGGGCAGCAAAAGGGGAAGAGCAGAAGGAGAAGCAAGAGAAAGACATGGACGGAAGGAGGATAGGGTAAGAGGAAGATGACGAAGAGGAGGAAGAAGAGGCAGAGCATGAAGAAGAGAATTTACAGGTATGAGGCGCAGATACAGCAGAGGCATTAGAAGAAGCAGAAGCAGAAGGCGAAGCAGGAGGAGGAAGAGGAAGACAGGATACGGGGGAGAGTGGAAACAGAAGGTGGATGAAAATGAGGAAGAGAAGGATGGTACATGAGGTGAAGAAGAGAAGCGAGAGGGAAATAAAGAGGAAGAGCAGTAGGAGGAGGGAGAGGAAGGCAGCAGAAGGACATTAGTGGAATGAGCAGAAGGAGGAAGAGGTGAAGGAGGATAAAAGGTAGCGTAGGATTAGCAGGCGGAGCAGAAGAAGGAGGGAAGGAGAATCATAAAAAAAACAACGATTAGCACACATACAAAGAGGAGGGACAACATTATGTGTAGACATAATTTTGGGTGCTTGGATTTCGGATGTGCCCGTTTGTCTATAGTAATTAAGTTTTTGATGATGTAAGATTCACTTACTATATATATTACATAGTGACATTGTAACCCCAAAACTTGACGTTGACACGTGTAAATCTGGACATAGTGTGCTTAAGTTTGTAGTAGGCTACCCCACAGATAGAGTGAGTCCCGGTTGTAGACATTTGGCGACCCTAGAGTCAAAGCTACATTTTGGCGATCCGCTGATCCAGCGATTAAAGAAATCATTAGCTCTTTTATATTTGGTGTGTTGCTACGTTTTTCACTTAAACGTTACATTATATACAGTATTAACATAATAGGAATTAACCACCACTGGTAGTCAACAGAGAAATAGTCAATGTTTGATGTTTTGTTTAAAAAGTTATGTTTTATTTATAAAGTTGCTAGGGGATTAACAAGGATGAAGAAATAAGCCAACGTTGTTTCATCTAT
The DNA here is from genome assembly GCA_959347315.1 of Bimastos eiseni. Taxonomy (NCBI): domain Eukaryota; kingdom Metazoa; phylum Annelida; class Clitellata; order Crassiclitellata; family Lumbricidae; genus Bimastos; species Bimastos eiseni. Next base: position 3,568,470 of record OY365810.1, on the reverse strand, counting down.
GGGTTTGCAAGCACTTGTATAGGAGCCAATTAACTTGGCAAAATTGGCAGCGTTAAAAATCTGCGATCCTAGGCGGCCAAGTTTACCAAGCAGACAGGCCCTGGTTAGAATTTTCTATAATGTGCAAGTAATCTTCGCTCATAAGTTACTAATGAGTCCATGTACAATTTCATATGATTGCTGTTGCTGCTGCCATCATTATGGACTAATTTGAACATCAACGTTTTAATTTGTGCCCATGACATCGTGACCGAATTGGACTCATATGGGACTCTGACATTGTCATAATGGGTTTAACTAAATGTTCATTTTAATGCTTACCGATATTTTGTAACTACTATCACAGCATGTCTCGTCTCGAGTTCAAATGTTGGAATAATATTATGTTATGGCTGTCAGTTGCGAGACAGGTTTATTTCTATTTCCTTTATAAATGGTTTCAAAGAATTGTTTACATTTGTTGATTTTATTGCGATGTAACCCATTGTTAGTCTAATCTATTTGATAATGTCAACGCTCTAGACTGCATTGATTTTCACGGATACAAATATAAGGCAATTGTTTTTCGTGTGAAACAAAAAAATTGTTTGTTTTAGTCAATCAATTAATTTTGTTTTATTCCCATGCTTCCTATCAGACGCTCATAGGCACTCTAAATTTGGAACTCGATAAAGTTGCTGATTGGTTCGCAGCAAGTAAGCTTACTCTTAACGTTTAAAAACCAATCACATATTATTCCAATCACACAAAAAGGCCAAGCCATCTAATTTAAACATTTATATAAGAGGACCCTGATAAACCAAGTTGAAAATGCACGATTATTGAGCGTTAATATAGACCAATTCGTTACATGGAAACCCCATATACACTATATTTGTAACGAACTATCAAAAACCATCGGTATTCTTACCAAGTTTGCCTACAAGCTCCCAATTAATATAAGAAAGCAATTGTATTTTACCATGGTATCCCCCTCCCTATCTTTTGTGACCTTAATCTGTTTAATATTTTCCAGACTAGGAATTTACAGATAGGCCTTTTTGTTTATCGATTTACCAATCATCTCTTACCTAGAACATTCCAATATTATTTATCACTAGGCTCTGAGATCCATTCCCACGTTACTAGAGGTTCCTTCGGCTATCGAGTTTTGGCTACTAGAACTAATGCACGAAAATTCTCTATTAAGTCCACTGGCCTGCTGGTTTGGAATGCTCTTCCTGCTGCAGTTAGAAACTCTCCTAGTTATAATTCGTTAAAGAGCGCTCTTAAACTCTTTCTTTTAAACTCCTCCTCGTTAGATCATCTTTTCAGAGCAGGGCACTGAGTCTATGATTCTAAACTCACTGATTCCAATAAAATAACGTTTATCAATTAAATATGAGAGTATCTACACTTATTATCTGGTTTTATTTTCTCGAATTTGTAACAGTTTGTCACATTGTTTTTGGCGTATTATTAAAAATGTGGTTATGAGGATTGAGAGAGGGACAGGAACTCTTTAGTTTTGAACTCTTTAATATTAGTTATGGTTTCATTTATTTTCTCTTTCAGTGATGTTTATTGTGATTGAATAGTTTTAATGTTTCTTCTGTAACCATTGTCACATTCAAGGTTTTTTTGCAATTAATGAGTAATTCGGTTATTTTTTATAATTTGCTATGTTGTATTCTAGTACCTTTCATCTCAACTCGCCATCTTCATAGTTTTTGTTGTACAGAGAAATTAGGGGTTCCTTTTAGCGGGGTTTAATCCCCTTTGGAACTCCTGTTGACCATCTTTATTTTCAATTGTATAATTTTATTATTTGCTTCAATTGAACTAATTTCTATTTATTTGACAATGTACTTCTATTTGCTAATTTTGTCGATGTGGTACAATGGTTTCAATAAATTTGATTTGATTTTGATATTTTTTAATGAGAAATGTTTCCTGAGTAATTGTAGTATGCAGACGAGAGCTTTCGGTCTGTTGGCCGATTGAGGAGAAAGACGGATAATTCAATGTAGAATTTAAGTGTGTCAGCGGGTTAAAGGAGTATTGACGTGAGCAGTCAACAGAAAAGTTTGAGATGTGGTTGGACACGGCAGCCGATTGGTTAAGGCGTTTTTCCTAAAACGTGTAGAGCCTCCGCTGAATCTGATAGAGTTTATGACCTTGAGCAAGTCCTTCACGCATTAATATTATTATTATTATTATTATTATTATTATTATTATATTTATGCGAAATTCTGTAGGACAATAAAACATCAGAAAACAGTTTCAACGACTTCCAGCGGACAAACCAAGAGACTATGCTATTTCAAGGGGCGCCGCTCTTCAAGGGAAAGGCTCTAGATGATGCTCCTCGTGACTATTTAGACACAATGGATCAAGCTGTGAGCAATCTGATGGACCTTCCAACACATGGAGCCCTGGTACTACTACGATCATGTTTCGGTGCTCCGAGGATGACATACTTACTGCGTTCCGCCCCAATCTTGGGTCATCCACTCTTGGAGATAATAGACAACAAAATGAGACTTGAACTGAAAGCGACAACCAACATCGAGCTCGATGATATCCTGTGGAAACAGGCCACACTCCCGATCAGAGTTGGTGCATGGTCTCGGGATTGGAGAGGTAACGATAATGGCTTCTTCTGCTTATCTAGCGTCAGCTGCATCAACCATAATCTCGGGGCCGCAATCCTCGACGGCAGGGAATGGACGGACGATCTGTTGGAGGAAATACTGCAGGCCCGCAGTACGCAAATGCCGAGTCGAGAAGAGTCTACGATCAGCGCACAGAAAGCTTGGGAAATACCCTTAATAGATCTAGGCAGAGCAGAAGTGTGGTTCTCACTTAACGACCCACACAACAGGGCAAGATTAGGGGCTGCGACATCTACACACGCGGGCGACTGGCTGTCTACAGTACCCGTAGCATCGTGCGGTCTATGTCTTAGCAACGAGGCCTTCAGAGTGGCGATAGGCCTCCAACAAAAACAACAGCTACTCTCAATGGATGCCAAAACACACTTATTACTTAACACATATATTCATGGTAATAACGTCAAAAATGGTCTAGTAGATCTCAATGCAAAGGGTTTAGTGTTTGTACGGGCATACACTGGTCGTAATGAGTAAACTTGTCTCGTCGCAAAAGATTTATATAATATATATATGTTTATAATGTCTACGGTAGGCAGGCCCTAGATATTATGTCAGAATTCTCCCAAGTCGCAAAAAGAGTTCATATGCAACAGCGCTGCATTATTCTTATTTATTCTAGATTGGGACACAGAGCTTCTGATGTGAGCTGCAATATTGCCAACCACTTTTCGTGAAACATTAGTAGAATTCTGATAGTTGTATCAAGTCGGAGCGGGTCCTGAGCATTATCATCACATCAGATAGTTGTATCAAGTCGGAGCGGGTCCTGAGCATTATCATCACAACGATAACATTTTATCATTGAAGACTCTAATGGCAGTAAATTGACATGAACATTAAACAATGACTAGATGACAACGGTGCACACAATGGGCATACACGAGTACAAACAATGTTTAACTATAAACGATGAAATTTTCATTCCTACATTTTGACAATAGGCCTACCGAACAACAAAACGATATTTATTTATTTAATTTTCTAGATGAAACAATAGGTAGCATAAGTGAGCTAAATTGGAATGAAAATGATCCGTATCTATAGCCGCTTAGCCAGCGTCATAGTCATACACTATTGATATTCAGTGTCTGCCAACGCTGATACCTTTTACGGACATGGATCTCCCCAGTGGCAACCATTGTATCTATGTCCACATCGGACAGATAAACTGGAGTAGTGAGGTTTTCAACTGCAGACTTAGTGGGCAATAATCTGTAGGAGATACAATTTTATAATAAATACTAAGTGTTGTTATTGTTTGCCCTCTCGCTCTGCTACGCACCTCCTACAAGACTGGTGCCAAGGAGAAATTGGCCTAAGCCTTTGTTTCACAAGCCTTTATGTCATAAGCTGCTGAATTATTATTTCGCATTAAGTATATACATGTAGATATTACGACATCGCAAACGCAAACTTCATAGTTTTAGATGGTCTGCGAGTCCCTTTCAGGGTTTTCTTCAACTTCGTATCTCTTGTGAGTCACGGGTACTAACAGACAGCGACATGATTCGCATTATCTACATGGCGCTGCCGGACTATTACGTAAGCGGATTATTGCAGACTTTTCCAAATAAATAATCTGGTTTTTTTGTTATTGCATGTAACTTGTGTATTAAGAAAACATATTTGGGTATATTTGCATGAAAGTCATTTCTAATATATTCAATTCTAAATCTCCGCAATAATCATAGTCATGATTGTAATTTCAGACGTTGCCCTGAATGGCTTAATATTCATTTGAGCTTCCATGCGCTCATACTACGAACTGGACAAGAGCAATTCACTCTTTTGCATAATACAGAGTTGTCAACAGATTCAATTTTCACGACCCGACCATTTCTTTATCCATTCAAACTGGATCCGACCCGAATTCTGAAGCCAAATACGGACCCAACCTATCAAGTGCGACCCGCTCAGACCCTTTATTGCTAATTTGACAAATGCTATTTACCGTCAAATTCTAATGTCGTAAAAACCCAGTACAGTAAGACCGCCATAATAATATTGTAATAATATTGATACTTAAGATCGTGTCAGTGAAGATACCTTTCGTTTGCTCCATTTATCTACCCTAAACTGATTTCTTCAAAAGTTTGGTCTTGTGAGAGGGGCCATCCACATATCAAGAGGACGGGAATTGTGATGGTCTGAGGTCAACAATAGCGATACTAATAGTAGTAAATATTGACAGCATTGTAAAGGTTCACTTTACACGTTAGTTAGCTCATCTGCCTGAATGCAAATCGTTCATGGTAATAACGTCAAAGTTATATATGCATGGATCAATTATGCAGTATGTATTTAATCAGAGGAAATCAAAATAATATGCTGACGTATGATAGTATTTTTTCTATAATGAACGCTCTTGTTTTCTTCGTATAATGTATACAGGTCAGCATGAGGTCCACACGGACCCGCGAGTTAGGGCCACTCTAGTAATAATGTAACAACACAAATAAATAGTAGCACTGGCCAGTATAAGAATATGATCTGATTTAATCCAATTAAGTAAATACTAACTAACAGATCTATGAAGACCTATGACTCTTACGTCATTCCCGCTATGGATGTGCAATTGTGCATGTAACCAAATGAGCTAGTAAACGGGTTAATTGAATATCTACATTGCTATAGATAGTTTAATAATTAATATGCGTTTGACATCGTTTAAGTGTTGACTCCCGTCCTCTTGATATGTGGGTGGCAACACTTACCGGACTGCGGTCTGTCTTTGTCTTATGGTAATATCGTCCCTACTAAACCTTAAAGGACATACAGTTGTAACAACGTTGGTCTAACTTAATTTCATGTATCTACTGATATAAAAGTGACTATATGAAGCCTATACTTTGATACTTTAGAGAGAGACAGACAGAGAAAGAGAGAGAGAGCGAGAGGGAAAGAGGAAACGAGAGCGAGAGAGGAGCGAGAGAGTGAGAGAGACAGACAGACAGACAGACATAGAAACAGACATATAGAGAAAAGACAGATAGACATAGACAGGGACAGACAGAGACAGACAGAGACAGACAGAGACAGACAGAGATAGACAGAGATAGACAGAGATAGACAGAGATAGACAGAGATAGATAGTGACAGGCAGACAGAGAGATAGAGAGAGACAAAGACAAATAGATAGATAGAGAAAGAGCGAGAGAGAGGGGGCAGAGAGAGAGAGAAAGAAAGAGGGAGACAGAGACAGAGACAGAGAGAGAGACAGAGAGAAGGAGAGAGATAGACAGAGACAGAGAGAAAGACAGAGACAGAGAGACAGAGAAAGAAAGAGAGAGAGAGAAAGAGAGAGAGAGAGAGAACTTGCTACTGTACTTTCGAGCATACAACACATAACGAACTAACAGCTTTCCTTAGTCAAGACATTATTGGCCTAAAGCTCCATAATAATCACAAAGCTGAAGTCAAAGGCCAGTCCCAAAATGAACAACAGTTCCGTTATAGGTCACCCTGCAACACAAGTACTGGACTAGCATGTACTGACGTAACATATAGCTGTATATTTCTAATTTAATGGTCACACTAGCATATACTGACGTAACAATGCCTTATTTAACTTGTTTATTGATATCCAACATTACAAACACACACAAAAATAAACTGGCTTCATAGCAATGAAAGCACACAAAATCGCTAAAGGAGGTATAACAGAGCACAACGTAAACTGGAAGAATGATGGATACCATGGAGGACCCAAGGGAGGAATATTCCGCTAGAGGGAACCTCAGGCATGTTTCTAATATAATGCTAACATTATGACAGAAGTACTCGAAATGGTCCAGCAATTAACTGAAAACAAGACAATGCACTCAATTAAATTGCATTCAAAACAAAAGTGAATTAGTTTATAACTATATTCTAAACAAGTTCTCTTATGTGATTCTTTAACATTTTAATGTTAACCATTGTGGAAGCGGGAACGATGAAAATATATTTTTTAAACTAGAAGCTGGACTGGTGAAAGGAATTATGACTAATAAAAAGCTGGATTGATGTAAAGATCAGTTCCTTTTAAATGGAAGCGTGAATGAATTCAACTGACTGGTTGAATAATCAAAAGTATTCTGTCGGACTAGAAGATGAATCGATGAAAATAACTATGTGTAACTAGAAGCTGGATCGATGAAAATAAAGCCGTTTCAATGGAAGCTGGAATAATGAAGAGATGTCAACTAGAAGATGTATTGATGATAAGAATTCTGTTTAACAAAAAGCTGGATTGATGAATAGACTGCTGCTTAATGGAAACGAGAATGATAAAAATAGTTGACTACTAGGTGGATTGACGAAAAAAGTCTGTCTAACTAGAACCTGGATTGACGAAGAGTAGAGGAAATATCGTTAGATGAATTGTCGTGGAACCAGAGTCTGAATCATATTCGAATACACGCTGACGCATTTCCACTGTTCATAGACATACGTTATCGAATTGTCAAATAACAATGTCTAAACATCGATTATTACCAGTTTCATTTTATTAGCATCGCCCTCCACCTTTATCCATCCTTTTTTGATCGATCTATTGATTAATTGATTGATTGATTGAGAATGGCACTATCGGAGTGAAAGTAGTGCGCAACAACTGCTTACATAAATCTACAACTACGCACTATTTACCTACGCATTCATATGTGAGCCAGTGCGTTTATTCATGTTATGACTATCGTGACGTGTTCTTATTTGAATGTAGACTATTCATGACTTTATTTCATAACATTTTAAATTGTAGATTGTGTAATGACAAGTTTTGAGACACCCGATTTGAATATTTCGCGGAATTTGGAACGAACAAACATTAGTGAACAATTCGCCAACTGTGAACAGTTTCGTATTTCTCTTTACATTTTGAGAGAAGAATTGTTCGATTTCGTAAGAAAAAGCTTCATAGAATTTATGCAACGGTTGCCTGACAATAGAAATTCATCTATCAGACAGGCGATTTTAAACAAAGTTCGAATTACTGATTCTTATGGTCAACCTCTGGATTCTGCCGGAGATCGCACACGAGTAATCAATTACCTGTGTGGTTCGCAGTTTACAGAGGATTGGCGCACATTTGCTGCATGTTATACAAAGGGATTTTTGTATATTAGACAGATAAGACGTGATCTCATTGACAAAGCTGACCCAAAGGATTTACTTGATATTCTAAAGAACTGCTCCTTGTTTGACGACGATTTGTATTTGGCCACATTTGACGTTATACAACACCGTAACAGATATTACGCCCATCGTCATGAGCTGCTCATCGAGACTCACGTTTTAGACCTCATTCTCCATGCAAATGACACACTTAGAAGGCTAATTTGGCGACAAGCTGGTCTGTAGAGACTGAATTTTCGGTTACGATGAATTAGAAGGATTTTGTAGACAAAACTAACAGAGCTCACGAGGTGTTCCTCGAAAAGCTGAGGCCGCGTAATGCGTCTGATAGCGATTTCTCCTATTGGCTGAGCAGCGCAGCAATAAACCTGTATTTGACCTCAAAAGACGTCAAATTGAGAGGCATGCTAAACAACGTTGATGGTTTAACTACTGCAGTTAAAAATGGTTTCGAACAGGTGAAAGATTTGCTGGATGATTTGTCAGTTGAAGAAAAAGATCGGATGAGCAGCAGCCAGGCACTCTTTGCAAAGACTTTGGAAGGAATGTCAGCTGAACAAAAACCGCTTCAGAGTGAGAACGATAAGATACATTTCACTGTAAATATTCAAAGCAAAGGTGAATCATATGAAGCCAAAGATTCAAGCGATCAAAAGAATGCTTCATCATCTGGACAAATGACAAAAAAGGACACAATTAGAGTTCTAGAAATGCAAAGTGAGGAATTGTCATTTTAATACCAGCTCCGATAGAAACTTATCACGAACACTCCGTGGACCCGCCACTGGCGACTCTTTCAATTTACTGTTCGTTGTATTGCTAACTGATGTAAATCATTTGTATGAAATGACAGCTGACATCAAATTGGCCAGCGCAGAGAAACCTCTGAGTGCTTATCTTGAAGGGGCGCTATAGATATGTTCGATTACATTGCATTACTACAAGACCTCTACCAGAGAGCAGAATGTTTCAGCAGTATGTACACCTTTGAGAGTTAGGAGAAAAGCAGGATTGATCGGGGATGTGTGTGATATCCGTTTCATTGTGAATAGACTTAGTCCAAAAGGTTTAGTGCTTGCGCGTCTCAGTAAATCTTTACGGAGACTCACAATAGCTGTAAATTCGTGAGGACTATTAATGACCGGGAGACTGTCAAATGTGATGTCTTGGCCGGCGCCGTAACAGAAACGCGCAGGGCAAAAGCGCGCCAACATAAGCGCCCCGACATAAGCGCCCCGACATGAGCGCCCCGACATAAGCCCCCCACATAAGCGAGCCGATATGAGCGCGCAAAAAACCCCGACAAATGGGTGCAAGACATAAGCGCGCAGCGTTATATAAATATAAAATAATAATACACGATATTTGAAAGTGGTCAATAACGTACCGCATAATTCGATATTTATATGGCTTCTACCATAGATATATGCGGATGACATTGCAGTTAACGTACAATTACAGTTGATTTAAAAAGAAGTCTTTAGCAAATTTATTTTCATAATTATCAGAAACAAGTTCCCGTCAGAAGTTCTAGTGTGCCCGGTAAAATTGCTTGAATGAAACGTGCCACTGAAATCGCAATTAACGTCCAATTAAAGTTGCATTGAAAAGATATTAACTACAGAGACTTAACTATAGCGCTATAACAACTTAGATCGCTCCATAGTCTGTCTTGTGAGCACTATTTTGCTTGTCTTAATGAAGTAATTTTAAACAAGCGTGAGCTGTGCGCTTATGTCGGCTCACTTTTGTCCTTGCGCACTTTTAACCTGCCCGCAATTGAAGGCTGGAAATTGTGGGCGCGTTTTTGCCCTGCGCGCTATTGTCGGGTCACCGTCTAGGCCTAGCCTCCTGATAGACGTTCAGACCCGATACCGGTCCTCATCAGATGCCATGCTTAAGAAATCGGTACCTCCAGGATTTCTCGGTATTGAGATGCCTGGCTTTGACACAACACATCATTCCAGCGCAGATCTGACCAGCTTTCAATGAGATACCTTCAACACGTTCGAGGATTTGCTCAGCTAGTCTTTCACAGCACACTGACATATAAATTGCTTAATATTGTGCAATCTACGCCTTAGCATTTCAACGGCCAATCTCCATATCCAGGTCATGAGATTCCTGATAACCTCAACTATCAGCGCCACCACTGAACTTGGTTGATAGGTGGCGCTTCGGCATGCGTGTAAACACCAACCCTGCGTTGGATCGATTTGGAATAGCCTCCCATTGACGCTCCGCTCACTTCCTAGAACCCATTCTTAGGCATTTCTCTCTCGTCTAAAGACGACTATATTTGGCCGCGATGCGATTGGGAGCACCTCTGAGTAGTCACCTTGAAGAGGCGCTATACACAAATTCTTATAATAATAATAACAATGATAATAACATTAATAATAATAATAATAATAATAATAATAATAATAATAATAATCAGTGGCGTCACTAGGCGGGTGCGGGGGTTGCGGACCGCACCGGGTGACACCGTTCAAAGGGGTGACACCAATGTGACATAATGACTGTCTTTAAAGCGTTTATGCAGAATTTCAGCAAAGAATCATTAATTTTAAATTGATAATAACAGGTGGCTAAGCATATTTTGTTACTTTATCTTTCATGTATATGATTATGAGAGTGTATCAATTTACTTAATGCTTAATCTCTATGTTAATACAAAACTACTTGTTTTGAACTTCTAAGTCGCTGCTATAAATGTCGTCATTATTACCCAGTGATTCGCCTTCCTTTCACAAGTCACTTAATTGCATCGCCGTGGTTGGGCTGGGAGCGCCTCCTAGTTGACTGCTTGTTAGGCGCTCTATAAGTGTTCAAATGAATGAAGAAATGAATAATAATGTTATATGGAAAGTAGCCTCACAGCCCAGCTTTGCTTGGTATTGAATTTTGAATTCAGCGGGTGTACTTTTCGCCCATTAAATTCGACCGATCGCAAGTGTTTCATCGGGCGAGTGCTCAAAGTGAGGCTTTGGTTATACAACTAGCGAGCCTGATTTTCATCTTGAAACTAACACCACAGATGGTGTTTTATCTTAAAACTAACACCACCTTCAGATGATGCGATTGCAAATATCAGTTGTTATAATATCGAATGTGCGAATTGCATAGTTGGAATTGTCTAAATGTCAGAATACAGAGCCTATTGTGTGCTAAAAATAGTTATGTTAACCTAAACATTCGCATAGGAACGTCTTGCAAAACATTTTCAGATCGTCAGAGCGTACCTTTCGTCAACCATTCCATTCTTTGGGACAGAAAGAAAATATTGGCTTATTGGTTTTAAATTATTATTTACGAGTAACATTAGTATAAAACGTTATCGCCTACTAAGATAGATTCTGTATGGTCTCGTAGCCAACAGATCAGGGAGGATTTCAATGCGGGGTGACACCAAACCCCGTGACGCCTCGGATAATAATAATAATAATAATAATAGGCCCTAATAATAATAATAATAATAATAATAATAATAATAATAATTGTGGCGTCACTTTTATCGAAATTCAGCCTAACTTACTTCAACGAGAGTAAACCGTGAATTCTAGTGCGATTACTCCAGAACAATCGTTCTGCTGACATTATACCTGTAGCTGTATATTAATAGTCTGATTTAAATTCCTCTTTGAATTTTTTTATGACGCACTTGTTCCCGTCCTTGCACACAGTGCTTTTGATGGGATCCTAAAAGGCGCTTTATGAAAGTTTGAATATATACACCTAACATACTTGTCGCACCCCCTAATTAAAATTAAATGTTGCGAAGCACAAACATTGTTTATAAAAGTCTGTCGACATTTTAATTGTAGCTTCAACAGAAGTTGATAAAAAGCGCCCTAGAACCGTCAGCTCAATTGGAAAATCAGAAATTGAATATGGAATCTGCTTCAATCGCGAGCAAAGGGCTCCTAGGAGGACGACGTAAAAGAATAACAGAAGGAGGAAGAGGATTGATGGATGAAGTGCAGGAAGTCTGAGAGATGAGATGCTTAGATGTTACAAATTCTGTACTATATTCCGATAGACTGCTTCTTCTTATAGTTCCTCTCTTAGGCAGGTTCAAATATCCGCCATTCTACTCGCTATTGGGCCTCTTTTCTCGGCTTTCCATATCCATCTGTCATCATCTAGTCAAGCATCATCTTTCTTGGTCTTCATCTTGTCTCCTTCTTCCCTTCATTTTTCCTCTTGTGACTGTTCTTGGTAGTGAGTCTATTCTCAGTTTGTCCAATCCATTTTCTTTGTCTCGTTCTTATTGTGCGTAACTGGGTTCTTTCGGGAACTACGCAGCTCATGTTTAACGTAACTTATAAGTAAATTTTGTCCTTGGGGACTGCGTGTGCAATATTGATTGAATCTGTGGAATCTTGCTCATAAGATGCTATGAAGGCCAATGTAAAGCAGTTGCACAAAACATTTTCATTTCAAAGCATGAACGATACCAAGGCAATGAGCACAACTTATAGCATAATACACCTGTTCTGTGGAATGCATGCACACACCCACATGTTGAAGTGAACTTATGAGGTCGAGTAGAAGAAGGAGGAGGAGGAGGAGGAGGTGAGTTGAGCTCGGTTGAGGTGGAGGAATATGGAGAATTGGAGGTTCGGAAGATGAAATGGAAGAAGAAGAAGAAGCGATGGACGAGGAGCGAACGCGGCTATATACTAAGCCATTAACTTTTCACAGTATTCTGATGTTATCATACACTTTGTTGCTCAACACATTGTTATTCACGAGATAAGAATAAAGAATGTTGCTCAATGCTCATCATATGCATATGTACAATGAACGCCTTTTACAATTTCGTTGCCTATAGCATTTTGTATTGCGCATTTTGAAGTTGATGTTTTTTGATGCAATTTTGCCGTTGTCACAGCGATAATGTTGTAACTCTAACCCTAACTCATTATTTGTTGAGGCCATTAAGAATATATAATTGCCATTTGCTTAGAAGAGATTGATGAACCATAATAGCTATAGCATTTCGATAAAAAACTACTGAACGCATAGTGACTAAGTGACTATTGGCAGCACTTAAGAATAATTCTGAAGTTTCTTGATTAGCCCTACTCACTGCAATTGATACTGCGAATTCTGCTGGGCGCCTTTGTTCTTTATGTTTTCTATGGTTTTCTTTGTTTTCTTTATTCTTTAGGTATTCTATGTTTTTGCAGTGGCTCTTTGCTAGTTCTTGTTTCCGTATTTAATCACTGGTTTCGTTAATTTGTTAACCAGTTGTCATTTGTCATTTCTTAGTTGTTTTGTTAATTGTTCAAATATTCGACTGAAAAATAAATTTATTTGATTTATTGATTTCTTTACTTTATTTCTAATTGATGTCCTGCAACCTTCAGACATGATCGTCGTCACATATCTGACTAGAAAGAAAAAAATGTACTGCTTAACGCAACAAATAAGTTTCTCTGAACAATTCCAAAATCAATCTCCTTCTGTCATCACTGTTCCCGCACGCGTAAGTCTTGACTCACATGGTTTGGCGATCCTCGTGCTTTTGGTCAATAGTGACATTGAGGTATCACGCTGCTGCACCCGATCCCAAGCATATCGTGCCGTCTCGTGAGTCTTGTTGGTCCTACTAGAGCAATCTTTTATTACAGCTGTGCACTGCTCAATAAAATGTTTTTGCACCATAAAGGTCTTGTACGCTACGATAAAGCGTACGTGTTTCGATAAGCTTTACAGTTATATGCACAGTGCCTCTGTGAGGATACTTTTGACGTGGTAGGATTATGTAATTTGTGCTCCATATGCTTGATATTATTTATATAATTTTTGTTACTTCTTTAATACAATAATGTTGTAATTGTAATCACGTACGTGTTATTAGTTACTATTGCTGTGCATTGTCTGAAGCACATCTGAAATTTAAGAAATTGGCATGCATTTTACAAATGTTTCACTGCTCTGTTGCTACCGAAAATTGAACAATCGTAGAATTTTAATCTTTCATGCAAAGTAATAATGTTAGTCATAAAAATAATGTGTGTTGTTATAATTTTTATCATTATCATGTTTTTAATAATATTGCACTAAGACACTGATGTTTAAAATTATACCATTTTTTCTTGCTGATAAACTAATTGATCTTATCTGTTATCTTGTTTTGATTCGAGAAACATTATTAGGAGGACACACAAAACGTCTTAAAGTCATTTACGAGGGGTAGGCGTTAAATTGCAGTAACGAATATTAAGCCCTTCTGAAATATTGTCACAGTCTTTTGTCACAGTCAGAGTGTTTGGCACACTCCTGACAGAGATCATTGTTCTCTCCTTTGTATTTAAGGACTTTGAACTTTCGTTTACATTACTTGCAGGCCTTTTCCTACATTCCGTAGTCGACATCGTCACCGATTGCCAGTGGCGGCGATCCCGGGCAGGGTCGAGGGGGACAAGTCCCTCCCACCTTTTACACAGAGGTAACAATCTATACGTGTGTCCCCCACATTATGTGGAAATTTACATATTATCGGAAATTGCAAGACACAACATTGTTGCAACAAATACGCGCACCTTGCCAAATTTGTTGAGTGTACAAATTGTAAACGTGCTGAACTTCCGCCTAAATAGAAATGCTGAAATCATAATTAAAGGCTGGTTATAGAGACTTAAACGATTGCTTATCTAACTTATATCCAGCGAAATGAAGAGTCTCTATTATAGCGACATAATACATGTAGGTTATAAGTAAGCTCTACTGTGAACCAAGAAATGAGATATAAGTAGTAGTCAAGTGTAGTGGTAGTATGAGCAGTAGTCAACCGCCAACTGACATATATATGTATATATATATTTAAATGTAATATGATACATCATAATTAAATGTTACATGAAATAGAATGATTTAACGGTACGTAATTGTATTCTAATGTAAAATCGCTAATTTATAACGATGTGAAAGCATCAGACACGTACTACAGCCACGGAGGCAACCACTTCATTGCCAAGATAGCTTTCTGACGCATTCCGGACAGAGAGAATGGGGACTTCTGTCTCCCTTGTATTTACGGATTTTGAACGGCTTTTGACATTTCTTCCATGTCGTAGCTGAGTAAATCACACACGAACTCTACAGCTTGACGAGCAACGAACGCACCTGCAGTGGCGCCAATAGCAGGTCCGAATACTGGAATAGGTGCACCCGATATTCCTCCGACAATTCTTCCTAACGAATGGAAATAAACTACGCTGTTCTACATTTTATACAATAAGTGGATTTTAAACTGAATTAATATTATGAACAAATACAACGTAAATTTTAACAGTTCAGTTTGCTCAACAAATAATTGTGCAATTTACTCAAGTGATTAAGTAAGCAAGTTAGTGAGCAATCTTTTATTGGCATGACGCATGATGTTTAAGTTACCTATCGGCATACCTGTAAAAGAGCTACCATCAGCTCTTTCTTGGTGAACTAATTTTCATGATAGTTCCGTGATAGATGACGTATCAGTACACCCCAGATATTTACGCGATACGCTTTTAACTGACTAACTCATTATCTTACTCGATATCTTACTTACCTGCAGTGCCAGTTAGAGTTTGAGCTGTTTCTCTGCTTGTCTCGTTGTTCATATCTTTGTTGATCGAAGTGTGATGAAAATTGAGATACAGCATCTCAAGTCTCACAGGTTCCTTACAGTATCTAGATTTATCCAAAATAAGTTAACGTAGACCTAATCATAATGAGGAACAGGAGAGATCCCACATTAGTATCCAATTAGAAACGCATTTGAGTATAATATATTTAGCGTATTTAGATTTGGAAATTTCAATTTTTAGTTCAATTCAACATGTCTTATTTATCCCAACATAAGAAAATGTAAGTAAAATTCATATATTTATAACTAACAGGAGTGGAAACAATAGCGAAGAAAAATAGCTCTAAAGGGAACGGCAATTCATAGACGGGCTACCCCTTTCTTTGGATACAATTAGCAGCAATATTTGTGTTAGTCTAAGAAATGTTTAATCATGTAAATTAGAGCCTGCTACATGTATGCTAGCTGTTGGCAGCTAGTTAAGATTGTTTTGATAACTCTACTGTACTAATTACTGATTAAAATCAATTAGTTTGAACCACTAATTCTTTGAGAATTATGAGGTGTTGTGTGTGATAGTATAGTTATTCCTAAGTATGTCCGCTTTCCGGTATATTGAATTTACGAATTTGCTTTACTGACAACAATTGGTGAAGACAACGACTGGATGCTCTTCAAGAACTTCAGTTCAATTTTCGTCCTAATCCCCCACAATATATTATTGTTGTAACTCAAGTGACTGCTGCGTCCAGTTATGTGAAAGAATGCTTAAAGTCGTTTACTCACAACCGTTGACCGGAAGCCTCAGAATGGAAGAGCGTGAGCAGCAGTCAGAACATGACGATTTCTAGGCGTTTCAAACACACAATCCTTCTCCACTAATAGCACAAACTCAGACTCATCCAAGATGCCCTGTGCGCTAGTCTAATGAAGTTGAATGCAGTTGGAAAGATACTGGAACTCTGCCTTCCTTAACGAATGATTTTCATGTTAGCTGTCGGTCAACCTTTAAAAGATCTGCTATCAGCTCTTTCTTGATTTTCGTGATGGATCCGATGACGATGTGTTCTGCGTATCAGAACGCCTTCGGTTGATGCCTCGGTGTATTAGAAATTTACGCGATTCGCTTTTACCAGACTAATTCACTATCTAACTTAATATCTTACTTATCTACAGTGGCGGATAAAGTCTCAGCTGGTTCTCTGCTTGTCTGGTTATTGATCGAAGCACCAAGCTCGGCTAAATCATATCGTGTGTTTCAGCATAATGCTGAAACTCACGAAACTCATATCTGAATCAAATTCCAATGACCCTCAACAGCGTTTAGATTCCAGAAGGCAGAGGGATATGGTATTTCGAGGGATAGCCTGGGATACTTCTTAGAAGTTTCGAAATCCATGGATTACATTAATTACATGGTCAAATTTGGCTATCATTAAAGCATAGAGAATCAAGAACTCAAGTCTCTAGAGGGACACGAAGTTGACGGTGAGCGGAAGCTGAATGAAGCCTAAGTATTACGTCAACCAGATATTTCGGGACAAGACCCACATGAATTTTGAAACGAAACATACTACTGATTACAGGAGATTTCAATGCTAGAGTTGGTGAGGGTGCATTGGAAGGAGATGTTCTCGGAAAATATGGACACGG
>OY365810.1:3526466-3546466 GCA_959347315.1 Bimastos eiseni | reverse complement strand
GTCACGGTCGACTGGAGAAATTGCAATACCAATTGGTTGTAAAATACCTGACGATGAGTACCTTAGCCGGCTGAATAGAGCAAACGTTTCTCTTTATCGTATGCAACCAACTCAGGATCCAAGATATGTTTGTTTGTTGACTGCTGGTTCTCTCGAGCGTGTTCCTCATATCAATTCAGCGAGATACGTTTATAAGCAAGACCCAAACAGCGGCATCTACGTACAAAGGCGTAAGTATGAGTATCTCTTAGGCTATTAGCATCTCTCAATTCCATGACCATCTCATAGTCTATGTGTATCGTTCAAGTGGCCATTGCCATTGGAGTTAAGACTTGCAAAATGAACGCCCTGAAATCTTCAGCTATAGGCGTACGTAGACTTACAAATTATGTTATGGACAAAATTAACAACTTTTCCTCTGGCCTGTTTTAATGACACGTAGGCCTACACTGGCCTTTTAATTGAAGTGCACGTTATCGTTGTATGAATAACTCTTTCAACAACTGTCAATAATAGCATTGCAAATTATAATCGATTAAGACACTTAATAAAAGAGCTTTGAGGCCATCTTACTAACAAGAACAAGGAAGAATATTTGACCATATAAATGGATTGCACGTACGAGGTGTAGGACTATATATACGGAGATCGTGATGCATCAACTGTGGCATACTGTCTTGTCGATATGCCATGTAGTTCAGAAATTCATCTGAAATGCAGCCTATGACTTATTACGTTCAACATTTTTGTTGTACTCATAATATAATGAAGCATTGAGTCCATATTATGGGGGCCTATCTTGATACTCGATTTGTAGCTAACGACCATCATACTCCACGTGCTGGTTTAGACCAACATGAAAACGTTATACAAATGGTATTAAGCAAACAAGTTCACTTGTTATTAGGAATAATATGACAAATTATAGTTTGCCAGCACGTTTATCGCCCAAGTAAGCTTCTAAAACCTGCTATCAGATTAATTGTGTCTGCACTGTGTCCTTTAAAATTATAACCATCTTTCGACATTGTTTTCAGATAAAGGCGTTTCGAAATTGAAAGATTTCATATCTGTAGAATCAGCAACTAGAAGAACGTTCCAGTATTGCAGCGCATTTAAAACGGACTCTTTGAAAGTGCATAAGTTGCAACTTATTATCTCAAGCGACTCAGTTAAAAGCATCCCTTGCCCAAACTGGGCTTCGAACGACTTTTGCGAACGTCCTAGGCCACACGACTGGCCAACGAAAGACATAGTCACTGAAATTGCAAGGAATGGTTGTGACCTATTCCTTGCCTCGGATGTAAGAGTTAGAGGTACAACAGATACACCACAGTGGCGACTATCATTTCCTCGAGCAGAGACTCTTTTGATGGAGACTTGGACTCCGGAACAAAAGATTGTCTACCATCTGCTAAGATATTTACGGAAGAATTGTTTGCCAGTCAACTGCTTGATATCAAGTTATGACCTTAAAACTGTGATGTTGTGGAATTGTGAAAAACAACCGATTAGTTATTGGAAGGCTAACGTTATCACTATAAGCTGTGACCTCTTGAACTGTCTAATTAAGCACATTAATGGCAAATATCTTCCTAATTATTTCATTCCACAGTCCAATCAATTTGAGGCTCGAACCGATGAAGGTGATTCATTTGGGAGCAGGTATGCAGCTGTTGTCGCGACACTGACGCCTCTCACGCGAGCAGATATTTTTGCGAAATGGTTTCTGGTCAACTACATAGGGGTTGCTGCCAAACAGTATATTGGAACCAAATCTGAAAACATGGCCGAAGACTTGGTTTTGATTGAGCATTTGGACATAGCGGAATTAATGTCTTTGTTGACTGTATTTGTCGACACGTTTTTGGCTGATTACTGCAAGCAAAAGTCAATGGGAGCTTGCATGGATGTTAATAGTTGCATTGGTAGATTAGTTGAATTTTGTGCTAGAGGTAAATTAGATCCAAACTCATGCACACACATGTTTGATTATTTGCCTCGATTCGACATTAGAAGTCTCGACTTTTTCCAATCCCTTATACTCATGGAAGCTGCTAATCAAACCCATCAATTCGGGTTCAGTCTCGGAGGAGACTCAATTGGTATGGTCATCGCGGTCCTGATCAGATCTAAAAAAATCAACCTTTCTAAGTTTGATCATTATGAAGCTCACAGTTCACTGTCTTATTTCAAAATAGCTACATCGTTGCTTTCTTCAGTGAGATATCCGACAGGAGTGGATGATAAACTGTTACTAGCTTTATCTAAAGCATACTTCTGGAAATCTCTCTTATGTACAGACTCATGGAACGTATACTGTGCCGCGAATGCTTATTTAGCTGCAATGTTTTATCAAGGAAAAGAGACAAAGTTAGCGTTACATTGTTGTACATTGATTGCATCTAAAGACGAACATTTGTCATGCTCTAAGTACACGATTCAACCAAAGCTGTTGCCAATTATAAACACCATTTTATATGATTTTGAGACTGAAAAGGAATCGAAAAACGTTTCGCACAAAACTGCAGGTAAACAAGCATCAATAGACACTCTCACGCCAGAAGCATTTGCGAGTAGTTTGTTTTCAAAGATTCACATAGAAGGTGAATTGCATCGCTTTTACGAGGATGAAGACACGGGCTCATCATGTTCGAGGATGAAATCACGAGGAGAGTCAGACAAAAACATTAGTTATAATGAGGTTTCAAATGAGGAAGCAAAAATTTCATTTTTAAGTAGCTCTTACATTGCTTCAAAGAAAAGTCTACTCAAAAATGAAAGTCAGATCACAGGCGGTAACATTTCAACAAAGACAAGAATATACGTGCGCACAGAATGCTACGATAATTATTGTCAAAAGTTTGAAATTGTTGAATCTCAATATCGAGAGCACTATGAAATGATTCTCAAATCAGATACTGGTCTCAAAGAAACTGTTGAAAATGAGCCGACAGTGGTAAATCCTAAGAAGGTTGGAAAAGAAATGGTGTATTGCTGCGAACAATCAAACTTGATCATGAACATTCCATTTGCTATGCAAAACAATGTTGATCATAAACTAGTGGCCTATTCCAACAGTTGCTGGCTAAAATCTGTACTATATTCAAGAAAGGACCCTGATGTATACCCACCCCCAGAAGATGAAACAGTACCAGTTGTTTCAAAACTGACAGTAAAGAATGTCTCTGACAATTATTATTATGAAACATTTCTTGAGCAGAACTCACGAAATACATACTCAGATTTTGTTAATACTGAAACAATTTCGAACAATTGTTCATCACGAGAAATCAATTTCAATTGTCAATATTTAAATGACTCAGTCGAAACCTCCATACGACAAGACGTTGTAAGTGCATTAGTGAAAGCTAGTGTTTGTCAGATGACGGCGTTCAACAAAGCGATGCAGAACGATCCAGATATATCTGAACATGGAGACTGTGACCACCCTTACATGGCTCTACATCACTTCAACTCTGGCCATTTCCAAGCAGCTCTTCTATTATGCAACGACATACTTAAACCAGGAAGGGTCCGTTCTTCTGATGCTATTTGTTTTAATGTGATTTGTTCTTCACCGTTTAATCATCTACTAACCCATGAACTGAAAATGATAGTAAACGAATGCAGAAGCAGCAGCGAAATAACAACCATCAATACAAGGTGTCTCGCTGTTTATTTATCGATAAACTGTCTCATGAACTTGGATAGATCGGCTGTCGAAATCGCTAGAATGCTCATGCTAGCGTACGCCCTTCTCTTGCACCCGCATGAATCCTTTGAAGAAGTTAACAGCAGAATTTTTGCTCTTCTTCGGAAGAGTGTACTTCAGAGATACAGAGGCATCATCACAGAAAACATAGGAAAGAACTTCCTGGCTGTGCGTGAAAACGGATCTCTGACAGACGTGGGGGTAAGTTGAGTTAGCACTTTTCCTGGACTACTGTGGTTGTAGTCAATAAAACAATATTAATTAATCGTGAGACGGCACAGCTAGGTCAATATAAGTTTATCTACTATTACAGAGCGTGTGTAATTTCTAAGCGGACTTAAAATGTGTTGACATGCTCTTAAATTGGATGCCAGTTGCTGCTGATTATCTTCTAACGTTGCTTTACTTCATGTCAGCATTTACCTTGACGGGACTACAGTAGGCCTAACTGCTGTCGTTCTAAGTTGATAACTTGCCTCTTAGAGTCTCTTTTGGTTCAAAATGCTTCAAGTTGTTTGTCTTCAATGTTCTCCACAAGCACTGCATAGCATTGCAGTTCTATTGCAGTGTCCTGTGTCTTCAATACCAAGATCTTTATACAAGACCTGTGTTTTCAATGGGCTTCTGTGTTATGTTGCACTGTGATGTGTTATCAGGACTGAACGTATTTACTATTCAGTAAAAGAACTCGTCTTCAAAATAGACCGTGCACTTTTTAAACCAATGCACCTAAATTTCCTGGAGAAGATCGAATTGAAATTTGCAGGAAATAACTAAATTGTGCAGCCACTTACTCTATTCTTGCTACCGTGTCAAATGTAATTCTGTTGAAAATGTCTTCAGGTCAGATATGACGGAAAGCGAATCGAATTGTACTCTGAGCACCGTTGTGCATCGGACAAGGAGAACTTGTTTTCTTACGTGAATGATAATTTCATTTTCTAATCGTAAGTTATTTTGCTTGCATTTGGCAATTTTTAAAGACCTCTCATGGTTTATGTCTTAAATGCAATGCTTAGTATTGATTGAGTAGACTACATTTTGTCACCAGTCAAAAAGTTCGTTAATTTTAGTTATGCTTATTCAATATTGATGAGCGTGATGTGGGTGCTTTATTGTTTGACTTATGTGGTCTGCGCGCAAATTATCCTTCCAAAACTTCACGATTATTGGGTCAACTTTTGACACAGAATTTCTCTTTCCTTTTTGTTTACACTATCAACGACCATCTATCGTAATTCGTAATTGACATGCACTAAAATCGTGTTTGAAAGCGATGTTTTCTGACTCGAGCAGTTTTACTTTCTGTATTTAGAAATAACGCAGACTGCTTCGTTATTTTAGACAAACTCTTTGCAATCGAGGACTTCGATGAATCGTGCAGCTATTGGAAATAAAGATAAAATAACATGATATTATTGTACTGAGATTTAATAAACTTAGGCAGTAGCCACCGCGAATGTGGAATGACAGTCACGTGCAGGTGATGAGGCTAAAGATATGAATTGGAATGCAACTGTTTAGATCCGAAATGGCTTCGACGTTTTTCGTAGATCTCTAGAATTGCCTTAAAATTTTGATTCTTCTGCTTATGTCAGTCTTGGAAAAAAGAACATTTCATAATTATAATCACTTGCATTAATAATAAGGATGCATGGAAACAGCCATCTAGAATATTAGCATTCTTCCATTATCAGTTCAATGACAGAAGAGCTGAAAATTGTGTATCATCTGCAAAGGCGGCGATCTCATTGACAGGTGGGGGGCACCCAATGAGAGAAGTAGAAAATGTGGGGACACACGTTTAACGTGTCCCATGTTTGTGAAAGGTGGGGACTTGTCCTCCTCGAACCCCCGGGATTTCCGCCCCGAATCATCTAGGCTCAACTACATGGACATGGATGATGGGAGAGCTATCACCCTTTGACCAGGCCCATCAAGAGGGGTGGGAGAAGAGAAATGCCCAGTAACCCGGAAATTTTAAAGGCCAGGGCCAATCCAGCAATCAACTTATGATAGTATTATATAAACTGAGCGATTTGAATTTATAGCTCGTCTTCTTTCAAGAATTATGTTAACAAATGTGGTCTCACAAGTCACAAATGAACTCCATTTGTAAATATTTTATTTCAACGGTATACGATTTCACCAATTCCCGGTAGGCATTTAATGCAGGTCTTGATAAATAAGTAAACCGATTTAGCTAACTATTACTTTTTGGAACTGTCTTGTAGCCATCGATATCCGAAGTGAGAGATCGAAAGCTGTATACAAATATATCGTTTGTTAAACGCTCTCAGAAGACATAAGCAATACAATGTAGACCTCCTTAAGATCCTCTCAGTATTTTATTCTAAAGTGTTCGTAAGTTGTTTATGTAAATTATGTAAACTGTATACTGCAGCAACAAATGATGACAATGCGGTCAAGCTATCTTTGATATTATTATGCATAATGTGTATTATAATCCTGCAAAGTGTGAAGTACCAAAAGTTCTAAGCTGCTACACGGATGATTTTACACTCACTATCACATGAAAAAAGGCCGAATTAAAAAGCATTGTTGCGA
Organism: Bimastos eiseni; assembly: GCA_959347315.1. Classification (NCBI taxonomy): domain Eukaryota; kingdom Metazoa; phylum Annelida; class Clitellata; order Crassiclitellata; family Lumbricidae; genus Bimastos; species Bimastos eiseni. Next base: position 3,540,183 of record OY365810.1, on the reverse strand, counting down.
ATTCGCGAATGGACCTTAATCTTTTTCAGATAATTTTTCATTCAGATTACTTACAGTGTATATTGCTCCTCTTAAAGATAACAACTCCAATGCGCTTTGAGTACAAGACATCATTGATCCATTCTGAGAATTTATGTAGCACATTTTCTGGGACCCTTCTCAGGAGTTATCCCAGCCACGACTAAATAAAAGAGATTGCTGTGACTTGTAATTATAATTATAATCTAGCTAGGATGATCAAGAATAATATACGTGGGTCTCGATAGAGATCGTTCCAGACGGAGGGACCTACAACTGAGAATACTCGGAGTTGATTAGTAGGCAAGCGATCCGGAGAACTAAATGTTCACAGCTCGTCACAGAACGAAGCACTCGAAGCACTACAATACATTACGATAAATCAATCGATGATCGTTTCACGTGCAACACCCGGCAAGGTCACTGTTCATTGGTGAGGTTCTTACGATAAATATTGTACGTTTGTCTATATGTACTCTCGCTTGCAAGTCATGATATGGTTAATTTCATGTCTAACACGAGGAAGATGCCACTTGCACAATTCTCCATGCGATAATTACAAAATGAAATTTTCGTTGGGCCTAGTCATAATCGATATATTATTGAGGGAGAAATGTCCTTGACCATGACCTTTCAATATTGAGATGACTTTCAATAACACGGACAATATTATGAGAATGTTGAAATTAGTACATTTGAGGTATCACAACTGCATACACTGTAAGAAAATGTTGAATTTTTCGATATGGCCGACGGTGGCCATACTGGATTTGGTCATAGCGTCACACGTGACTAGTCGTAGCCTACGAGCCCATTCGGTGATTTTTCATGATACATTGATTTTCCATTTCATGATTTCCATTGACTAAGTGGAAGCGAGAAACTCCCCAATACCATTTTGCAAACAGTCCAAGTATTGCATCGAATGGTATTCACAAAATACCTGTAATGCTGTTCTCTTTCAAGAGCGGTTACATTCGTCGATGGAACACAGCTATACGTCTTACACTCACTTTAATTGCTTATACCCTCAAGACATTATTACAGGACTTAAAAATGTAAGACACTAAATACTTAATGCGCACAATTGACCAATTACGAACACACAATTTCTCCTGACATCAATTTCCCGGGTTCTTATTTCTTCAAGCAATTGCTACAACACGTTGCGTATGTTACACGAAAATACGACGTAGCAATAGATAGGGCTGGAGAGTTGTGCGCTAAATACTTGCCTACGGTTCGCATGCAGTTACTCACCGCTGAAAGGACGAAACCATGTTTGCTGTATTATAAGGCTCATTGCTCTAATCCATCGATCCAACAATAGTATAGTCAATTTATAGAAATAAAGAATTGTGAGTCATGCAAGAAACAGATCAGACAATGTTCTCTCATTCTGTAGGTTGTCTTACGAGTGCCTGTACGGCTTAAGTTTTGGATAGTCATTCAAATTTGCCGCTGACTGTAGTTTTAAATTTATTCTTGAACTTGGTAATTGCATTAAAACTTTGCCAACAATTTAATATTTTGTCACACTGTTTGAGTCACTATAAAAAGTGTTCTAACCTGATTCAATCGGTTAAATAAGCCAACATTTCTTTTCCTTAAAATTGGTTAGTTTTCACAAATATCAGACAAGCTTGTTATGTGGGTAATTTGGGTGCAAAGCTGAATTTTGGATGTCACTGGTGAGGCTATAAAGTGTGGACAAATCAGCGTAATTTACTACGATACACTAACACTGACATTGTTGAATATGAGACGAATAAAGCCTAAACTCAGATGACTGCAAGCAGACAAGGCACATTCGCTTTGAAGCCGAAAGATAGCTCACGATCTGGTTTATATCCTATGAAGCACACGATCCGGTTGACATCGCATGAAGCATTGTATTCGATTGATATTGGAAATACAAGATGACCCATGCCATCGGCAGATATCCTGGTAAGTGCAGTATTAAGGTGATGTATACAGAAGTAGGCTATAAGAGCCGGTAAATTAAAAAAACAGGTGATCTGTAATACGACAATTAATAGGCCTACTGTGTTTGCATTGCTAAAAGTGAAAATATTGATGCGAAGTTAAGTGCAATTCTGGCTGCGTTGTGCTAGAAAGAAACGTACGCGAATTTCCATTTTCGTGGTCAGCTCTATTCTAGCCCAAATAAAAATACGAATTTCCATAATTACAGGAAGCGTTACCAATGGGCCAATATGCGGTATAAGCAAGTCGTTCATTCACCTTACTGATTTTATCATGACATACATTCAAAGTAGTTACACCAACATGTACGCACCCCATGTCAGAAAATTTACCAAGAAGCTACAGATTTCACAAAGCATACATTTGTGCGTCCATGTATAGTTTCTGTTGTGATAGAGAAAGTATGTGGATTTCTTATCCAACCACGCAACCTCAACAGCTAAATGGCTGGATTAACCATGGTATTGTTTTGCACGCCAATGAACCACCTTTAAACTACAGACAATGATTGATATTGTAACTAGAGCTGGTTGCTTCGCTGAATACTCATCTTACTTAGCCACATAGTTCTTAACAAAGTCAAAAAACCTAAAGAACATTCTTGCATGACACGCTTACACTCTTCAGTTTATGTCAAGTCAAATAGCGTTTGTCTAAAGAAGTGGCAACTGACGTGCACTAGTCACACATCCGTATAATCTTTAAATAATTGATAGCGGGTATCTTCAGATATCTTCTGACTTTACTTTTTCACGCCTCGAAACATAGATTTATTGCATACGTATTTCCTTGATTGAACGTCATCAATGATGTGACTATAGCTAAACTGAATTGAAGCCGTCTACAAAATACAAGTCTGGACTATGCTGTCATTAGGATTTGTGCAAATGGTCAATTTCTGCATATTGTGATTTGGTGAACATTGTAGATTGCGCAGAGGTTTCCGCTTGATTCTCCGGTTGCATTAGACGTAGTACTGATCTCATATCCAGATACTCTGTTCCATCAGCTCCAACTATCTGAAGATAGAAAAGCAACTAAGCAATTAGCTACTATGGCACTGCGTTACCTATCATGATAGGTCTAAGCAATGTTTGTCTATCTAGCAGAGCACAACATCATGTTCAAAACTTGACAGTAATCTATGCCGATCAACTACACTGTACCCTGATTTTGCAAGTGTATTTACGTGATTAGTGGCTTACCACTCCTCTGCTAGGTGCATTTTCTTCGAAAAGTTTGGGTTCTTTGCTTTCTTCAAATTCCTCTGGATAGGACACGGGTGAAAGAGTGCTGGAGGATTCCACGAAATCTTGCAGCTTGTCTGAAAATTAATACCTCATAGCATTACCAAGTCGATTCAATAGTTACAACCTGGTTAGACCAACGTATTGAAATTCGACAGGACTTTAACGACCTTGAATGTATGTGTCAATAACAATATAATAGTTTTTAGGATTTATATAGCACCAGTCAATGGTCACCGATAAGCAATACCGAATGTAAGCCAGATTTAAATGTTGGCAGGTTAATATCAAAGAGGAAAATTGCAAGAGAGACGAAACAGGAGATCTGTTATAGAAAAAGTTTTAGAAGAGACTTTTGAGTCAAGATCTGATGACATAGGCCTACACTATAATACAATACAATACAACTGCAATTTGATAATGCCCTACTTACAGAAAATTCAGAAGTACACCTTGAAGCCGGGCAACCATTAAGAGCCATAGGCAGACTGGAAGAGGTAGTTTTTCAGGTTTGAGCGAAAGTCAGTCTCACTGAGAAAGTAGCGAACATGAGGAGGAAGAGAATTCCAGATGGAGGGACCGCCAACAGTGAATGACCGCCGGCCGAAGACAAGACGTGTACTAGGGACAACTTACTTTCCAGCAAAGGCTGATCTAAGAGAGGAGCGGCTTTTAACAGAGCTGCAAGGTGTGACCATGGAGGGCAGATCAGACGGCAGATGACCTGTGCGCGCTCTGTACATGAGGAGTGCCAGCTTGTAGCAGATACGCTCACAGACAGGAAGCCAGTGTAGAGAACGAAGAGCAGGTGTGACATGGTCTCGGTAGGAGAGTCCAAGGCACAGTCGTGCAGCCTGATGCAGTATTCTAGTTAGCGGAAGCAGTGTGCATTCAGGGAGGCCATAGAGTACTGAGTTGCAGTAGTCCAGTCGCGTCAGAATAAGGCAATGTATCAGTGTTTTCAGTGATGCAGAGTCAAGAATAGAGCGAAGCTGTCGGATTCTCCTGAGATGAAACAGGCATGCCCTGGAGATTGCGGCAATTTGAGGTTTGATGGAAAGTTTTGAGTCGAGGATGACTCCAAGATCCCGGACAGCGAGTGATGGAGAGAGAGAGTACAGAAGAGGAGGTAGAGAGCGAGAGTTCAGCGCTCTGAAGAAGCTTAGAGGAGCGGTCCAAGCAGATGAGTTCGGATTTGCCCGGGTTAAGTTTGAGACGCATAGACAGACTCCATCGCATGATGTCGACAATGCAGGCACGAAGTCGCTCTGTGGCATTTCGTTTAGTCGCAAATGTACATAGAGTTGAGTGTCATCAGCATAGAGGTGGATTTCCACGCCGTGGCGAGAAGCAATGGCTGAGAGTGCAGAAGTGTAGAAGATGAACAGCAGAGGCCCTAGGACAGAATCTTGCTAGATACCAAAGAGCACAGAAGCGATGGAAGATACAAGCATGTTGATGCAAACCTACTGAGTGCGATTAGAGAGATAAGACATAAACCAATTGAGGATAGTGCCAGAGATGCCGAAGGAATGTTGCAGGACTCTGAGTAGGATGCAGTGATCTACGCAGTCAAAAGCAGCAGAGAAGTCTAGAAGTATTAGAGCCCTTGTCTGCATATCCATTGTCTGCAGCAACGACCATGTCATTGTAGACTTTCAGGACAGCTGTTTTCCATGGAATGAAATTGCTGGAATCCTGACTGAAGAGGCGGAAGGAGGTCGTTTGCAAAGAGGTAAGAGAAGAACTGTAATCAGAAATTCGCCGGCTAAGCATATTCTCATTCGTATTATCGAGTCAACACTGCATTTGTTAGCACACCATAATGTCCGTGTGATTATTCAAGAGGTAAGAACGGATATAATTTCTGGTAGGTCTATAGCCACGGTAGAAAGAATACGAAAACCCAGCAGTTGATCATTTGAAAGATCGCGATGATTGAAAATCTAAGAAGGTTTTAGTATGCATTAAGCAGTTTGCAAAGCTGCACATGTAGTCTTCTATTACTCTATGAAATATATACTTAACTAATAATTTAGTTCAATGTTTTGACAGATTACCAACCAGTATCTTTCTTTTGCACTTTTCCATACGCAGGAAACTCTTCGGAAGTATTATTTGCAGCGACGATTTCCTCTGTAATTCAATATGATTTTCGGAATGCTTATAATGTAATGCAGCGACAGAAATCATCCTGTCTGTTAGTGTAGGCCTACTAATTCGTGCAGGGAAGCACAGGTCTGCTGGTTAGAGCATACTATGGTGAGCTGTCAACGTTTATTTTCACTCACGCTTAAAATTCTTGTTTTCAATCATTGTTAAATTTGAATTGCCTCGGTTTTATATAATAAATAAATGATCAGAGTATACGCTGAAAAGAGTCTGATGCAGTACCTTATTAGCAAGAAGTGGTCATAGGAATGTAGGAGAAAGATTAGGCCTATATAATACGTATGCCAATCAAATCCTGACTCTAAATATCATTGATACATTATAATTAAGGCTCTGGATTCACCTTTAGAAGATTTGTTGACTTTGCCATATACAGGAAACTCTCGTCCACACTTTTCAGCAGACGCAGCTGAACATCCAATAAACAATAGTTAAACACGATTAAACACTATTGGGAATAACAGGATATCACATTGAAATTATAAATTGGCATGCTGTCTAATAAAGTATAGGACCATATAAATATCAACAGGAATTAGTTGAGAAATTTATCAAGAATTCCCATTAATAAAAGCCCAAAAATAACATGGTAAATTCTTCAAGTTCATTTTGCCATTGAATAGACCAACTTTTCAGAAATGCAGATTAAGGTAGTTTTCATTCAGCCATATGTCTAGTACCAGGGATATCGTGTAACAATACATTATAATCTCAATGCATGTAGTGACAAAGAATTACCCACTCACCTACATACATGTAATTGTGGCGATCACATGCAAACAAAAGTTTCTTTCTAATGAGAGGTTCTTAGCATGTGTTTAAACTTTCGTACTTAAGCACACATACGCTATACAGCCGAAAAACGAACCATAGTAAGTCTAATCATTTGTTTCAAATACCAACCTTTTTCCTCAGAGTTGATTTCATCATAGATTGGAATCGCTCCTTGCAATACCACCATTGTACAGTTTTGAGCAGAAACTAAATACACAAAGATCACGACTGATAATTATTTTGAGATGTTCAAAGGTATAGCTGGCCAGCGTAAGCTACCTAGCTCTTCTATTGGACAGATGTAATGTCAATAACGACATTCCAAGAACATGGAAATCTATAAGTATTCTATCAGATGTTCACACAAGTCAAAATCGGCACCTTTCATTTTAGAATGACAGTCTATCCTTATTTAACTAGGCTACTTGCTATTGCGACATGAATATTGAACTTTGTCTTGTGATTAAGTTATGTTTATTTGACACAAAGCATCAAAGTTAGCAAATAAATTGTTAACTGATTAAAACAGAATGTTTGTGATTGGCAATTTCGAGGATAACTACATGTATAGCGTCACAAAAATGTCTTAGCGGCCGATGAAGTTCTTTGTACGCATATCATTGAAATAAATTACATCGCTTATACAGGCAAATGCGCGCATTTAAGTGGAGTTTATGTTAACAATGAATAATTGTTTATTCAGCATATTAAACATATTTATCTTGAATCAATAGTCATCACATTTTCCCTTTCAATATCGCTGATGTGTATGCCTACATGAGACTGATACGATAGGAAAAGTGTACATTAGTTGCATAATTATATTTATCTGTTATTTTGTGTTTTTCACTCTCACCTTCTCTTCGTGTTTCTGGCCCATTCCCATTTCCTGCGTAACGCGTAACCTGGAGTTCTAGATGACAAGAACAAGGAAATGGGTAACTCAAATGATTAGGCAAAACATCCACAAAGAAATTCCTCATAAGCGTGGCAAATATGTAGCCCTTTTCACACTCTGCGTTGCTACCTCTTTTTATTCGACCGACGTATTTATAATCGCAAGGGGTCAATTTGCCCCGAGTATTTGTCAGAGAGCAAAAGTCTATATAAGGGTCTAAAAGTCAAACTTCCGATTTGTTACAGCGCTTAGTCTGTTACGTGGACAAAATAATACATTTTTCTGCCGGAACCACAGAATCAGTACACCGAGTAGGCCTAAACATCGAACCTTCACATGAATTGAGTCATTCTTTAGAATAAAAGATAGTATACAACAATACGCACGGATAAGCTTCAGTGTGGCCAAGATCACATAAAAACCTGTTTATTTGAGCTTAAGTAGTGCATCTCAGAGTAATGGTTAAGCATGGCCAATTGGCCATCTGTTCATATAGTCACATGTAACGCCATAATGAGGCGTATTAAAGTGCAACATAAGCAGAAATGTAATTTCGGCCTGATTCATTTAATCATTTGAAATTGGCTGGTTACCAATGCCAAGGTCTTCCGCTCGAGCATAGCCATCAAACGGTTGTTCCGGCTGCATCGGACCGAACTCTGAAATTAAATTTATCTTTTATCAAATCACATAAAATCGAATGAGTTTTACTAATTTATTTGCTATAATAAATTGGAATTTAATTCCAACTCATAGGCCACGCTTAAAATTTTAATGAAGAAAAGCTTTATTTTAGTTTATACTTGAAGTTAGTTGGACAGTCAGAAAGAACTTCATAAACCAGCAATGCTAATTGCAAGAATAAAAATGGACCAGGTTGCTTGCCTTCCGCATTCCGGACTATGTCTGGACCAGTACCAAATTCTCCGTCTGTGGAAGACCTACAAGAATCTGAAATAAAAGTAATCTCCTGAATAGAAATCAAGTCATCCATATATTCGGATATTTCGGAATACAAATTTGTAAACATTTAATCAACTGTAAAACGCCTTTACTACATTGAATAGATCAATCTTTTGGTTACTCTAAGTTTAAATTACTAAATCGTCAAGTCAAATACGTTAAGCCAGATACACCAGAAAACGATCAATCTATTTCCAGAAAAAAAATTATACATAAAGCATAATTTAAAAGCTAAAAAGTTGGTTGATTAATGCTTGAATTGTCCCACCTGTTACACGCCTAATTGTAATGGTGATTACAACGACAAGTAGAATTGCGCATAGCACTCCAGCGACAATGGTAACACCATTATACATCATTGTTGAACCTAAACATGTAAATGGTCACATCAGCAAGAATCTTAATTACATGTATGTTATCGTACTGTAATCTAATGATTGGAGACTTTCGAAATGAGGATTTTGCGGAATCAACTCAACATCTGCACCGGATGATTAACCCTTAACAAATAGGCTTATACTTAGATTTAAAGCATTGCAGCTGGAACATACACGATTATTGAAAGCGCGTTAATCATTCGTCGTACAGTACGCTCTAAGTTTCTAACCAATTATTGTGGAGATATTTTCTGAGACACGAATTGTGATCGATGTCGACTGGCTTCCTTTCGTGTTTTTGGCTGTACACTCGTATGTACGGTTGTGCATTTTGATATCGTTCACTGTCAACGTAGAGCTCAATAAAGTAACGTCGTTTGAAACACTTTCCTTCCATGCATATTGAGGACGTGGGTTTCCATCGGCGTTGCAACGAATTACGTCACCAATCATGTAAGTGTCCTTTCGTGGATTGATGTCTACATATTTCGGCGGAACTACACAACATTTTAATAGCATTTCAAACAACTTTTACTATGAGAATACACGTGAACAGATTTCTGGTATGAAATGTATAGGCCACTAAGTTTGTTCGGCTAAATTTAAAGAAACCTATGATTATTTGATCCAATTTATATATTGACCTAGATTTCAGATATGATCTGATGATTCATTTGCTGCAGATTGTTTTACAGGATCAATCACCTTGGTATCAGAAATTCTCAAAAAGATTTGAATTTCGTTCTTCATCTGCGGCTGATCAACATAAGTCGCAAAATGCATTGCTTTCGATTCAATATATTGTATTTCGGTCATAGTTTTGGTTTCCAGCAGTCGGTTTAGACTTCACAAATGGAATTACAGAGTCTGTGTAATTTCTACATCTATGCTTCTTTGAAATTTTAATGTGAAACCTGATTCATAAATTTTTAGGACTAACCAATTTTAATATGGATGACAATTGTATGTAAAATTTGATCCAAACAACAAGTTTGATAGAAATGGTTTACCTTGACCGCATGACAATCTTCTTCACGAAATAAGAATTTATATAAGCCAAAAACGATATCAAGGTTTGAGATAGGTTTTTACATGCAGTATGGCCCGTATAAAATCTTTTAAAGGCACTTATTTAAACTCACATTGGACGTTCATGCGATTAATCCACGTGTGTCCAAATTCAGGTGCGTTGGTAGCTTTTTGTTGGTTCGTTCGATTGTCGATGAACGCCAGAGGTTCAAAGTAAGTCGTACAAGATACATTTCTACCATTGTCGCTCGATGAAATGAATTTGTTATAAACGGTTACATTGCTGGGGCCAGTGAAGTGTGTAAGAACTGTTGAGTTACTTCCATCAGTCGACGAACATTTAATCACTGGGTTAAGACTTCCATTGTAACGAACCCTGCAGCATACTTGCAGAAAATCTCCATCTTGCATAACATCCGCACTTGCGGAGCACTCTGGTTTGGACCCTGCAAGCAAACATAATAAAATATTATTTTTTATCCAACATCAATTGCTTTGTTTTGACGCTTCTGCTTGACAAATCTTGCCCTGCTGATGTCTGTTTCGTAAAATGTTAGGAACCATGGTGTGCTCACATTTATTTCCTCATACCTGAGGCGCTTATGCGATACCAGGATGATCAAGCAACGTTCGGTTCAAGTAAAATTTGGCATACAATACATGTGGACAGTGTTTGATATAATAGATGGAGGGGTAAGGGTTAAGGTATCAAGCGCCTTAGTTTACAATGTCTTACTCCCGTAACAACGTAGCGACCAGTCATTCTACCGTGAGTTTCAAAGTTTAGTTTCAATAATATTTGTTGAGGAGGATTCTCGAATTGTTTCTCGTTAAGATTTCCACTCAGCTGGATCTGTTGGTAACACATTTTGGTTCTGAATTGTGAATATGGTCTTTTGATTATAAAGTCTCTTTTTGAAACTAATCGCATTCTACGTCTTGATTCATGAGCAACCCCTTGTATAACTGTAAAAGATTAGGAAGGAGGAGCAGAACTTCACAATGCTTTCTTTGGGCACCATGGTACAAATTTTGAAAGATATGAGAGGGTTACCAGCGTATCAATCAAGGCACTCTGTGCTTCATAATTTGCCTATCGGGGTTAGTTAACACCTATGAATTCAAGGAAATCACCAATGAAATTAGGAGTCTCTATTTTGACAGTAAATTTCGAGCACGTTGCCCACATGCTGTAGAATCTGCGCTGTGTTGACGACAATGTGGACCAAGCTGACACTAACACAAACCTTTGATACTTTTACGATGATAGCTCGTTAAAAGTGATTGGAGAACCAAAGCAACTCGTCATTTAAGTATAAAAGAACTCTTAGAATATATTTCGGATTTTAGTCAATTTTTCACCGAAACATATTATTCAGTTAAAAACTCATTTATTACTTTGTGCAATTTAAGCCTAATTGAGTTTGTTCAAAAATAAGCATTATTGTTAGAAATGTGTCGAATGAGTTCCTTGGCTTAATCAATAAGACGTACCAAATACAATGAGCTGAGCTGTTCCAATGCCAATCACAGATTCCTTTGGACCCGTTCGAATGCATTTATATGTTCCACCATCTTCTAACTCTGCACGATCCTTTCTGAGCACTGAGTTTCCAGTTGTTGACTGACTAACACTGACATTAATAAAACTATTGGCTTTCGTAACGTAGGATCCGTTTGATATGAGCTCCTCTGTAACTTGACCAATCTTCTTAACTTTCCAAATTATACTTTCTTCGTGTGAGGGAATTCCACAGGTAAAACAAATCCGTTCTCCAACTATGATTGCAAGGTTCCTTGGATAAATGTCCTCTGATCTTCCGGTGTCTGAGCAAAAATACATTTGCCAAATGGCAGTCGAAAGTTTGTTATTTAAATTGAAAACTTAATTGTTTGTAATGTTGGTGTCACATTACAATGGTGAAATCTAAAGACAGGGAAAATTGTTATAACTTTCCTGGCGACTTAGTTTCGTTTTTATATTCACCGTTGTTAGGAATAGACAACCAAATGTCGCGATAGTTTTTACGATTTATTTCCACCCTGTACAGGGCGTTGCCTTTCATTAATTGTCAATTTAAGACCCCATTGGTGAGATATGGAGCTTTATGTGCGCTCCTCACTGTTTCCTTTGATTCATTGAATCGTGCCATATTCATCAAATTGAAAGAATGTAGTATTGAACTATTAATTGAAGATGTTTACGGCTTCATCAACGGTCAATGATTCTTTGTCCTTCAGAGCTCACACAGAAAATCTATCTAAGCCTAGCTATAGCAAGTATTTCTGTTAAATTTCTACCGTTGACTTTATTGTTGGCCATAATTGGTATTGATTTCATTCTGAGTTTTACTCCGCTCCTAATTGATGACATGCTTTGAGTCACTCTCCGTTTGAAGTGACATACTTCAAAGTCTGTTGAAGTCTCATATTCACACATTCGTAATCATTTGTGTATGATATTAGATTATTGTTTCTCATGTTGTAAATCAATTTAATGAACATGTACCATATAATGCATGTGTGCTAATGTCTTGCTTAGACTTAGTTCCTCCCGTCTCCTCTTGGGACATTGGTCCACAAGGGCTCTCCATCCCTTTCGATCAAACCTTGGTGTAGCGGAATTGCGTCCTCTTATTGCTTCTGTAGCGGTCTAAATAAATTGACTGGTGTAAAAAATGTATTCCTTGCTGATCTACCTATTCACTTCGTTTGGACGTTAGAAGGTTAACATCAACAATTACCATCAAAAACTTCAATCAAAATATTAGCTTACTTACAAACACTTGCGGTCAGTATAAGAAATTGTATAATCCACATGGTATTTCGTGTATTCCATCAGTTTTGCAACCTCATTGCATTGAATACATATCCTTCAACAAGCCAGCCTTTACTGGGAATAAAATTGCTTTTACTGTATTAGTCTGAAGTATGGGGCCTGTAAAATAACACAGTAAGGCTAGCGGATCTTTTTCAGCTAGACAATTAGTCCCGCTGAGAGTTTTCTCTTTCGGAATAAGCGTTTATGCATTTATGCCCTTGCAAACGAAATTACATAGACCTATGCATGAAATGTATGAATGTGTCACTGTGCAGTTGCCACGGGATATATTTAACTAATTAGTGAGCTGACTAAATTCTGTTTTATGTATTCGCGCCAGGAATTTTATTGAAGAATCAATTAAATAAGATCTGACAGGGAGATTGTAAGTGGATTTACAATAGGAGCACTATACTTCGATAATTAGGTGTAACAATCGCGTCGTTAAACTGATCGAAACATTTTTAGAATATGTAACCCGCTGAGTAAACAATAACCACTAAAATGGTGCCATATTATTGCAGCAGTAGGCCTAGGGTTTATAGGCATTAAATCTCTGGCTTCAAGAGTCAATTAGGCTATCCTGATCTATGCACCATAAAAAGTTCGACCAGTACATCATAAGAATCAGATATAGGTTCTTGTACTTTTGACCCCAATGTGTGTGTATAGTATTTCTAATTTTCACGGCATGCACTTCACAAAAATTTTCGCATTTCAGCTTCAAACTGAATAGCGCCAATATTTAGGAAAGAAAGTTAAAATACAGATTCCATTTGGTTATTTACAGTCAGAATCATGATGCTCGGGCGATATGTCGAGCTATATGAAGCGCAGAAATACTTTGATCTTTGCTGCGGAAGTTGTAATTAAAGACAATGAGCTCAACACTTTTAATGATGCCGCTTTTTGGCAAATTATTTTCCAGTAACAAAGGACCATGGAGGAATTAGAAGTGAATTGCTTAACCTTTAGAATGCACGACATAATACCAGTCTTCATACTTCTAATGACATTCTAATATTATAAACATCAAACATACATTGGGGCCAAAACGAAGAAAAGCATAGGAGAAGAGACAGTTATGAGACTAAATTGGTCGGCGAAAAAAATTGCACAGATGGATGCAAGATGCAACGAAGAAATCAAAAACACAATTGGAAGATGAGAAACACCTGTTCAATTTACGAGAGTCGCCGAGAAAAATGACCAGACCCATAAAGAAACGATCCATGAAATTTTTGATATAGAGCGTGGATCTAAAACGAGGGCCATAACAGAGGAGAGCATCAACCGATTGGAGACTTTCGAAATGTGGACTTTGCGGAACATTTGATTCTTGTGAACTTCCGGTCTAACATTTTATGGTGCATAGATCAAGATAGCCTAATTGACTCTTGAAGCCAGAGATTTAATGCCTATAAACCCTAGG
>OY365810.1:3433230-3526266 GCA_959347315.1 Bimastos eiseni | reverse complement strand
AAATAAGATCTGACAGGGAGATTGTACAGTGGATTTACAATAGGAGCACTATACTTCGATAATTAGGTGTAACAATCGCGTCGTTAAACTGATCGAAACATTTTTAGAATATGTAACCCGCTGAGTAAACAATAACCACTAAAATGGTGCCATATTATTGCAGCAGTAGGCCTAGGGTTTATAGGCATTAAATCTCTGGCTTCAAGAGTCAATTAGGCTATCCTGATCTATGCACCATAAAAAGTTCGACCAGTACATCATAAGAATCAGATATAGGTTCTTGTACTTTTGACCCAATGTGTGTGTATAGTATTTCTAATTTTCACGGCATGCACTTCACAAAAATTTTCGCATTTCAGCTTCAAACTGAATAGCGCCAATATTTAGGAAAGAAAGTTAAATACAGATTCCATTTGGTTATTTACAGTCAGAATCATGATGCTCGGGCGATATGTCGAGCTATATGAAGCGCAGAAATACTTTGATCTTTGCTGCGGAAGTTGTAATTAAAGACAATGAGCTCAACACTTTTAATGATGCCGCTTTTTGGCAAATTATTTTCCAGTAACAAAGGACCATGGAGGAATTAGAAGTGAATTGCTTAACCTTTAGAATGCACGACATAATACCAGTCTTCATACTTCTAATGACATTCTAATATTATAAACATCAAACATACATTGGGGCCAAAACGAAGAAAAGCATAGGAGAAGAGACAGTTATGAGACTAAATTGGTCGGCGAAAAAAATTGCACAGATGGATGCAAGATGCAACGAAGAAATCAAAAACACAATTGGAAGATGAGAAACACCTGTTCAATTTACGAGAGTCGCCGAGAAAAATGACCAGACCCATAAAGAAACGATCCATGAAATTTTTGATATAGAGCGTGGATCTAAAACGAGGGCCATAACAGAGGAGAGCATCAACCGATTGGAGACTTTCGAAATGTGGACTTTGCGGAACATTTGATTCTTGTGAACTTCCGGTCTAACATTTTATGGTGCATAGATCAAGATAGCCTAATTGACTCTTGAAGCCAGAGATTTAATGCCTATAAACCCTAGGCCTACTGCTGCAATAATATGGCACCATTTTAGTGGTTATTGTTTACACAGCGGGTTACATATTCTAAAAAGGTTTCGATCAGTTTAACGACGCGATTGTTACGCCTAATTATCGAAGTATAGTGCTCCTATTGTAGATCCACTTACAATCTCCCTGTCAGATCTTATTTAATTGATTCTGCAATAAAATTCCTGGTGCGAATACATAAAACAGAATTTAGTCAGCTCACTCATTAGCTAAATATATCCCGTGTATATATCCCATATATCACAGTGACACATTCATACATTTCATGCATAGGCCTATGTAATTTCGTTTGCAAGGGCATAAATGCATAAACGCTTATTCCGAAAGAGAAAACTCTCAGCGGGACTAATTGTCTAGCTGAAAAAGATCCGCTAGCCTTACTGTGTTATTTTACAGGCCCCATACTTCAGACTAATACAGTAAAAGCAATTTTATTCCCAGTAAAGGCTGGCTTGTTGAAGGATATGTATTCAATGCAATGAGGTTGCAAAACTGATGGAATACACGAAATACCATGTGGATTATACAATTTCTTATACTGACCGCAAGTGTTTGTAAGTAAGCTAATATTTTGATTGAAGTTTTTGATGGTAATTGTTGATGTTAACCTTCTAACGTCCAAACGAAGTGAATAGGTAGATCAGCAAGGAATACATTTTTTACACCAGTCAATTTATTTAGACCGCTACAGAAGCAATAAGAGGACGCAATTCCGCTACACCAAGGTTTGATCGAAAGGGATGGAGAGCCCTTGTGGACCAATGTCCCAAGAGGAGACGGGAGGAACTAAGTCTAAGCAAGACATTAGCACACATGCATTATATGGTACATGTTCATTAAATTGATTTACAACATGAGAAACAATAATCTAATATCATACACAAATGATTACGAATGTGTGAATATGAGACTTCAACAGACTTTGAAGTATGTCACTTCAAACGGAGAGTGACTCAAAGCATGTCATCAATTAGGAGCGGAGTAAAACTCAGAATGAAATCAATACCAATTATGGCCAACAATAAAGTCAACGGTAGAAATTTAACAGAAATACTTGCTATAGCTAGGCTTAGATAGATTTTCTGTGTGAGCTCTGAAGGACAAAGAATCATTGACCGTTGATGAAGCCGTAAACATCTTCAATTAATAGTTCAATACTACATTCTTTCAATTTGATGAATATGGCACGATTCAATGAATCAAAGGAAACAGTGAGGAGCGCACATAAAGCTCCATATCTCACCAATGGGGTCTTAAATTGACAATTAATGAAAGGCAACGCCCTGTACAGGGTGGAAATAAATCGTAAAAACTATCGCGACATTTGGTTGTCTATTCCTAACAACGGTGAATATAAAAACGAAACTAAGTCGCCAGGAAAGTTATAACAATTTTCCCTGTCTTTAGATTTCACCATTGTAATGTGACACCAACATTACAAACAATTAAGTTTTCAATTTAAATAACAAACTTTCGACTGCCATTTGGCAAATGTATTTTTGCTCAGACACCGGAAGATCAGAGGACATTTATCCAAGGAACCTTGCAATCATAGTTGGAGAACGGATTTGTTTTACCTGTGGAATTCCCTCACACGAAGAAAGTATAATTTGGAAAGTTAAGAAGATTGGTCAAGTTACAGAGGAGCTCATATCAAACGGATCCTACGTTACGAAAGCCAATAGTTTTATTAATGTCAGTGTTAGTCAGTCAACAACTGGAAACTCAGTGCTCAGAAAGGATCGTGCAGAGTTAGAAGATGGTGGAACATATAAATGCATTCGAACGGGTCCAAAGGAATCTGTGATTGGCATTGGAACAGCTCAGCTCATTGTATTTGGTACGTCTTATTGATTAAGCCAAGGAACTCATTCGACACATTTCTAACAATAATGCTTATTTTTGAACAAACTCAATTAGGCTTAAATTGCACAAAGTAATAAATGAGTTTTTAACTGAATAATATGTTTCGGTGAAAAATTGACTAAAATCCGAAATATATTCTAAGAGTTCTTTTATACTTAAATGACGAGTTGCTTTGGTTCTCCAATCACTTTTAACGAGCTATCATCGTAAAAGTATCAAAGGTTTGTGTTAGTGTCAGCTTGGTCCACATTGTCGTCAACACAGCGCAGATTCTACAGCATGTGGGCAACGTGCTCGAAATTTACTGTCAAAATAGAGACTCCTAATTTCATTGGTGATTTCCTTGAATTCATAGGTGTTAACTAACCCCGATAGGCAAATTATGAAGCACAGAGTGCCTTGATTGATACGCTGGTAACCCTCTCATATCTTTCAAAATTTGTACCATGGTGCCCAAAGAAAGCATTGTGAAGTTCTGCTCCTCCTTCCTAATCTTTTACAGTTATACAAGGGGTTGCTCATGAATCAAGACGTAGAATGCGATTAGTTTCAAAAAGAGACTTTATAATCAAAAGACCATATTCACAATTCAGAACCAAAATGTGTTACCAACAGATCCAGCTGAGTGGAAATCTTAACGAGAAACAATTCGAGAATCCTCCTCAACAAATATTATTGAAACTAAACTTTGAAACTCACGGTAGAATGACTGGTCGCTACGTTGTTACGGGAGTAAGACATTGTAAACTAAGGCGCTTGATACCTTAACCCTTACCCCTCCATCTATTATATCAAACACTGTCCACATGTATTGTATGCCAAATTTTACTTGAACCGAACGTTGCTTGATCATCCTGGTATCGCATAAGCGCCTCAGGTATGAGGAAATAAATGTGAGCACACCATGGTTCCTAACATTTTACGAAACAGACATCAGCAGGGCAAGATTTGTCAAGCAGAAGCGTCAAAACAAAGCAATTGATGTTGGATAAAAAATAATATTTTATTATGTTTGCTTGCAGGGTCCAAACCAGAGTGCTCCGCAAGTGCGGATGTTATGCAAGATGGAGATTTTCTGCAAGTATGCTGCAGGGTTCGTTACAATGGAAGTCTTAACCCAGTGATTAAATGTTCGTCGACTGATGGAAGTAACTCAACAGTTCTTACACACTTCACTGGCCCCAGCAATGTAACCGTTTATAACAAATTCATTTCATCGAGCGACAATGGTAGAAATGTATCTTGTACGACTTACTTTGAACCTCTGGCGTTCATCGACAATCGAACGAACCAACAAAAAGCTACCAACGCACCTGAATTTGGACACACGTGGATTAATCGCATGAACGTCCAATGTGAGTTTAAATAAGTGCCTTTAAAAGATTTTATACGGGCCATACTGCATGTAAAAACCTATCTCAAACCTTGATATCGTTTTTGGCTTATATAAATTCTTATTTCGTGAAGAAGATTGTCATGCGGTCAAGGTAAACCATTTCTATCAAACTTGTTGTTTGGATCAAATTTTACATACAATTGTCATCCATATTAAAATTGGTTAGTCCTAAAAATTTATGAATCAGGTTTCACATTAAAATTTCAAAGAAGCATAGATGTAGAAATTACACAGACTCTGTAATTCCATTTGTGAAGTCTAAACCGACTGCTGGAAACCAAAACTATGACCGAAATACAATATATTGAATCGAAAGCAATGCATTTTGCGACTTATGTTGATCAGCCGCAGATGAAGAACGAAATTCAAATCTTTTTGAGAATTTCTGATACCAAGGTGATTGATCCTGTAAAACAATCTGCAGCAAATGAATCATCAGATCATATCTGAAATCTAGGTCAATATATAAATTGGATCAAATAATCATAGGTTTCTTTAAATTTAGCCGAACAAACTTAGTGGCCTATACATTTCATACCAGAAATCTGTTCACGTGTATTCTCATAGTAAAAGTTGTTTGAAATGCTATTAAAATGTTGTGTAGTTCCGCCGAAATATGTAGACATCAATCCACGAAAGGACACTTACATGATTGGTGACGTAATTCGTTGCAACGCCGATGGAAACCCACGTCCTCAATATGCATGGAAGGAAAGTGTTTCAAACGACGTTACTTTATTGAGCTCTACGTTGACAGTGAACGATATCAAAATGCACAACCGTACATACGAGTGTACAGCCAAAAACACGAAAGGAAGCCAGTCGACATCGATCACAATTCGTGTCTCAGAAAATATCTCCACAATAATTGGTTAGAAACTTAGAGCGTACTGTACGACGAATGATTAACGCGCTTTCAATAATCGTGTATGTTCCAGCTGCAATGCTTTAAATCTAAGTATAAGCCTATTTGTTAAGGGTTAATCATCCGGTGCAGATGTTGAGTTGATTCCGCAAAATCCTCATTTCGAAAGTCTCCAATCATTAGATTACAGTACGATAACATACATGTAATTAAGATTCTTGCTGATGTGACCATTTACATGTTTAGGTTCAACAATGATGTATAATGGTGTTACCATTGTCGCTGGAGTGCTATGCGCAATTCTACTTGTCGTTGTAATCACAATTACAATTAGGCACGTATCAGGTAGGAAATTCCAAGTATTAATCAACCAACTCTTCAGTGTTTTATTATGTTTTTCGGTAGCTCATTTTCTTGCCTCACTTCTTAGCGTATTCGACTTGGCTTCTCGAGGAAATCAGACTTAGTCTATGCAATCTCTTGAAGATTAGATCGATTGATGCCTCGTGAATTATAGTAACGGCGTTTCTAACCTATCAAATTCGTTTATCAAAATTGGCGTGACCTTCTTATGAATGATAAAAATACTTCAGTGTCAAGGCTGTCCTCTCCAGGCAGATAACTACTGACTGGAATAATGGATGTCCTAAAGAAGGAAGGTAGGTTCTAGGACAATTCGTCGCAGGACAATAGGTATATGAAAATAATGGTAAATGCGTCAGTTAGCACCAAACAAATAAACAGCAATTCTAAAACAGAAATATGAGACTATACTGTAAAGTTTTTCAAAATATTTACACCTAATATCAAGCTTTAATGGTTGGTCTACATAGGTTATACACTCAAATAGGGCCTGTGAAATGCTGAAGGTACTCTAATCTTACACGCTGTCATCTAAATTTTAATTTTTTTGGGAAAAATACTCTCCAAAATTGTTCGGTTGTTAGCAAATATTTACAATGGGTACACTGCTTAATTCATTAAATCGACGAGAGCCGACTACTCCACATTGACATTATAGATAAATGGAAATCTACCGCGACGAATTGTCCGCGCTGAATTGTCCATTTTCCTCCGTCGAATTGTCCGCGCTGAATTGTCCTGCGAAAAATTGTCCGCGACGTATTATTGTCCGCGACGAATTGCCCAGCGACGAATTGTCCGGTTACAGAAAGGTAATGGTAAAATGGAGTTTCTGAACCAAATGGTGATCTATATTGGAAAATACATACATTTTAATATTAATCGCATAAGAAGGATGTTCTACTGAGCACAAATCAAGACTTATTTAATTCGTATAAAGGCGATGCATTGAGGACGTTAAAAGATGAATTCACAAGTTGATTTTCCATTTATGATTTTCATCATCATTTTATTTGTCGCTAAAATATTATTTAAATGACTACAAATTCTCAATTTTACACACGGGAACCTGATACGATTTGGGTCATACTCTGACAAACTTTATACTATTGCTTTCATGTATACATATATCAGACATAGAAAGTACATTTCTAACATTTTATGAAATACAACGGAACAATACATTTGAGTGTGTGAAAAAGAAAGTGAGAAAAGTAAAAAGAAAGAAGTATGGTATTCATAAGAATGAACTGCTCTAATACCAATACCAATCTGTTTTGGTTGCCTTAAGTAAAAATTTCTTGTTGATTGTCAGCACAGCTGCATGAATTCGACTATAATGACGATGGCTGAACATTATGGAATTTTGCAATAAGCTTACATTTGGCTTATTTGCTGCGTTTCCGCTGGTGATCAGAGCATGCAATGTTTTTTAAGGCACTGTTAATCAATTTGGTTATACTTTTTGTTTCACGCAGTATAAAATGGGACATCTTGACAATAACAATAAAAAGGCGATTAGGGTAAAATACCCAAATGTGAGCACCTTTACGAAGATTTGAAATCATGGAAAAAATAATTTAATGCCACAAGTTTGTGATACGTGCAAGGGAAATATCAAATGAACGTCTATACAACATATATGCACTTACTTGTAAATCATTGACATGATATTTTCAAATAAAAGAAGACTAGTTTTTAAAAAGTGCTCACATTTGGGCTCCAGAATTAAATGTGAGCTCACCACGGTTCCTAATGTGAGCATATTGCAGGCAGGTTTCATAAACGGTGTAGGGCTTAGTCTAATAATAGCGCCAATTACAGGCCTCAGAATCATCGATAAATCAATTGTCACTTCAAATGTAAAAGAAATGATTGAGCACCATGCTCACACTCCGCTCCTTATGCATATATGGTGCTCACATTTCGGAACATGCAGTCGGCGTAAGAAAAAAATCCTTACGATTAAACGGCACAAGATAAATATCTTACCACAGCTCACTCATAAAGTGGACAGGATACACATTCTAATAATAACTGTAGTTGTACCGTGGCCATAAATTTAACCAAGCTATCGATTATCTACGAAAAGGGAAATTTTTTAAGGGTTTTATTCTAAAGCACTAGCATTCTGCGTAAAACGGAATTTAGAAATTCTTTTAACGTTCTCGGACATGATTGTTGTTACTACTACAGATATTCACTGAGTGGCGCTACCGTCTAGGCCTATGCTAATTAAGCGAAATATTAAAAGGAGCTCACATTTGGGCGTTCACCTTTGGGTACTTTTCCATAGTATACCAATACTAAATTAAGTGCTTAATCGTTATATATTGCACACTGCCATCATAAAAATGTCAATGAATTAGATTTAGTTAAAGAAGTTAAATATAACAGATTCTAAACTCTCTAGAACACATGAGTGACTGGATCGGAATCACGCTGTCCCATAAATTAATTTTGCAATATTCTTCATAGGTGTGCATCGCGTAAACGTCCCAGTAGATGAATATTCAGCAGTCAAGGTAGCTATTGAGCGTGACAGCAACGACGTCGATCAACACGATGATACGATCCTTGAAGACGACATCGATGAAAATCAGGAAGAAGATGACAAGGCAGCGCACGATTCACTATGCAACCCATTGGCTAGTCCAGAAACATCTAGCGCCTATGCTCAACTCGGAAACCGTTCAACAATACTGATCCCACCCGTCTACGAAAGCCTAGAAGACTATGAGCTTGTTCCTGAAATGTCCAGCATTCAGATAAGCAGCACTGAAGAACACCGGGTGGCTGCAGTTCAGAATGTGGCCAGTGATAAGCAATATATTCATAAGAAGCTTTACGAGAATGTGGACCATATTCGAGAGTCAGGTGACTATATAAATGCTGGTCAAATCTGTACAGAAGACGAATGAGCCAAGCAAACTTGTGGATTCTTGAAATGATCAAGTTTGATGTGAACAAGACTAATATGCGTGTTACTGTCAACGATGACCGTACTATTTATTCAGCTGCTGTTTTAATGCTAACATTTGGCTAGCTTTATCGATAGAAAGTGAAAACTATAATTAACATATTAGACATAGTGCTTGCTCTGGGAATTTCAAATATACTTCATGAACCAAATGAACCGGCGAAATGAACAACCTGCAATATGGCAAAAGAAGATCGTGTTTTCCTGATGCACGAAGTGAATTGTATGTGAATTCTGCTATTCAAGTGACATTTTGTCAACACCTTAAACAATTGCAGAGTTTTAGCTACTTCACATCGATCAAGCAGACCCGTATATAAATACACATAATGTGTATGCTTACTCAAAATCATGCAGCGTATAAAGTGCTGATAAATAATTTATTAGCTTGTTACATTTCTAGCAAACCTTGCGCCATTCGCGCTGACCAAAACACGAGTGGCATGAAGACTGCTCGTGGCACGAAAGTGACCGGGCTACGGTCTCAGAGACCGTTGACGATTGAAGACACCCATCAGACGACAATATCTAGGTTTACATCAAAATTTTTAATGTGATAGCAAGCTTAGGACACTCTACAGTTCTTTTTCACTTGCTTGTCGGATTCCAACCTTAGTATGCAGAAAGACGTCATCGAGTCATATTACATAGAGATGCACTGCATAAAAAGTATCCACATAAAGATGTGGGTAAGTCGACATTCTTGAATACCTCACCAAACTCGGTGTTCCTGCCTGAATCGAAACACGTTATAAGACTTGATGTCTGTATACAATGGAAAGAATCCGACAAGCAGTTAGAAAGAACCGTCGAGTGTTCAGAAATTGTTACCTGGTCTAATCCGTCTCTCTGTCATTCTCTATCAACCTTTGTAGGTCTACATATATGTCTGTTTCCACCTGTCTTTTGGCACTCGGTCAGTCGTTCTACGTGAAACGGTTTTAAATTTCACACTGTGTAAACTACAACTGGAATGCCTGAGTCTCAGTCCGGATGTGCTAATGGCCTAGTGCCATATAAGTCACCCCTACACGTATGATCACGTGTTTTTTCGATATATCCTTTATGAGTGGAAAAGTGTCGAAAGTCAAAAGACCGAAGAGCGATATGTGAAGGTAGAAGTAGAAGTCCAATTATGACTGGTAATATAAATAGATAAAGGTATATTGACCAAAAGTAGTTAAAATCAGCACCATCTTCTAAAAGCAGGAAAGAAACACAAATATAAATTGCTCATTAAATACAGGCTTCATGGAACAACGCAAATCGTACTGCAAATATAAAAGCAATTCGCTCATCTCTAAGGACATTTCTTAAAAAATAAATGCTTAAAATAATGAAACAATAATTTTAAAGATTTTTAACGCATGTCTTAAACAAACGTTTCTAGTCATTAAGATAAAATACAAATAAAACTCATTGCAACTCCAGCATGAAATAATGCAACTTGTCATGCAAATTCTGATGTGAGAATTAGCCACGTTTAATAATAAGCACTAAATAGTATAGGCCTATAGAACGATTGAGCTTGATTGCATTAGCCTTTAAAAAGTTCATTCATTTTGTCTTTAAGTAGATTACATTCTTTGTTTACAATGTACATTGAGTAATAGCTGTAGAATAAATTGTAGTGTCTGGTCATTTTGAAAAATTATTGTGTGTGGTCGATTTCTGCATACTGCGATCTTTCGAATAACGGTGGAAGAGTCGGTGATGAAGGATTCATCACTTCACTCATTTCCATGTACTGAGTTCCATCGGCTCCAATGAACTAAGGATTAACAACACAATTGAATAAGCTTACACAAACGCATATGAATGTGTTATTGTATTTGCCAAATATTAATTGATATAGCCCCTCTTAAAATGCACGTTCCTCGATCATGTGTGCGTAAACGAGTTTGTCATTTAGGACAGATACACGTATTAAATTAGTCGCAAAATCTTGTCATATAACCATAAAGCAATCGCCCGTCGTGTGAATTCCTAGTACTAGTGAATATGCATTGCTGTGACTTCTTTTACTAAGATAACAGAGCCTTTCTGCATCAGACTACTGCGCTACTTCCACTCTGACAGCGCCAGTTCCAAGCTTGGATGAAGAAGGAGGGAGACGCCAATGATTTTTTTTTATCACACGTTGTCGTTAAACTGATTGTTTTACTTTCAACATCAATTGCACAAGTAAAAGTGTTAGGGCAGTGGTTCCCAACATTTTTGGTTTTACAGCACATTTGTGATCTTTGGAAATTCGGACGGCACAACGTTGAAAAAAAAAATTCGGTTCAATTTTGATCAATTTTATGGCTGCTGTTTATGAAACGTGCCTTTATGTATTTTCCATCTGACAAAGAATTTAAAGTTGTACACAATTTTCAAAATACATAAGAGTCTTATTTTAACAGTTTAACTTGAACTCGCAATTTTACAAAATTGCATTTACCATGTTAAATAAAAATGCATAGACTGGTTATGGCCTAAGCTGTGCGAATAATCGGTGTTGAGAAGATTTTTTATGTGGAAGACATGTTTAAACTTTAATCACTGTCATTGTGATATTTGAACGTTTCAATGTTTTTTTATTTATTTTACTAAAACTAATTTACATTACTGATGAAACTATTCATTTACCAACAAATTAAATTGATTATAACACCCACGATAGTCATAAGGGCAGACAGCCAGAGTAGGCCTATAGCGCAGAAGCGATAGCCTAACCCGATAAATGGCGGATATTTTCACGCACGATAGATTGGGAAACCTGTGACGTACCTGTCATTGCCGGAAATAAGTCCAGCAATAAATAATTAAAAAAATGCAAGGCTTTAAGAAAAGATGCACAAAATAATAGAATTTTTAAAAAATCTTTGATAATTTGATCATTAAATAATAAGCCTATTGAGCTATACATGTACGTTGCCAATGGATCTTGAAATTAAAAAAGATTTCGCAAATTAATTTTTTAACTTTTCTTTTACGACCAGGTAGACATAAAATGTAAGCCTGCATTTTGTTAGCAGCGGCTACAGCTAAAGTCCTTAACTAAGCGATAGGTTTGATTACCATCCTTTTTAGAACGCTAGATCATTAGAAGAAATATTAATAGACTTCTATGATGGTTTAAATAATTTTGAATTTTATGTTTTATATTAGCGTCGCGGCACACTTGGCGGTGCCTTCCAGCACATCAGTGTGCCACGGCACACCGGTTGAGAATCACTGTGTTAGGGCCTAACGCCTGAAGCAGTTTAGACTTAACCATTTATATAATTCAATATCCATCATGTATGCCTACGCTTGTCTAGTGACACTGTAAAGTACACCAGATATAATTCACCTTTATTTGTGCTATATAAAATCACAATCTACAATCATTTTAATGGTCGAACTGCTTTCAGTTGCTTGCCTGTTTCTTAGACGTAGAAGGATAATTTGATCCCATGTCCAATTCAAGGCAGACTTCTCTGTCATCAGGTTTAGACGCCGAAGATGTATGCTCACGATATACCGTTTTTACTGCATAAAATAAAACTACAGATGCTATACAATGCATCGGTACAGATCATCTGTGGGTGATTTATAAGTGCACAGTTGTCTTAACCTAGATACTGAATGGTAATGTAAATCCTCGTTTGTTCGATAAGCCACAGTGATGCTTCTTGCGGACTTATATTCTGGATATTCACATGATTAGACCTGTGATTGGGATTGGTGCGAAATACCCTGATGCTGTAGACACAGCCGCGATAGAAGATACAATAATGTTTATTTCGAATGCTATTGCTGTTGTTCTTTTTCTAAAGTTTTTGTCTGTGCAATTCGCCATGTGAAAGAAGATTCATGTGTTTAGTGATATCATGTGAACATTTAATCCAAACCTCACTTTCGTTAAACTTCTTAGGTGTCCTGTATGTATGCGCGTACGAGATCTTGCTATTAAATTACTTATAGCAGCAAGACAAAGTTAAATTCTTTTTAGCACAATGCCATACAATGTGCCACGTCCTATCCTTCGGCCTTGGCTTTGCTTGGCTTCTATCATAAATCGTCGTCTTAATACGGGTGAAACTTATAATGTTCGGAATGTTCGTCTATATCATAGCTGAGGAATGTGATCCTGAGCACATCCGCTTTATGATTAAAATTACCATTATTATTATTTGCGTCTTATATATAAGTGTTCTTATTACAAAAATTGAGGAAGAACATTTAATAATATTTTTGAAATAATTGACGAAATTCTCACCCTCGTCCTTCTTTTGAACCTTTCCGTAGACCGGGATTTCCAATCCAGCAGCAACAGCTAAATACAGAGAAAATGTTCATGTTACCTAGAAAATCACTGTAACTTAATTTGCAACACAAACCAACAAAAATACGCTTCAAGGGACGAAGTAAATAAAAATGAATAGATTTTGGGTGGTCGTCCACTACCCATCCGTGGTACTAGTGCCAAGTAGCCTCCCAAGACTGTGGTAGGGAGGGGCAATGTGGGGCAATATTATCGTCAATAGGCGTCTTTAACCGCTGGAAATTTTGGTTAGACCAAAGTGCAAGGTTTTTATAGATAGCATTCAACTGTTAGAAAAATTGTCCACCTTTCCGGGAAAACGTGCAATGAATGGGCTCCTGCGTACAATTAATTCCATTGCACTATGAGCATTCTATTACCAAAAGAAACTGAAACCAGACCTTCATACATGAGTCGGAGTGTTGCTTGACATATTTAGGTGGCTGGAGAATGATTTATTATAATGTATAATTGAAATGTTCATAGCGCCTTCCTTTCTACAATTCATTTATATAATTCTAATTCTTTCTTATGCTATTCATAAAATAAGCCATTGTAAGATTTGCATGAATACAGAGGAATTAATAATTTATTATTTAGTTACTCATTTATCGCCTTTTTCTAATGTAGGAGTACCCAACAGTCAGTAGGCGATACTCAATTTGTAACCAAGATTTTCAATGATACAACTAGTCCACAGCTAATTTCTAAGAATATATGAACAGCCTATCTTTCGCGTAAAATTAATACGTAAAAGATTAGTGGTTTTATTTAATTAGTGTTCTTTTCTCTGACCTTGTGACTTCTTCTGTACTTCTGCGTAGACAGGAACGACCTCTCCCCCATTGTGATTGAGAAAGAATCCTTTGAAATATACGAACATGCAACACACAAAGTACATCATCTGATTATCAGATCTTGATAGAGTAGCGAAGGACGGGAGCGGGGGGACTGCGCGAATGAGGTAAAATCAAGATTAGCTATGGAAATGTCAGTCATGTTTAAGTTGGTAAGCCTCTGAAAGAATAAATCAAAACTGTTGGGCCACATAAAATCCAAAAAACTGCGGTATTTCGGGCACATCGTGAGACAGCCTAAAGACAGTATTGAGAACAGTGTGATGTTGGGTATAGCGGAAGGAAGCCGAAGTCGTGGAAGACCAAGAATCTGCTGATTTGACAATGTCATGGCGTGGACTGGTTTAAGAGGCACAAGCTTAATGAACATCGTAAGAGACAGAAAGCATTGGACATCACTTTCCCATTCACGTAGTCAACCGTCGCGAAGCGACGATGACGATGTGACATGACATGACAGACTATTTATTTAAGCTAAACGTTTCTTCCAGGCTCATGGTGCATGGCTTTCTCAGCATAAGACTTGCGTCTTATGTTGGCTTCTCTATTTCATCTGACTAACTCTTTGGCTTTTGACCTGACTGCGGCTTGACATTGGTGAGCTATTATAGGTTGAAGATATGTAGGCCTACATGTGCATTGCATTGACCAATAATGTATTTGTGAGGCCAGGCTTCAAAACCCACCACTTGTCGTTTTTGACTTTCTCATTGAATCATATTCTACAATGCATGTGCTTACAAATACTTTTTTCAGAATCAAAATAGCTTTTTTCTAATTTAAGTTTATGCTCTTTTGACTCGTTCATTAGTACAACCATGACACCTGAGAAAATCGAAGTCAAAGTTTCAGAATATTCGTGTCATCAAAGTTCCTGGCAACCAGTACTCGATTGCTCCACAATTTTGCTGGACAACAGAGGGCTATATTCTGTTTGAAATAAAGCACACGGCATGAAAAAATTTGGTTACTACTTTGCAAATTATGGCAGGTATGTGGCAGAAATCTAGGTCATTCACCTCTGAGAACATGCATATTTAGCAATACAATCTTGACACCAAATGCATTAAAAGTCATTTTTCTCCAACTAAATATTTGACTTCAACATTTATAATTTTAGATATTCAAGGCAGACATATATATTTGTAACAATATGCCACAAAATGATTTTCCGTGTTTTTGACCCCTCTCACCTATTTCAGCGTTTATCTCAATAACTAGGAGCCGACAAATGGCTGGTTTTGACCCATGACCTTACATTTAATCAATATATATTTAGACATATATATAATAATAATATGTGTGAATGTAGATAAATATGGATATTCTATGCATTATATTAATTAGTTATTGCGATAACACAGATGGAAGGAAATGGATGATTTAGGTAGAAATAAGAGTAACACCGGAATGATAGAGGGGTGGTATCAATAACTATACACTCCTTTTGAGAGAAGCCGTAGAAAGGAACGGGGACGCAAGGTTGTTGGCCAGTTAGGTTCGGAAGGAAGATTGTTGACGTTAGACTTAAAATGCAAAGGATGGTCAATGTAGGATTTGGATTCCGAAGAATTGTGGTGATTGCTTCATATATTTCATTATTTGACAGTTGGAACGAACTTTTCAAGAGACCTTTGCTATGGTGAGTGAGTATACCGGCATCTAGTTTGCAGTCATCATTGGAATAATTTGTAGACATAATTATGTCTTATCTACATACACGATCATATGATCATTAACTTCATGATGTTCTGTAACTCCTAAGGCTTTTCGCTCCAAAATACCCTAAACTTTTCAAGGATTCCTGCCCTGACTCCTCCTGTTTTCCAACTGTCAATCTTTATCATCTTTGAAGTCCATATGCATATTAAGTTTCCTGCTATCCATGCAATCTGACTTGGATATCCATGGACTTGTAATCTCAGGACAACTATTTCGAGCATTGCAGCACTGGTGAAGAAGTTGCGGCTCTATACCCAGCGTTAAAGTACAGTGTAAAGATTATGTTTGGGACCATACATGCATAATGATAGCACAAAGTGGCTTCTAAAGTTATTTTGAGTAATGTATAAACACGAGTTATGCCTATATGTATATATATATAATATAAATATATATAATTCAAGTTACATATAGAATAAATGTATCAATATTTAGAACAATAATTTTAATATAATTATTTGCATGTACTGAATCTACCATTTTTTATTACATGTGGTACATAGGATAGGCTAAACATATACAGAAGCACACATGTCACTTATATTTATATTTGCATAAACTGAATCCATTAGTTTAATTATTGCAGGTGTTCCATACTAATAATTCGAAATTGCAATGTTTTACTTTCCTCTGATAAGTAATGATGGCAGGCACGAAACGAAAGTAAACCTTTGTAATGAGAGGTTGCTGAGAAGTGAAACAGAGCAAGGTCCTCCGACAGTTAGAGTCAGCGCTCCTGGGCTGTCTCAAAACCAGTTTACTTAGACGAAAGGAAGGTTTCCATTGCACGCAAAACCCCGTAACAAAACATGAATAAATGGTTGATTGAGAGTCAACTGAATAAATAATGCGCCTGGCTATCAGTGGATAAATGAGAAATCAAACAGTAAAATGAAAATTCTACTGTCGCAAACACAAACTCATTAGTAGTTTATGAACCTGTAGGGTGCGGAGTTTTATTAGTCGGCACAGTATTATCTGCATCGTATACATGAAGAGCAGGGAGAAAAACCTCTTAAGATAGTCTTGGGAGTCAGTCGTAGATATATGCAGTGTTTGCAACTTCATATTTCTTAGCCTAGGCAGCTGAAAACGCTGGCTGGACACATCACGCAACCTAATCCTTTCCCATTCAGTAGACCCCTATGGCTCATTTTGCTAGAGCCCCAAATATAGCTGATGTCACAAAACAAACTACTATGGTGGGATATAAACCTCTCACTTCTGAGTTTAAAGGGAATGCAAGATAACCAAAAAACTCTCGTGTCTTATTTATGGCCTATAAGGCTATAACCAAAGGAAGCAGATGACTTATGGTAGAATATCTGGCAAGATATTTGTAAATACTAATAGTCGCATGCTGTTTTGTGTCCGACCAATTGAAGCGATTAAGATTAATGTAATGTAATCAAGCATTCATATAGCGCCGCTCTAATCAGCAGCGCTCTCAGAGAGCGTCTGTGCGTGGACAGGAGAACAGAACAGTTTTAAAGCGTCTCCGAAACTGTCAAGGTGAGAAAGTAAGTAATTCCAGGCGCAATGACTGTGGAAGACAGTTCCAAGCTGAAAGGCCAACATAGACAAATCTCTACGACTGAGCCGTGATATGAATAGCAAACGCGGAACAACAAGAGGGCTGCGACAGCAAGAATATATCAATGTAATGATTCTTACCTTCATCCTTGGCTTCTGTAGCAAATCCTCTATGCTGAAAAACTGGTGGTGTCCCTTGACATTGAATAAACATACATTAGGCTATATTGTATTGCTTTTGCAATGTAAAAGCTTAAATAAAGATTTTCTTATATTCGAAATATACTTCAACACGCCTCCATTTGTTGAAACTGCTGATAATAGGTAAGTAAGTATATTCATTATTAACCAATTACCAGTCGGACCTTGTTGTACACTGTACAGATATCCAATAAACATAGTTAGGCCTAACAGTTATATAACAACTAACGAACCAATTAATGCATGAAATTACTTAGGTGCTTCGTATATGCAGAAGTATATTAACATAGCGAGTTAAATGTAGTTAAGCACCTAGTCCTAGATCCTCTGGCTGAGCGTAACCATTTTCCTCCAAAGCATATCTTTCTGAAATAGAAAAGTTATGTACAATAGTGGTGTAATAGACGCTATGTAGTTATGAGACAATGATTGAAACAATGCCCGAACTATTGCACGAATCCATGTGACTGATATTTACATATGTTGAGCACTTATCAAGAAATAACTGAAGCCGATGTAATTAATAATTGCTAAATCTCTATATGATACGACGCCATTATTTAGAGCCAGAAAAGTATAGGCCTAACTATCTAAGAAAGACAGACAGACAGACAGACTGGCAGGCAGACAGACGGACAGACAGTTGTCCACGATTTGGTACAATACCCAGCATCATATTCAAAATCTATATCAAAATCAATAGTATTATTAGAGTGTTCAGTGAAGTGCTAAGGTCAGAGCCGACGATTTCATTTGGGGCTTTAAAGTAACCTTTACCTACAAAAAATCTATATACATACCATTTGCATTCTCGTCCGCATTTTGGACAATGTCGGGTCCGTAATCCCCTTCTCTTAGCATACAAGAACTCAGGCATCCTAAAACTAGAAAATACAACGTACCGCGACACTTTATATAATATAATTTTCAATGAATTGCAAATATTTATAGCCTCTGTGAATATTGGGCAAGGCATAAAGAGAAGGAACTTTAAAGATCACCTTCAGGTGTTTAACGCAAGCAATTTTAATGCGGACAGAGTTGAAAATGCAAGATTTCGAAAAGGTAAAGACACAATGCCATTCAAGTAGATCTATCTCATAGAAAGCTGTGTGATATTGATATAACCAATGGTCATCTGTTATAATTAAAGCTGCTAAAATAAAACGGTGATTATTAAACTATATCAAAAGGATTAAAAGGTATTGAAACCTACCATTGAATCGCTTGATGACTATGGTGAATATAATCAAAGTAAGAATGCCGCATATTACCCCAGCGGCAATAGTAACTCTTTGAACGGTAGAACTATCTATGAATAGAAACAAATGCATTTGAAAGTAGATCTAACTGAATAAAATAATCAGGATCGAATCTTGAGAAGAAGAGAAATAAAATGAAACAAAAGCGAAGAAAAATTGGTGGATTTCATGAAATGCAATCGTTTCAAGGAGCTAAATAATGAGCAATTACTTCTGAAGCATTCTACGAGAAAAATGCAATTAAATAAAAAGCAACTTACAAATAATGAACTTATGGATTTTACAGACCTATCGGAGGACTCCGGATGATAGCAAAACAAACGAAAATTTTAATTCTATGGCCGAACCCATACAAAATTTATCGCGTGAAGGTCTCTGCGCCACCAATTTCGCATGCGCACTGTTAAATACCTCAAGTTTGTAATATATGCGTCGCAATGGTCGTTTAGGCTCAGATTAGGCATCGTGAGGGTCGGTTAGTGACTGAGTTAAAGTTAGTGTCGTTTCTAAACACATAATAAAATGTATTTTCGCTTTTAAGCAGAACTTTCAGCCGCACAAGCTCCACGCTTTGAAAAAAGCAGATTATATAAGACTGCCAGATAGAATTATATGGCTTACAGAAGGAGAAAGTGTAATACAGAGAGAGAGACAGAGACAGACAGACAGAGACAGAGACAGAGACAGAGACAGACAGAGACAGAGACAGAGAGAGAGAAACAGAGAGAGAGAGTAGTTGAAGCAAATGGAATAGCAAAGGGAATAAGCTAGAACGCAGAACCAATCGATTGAAAGAGCGAAGTGGACGGTGGGTGGAAGCTGGATGAGGTCGAAGTATTGAGTCAATCAGATATTCTGCGAAACCACCAATTTAACGTGAACTCATTGGATTGCGAAGTCGCCAGTTTAGGTTCATTCAAAATGGACCTCATGCAAGACAATGCAAAATATATACTTACGAACTCTAACTACGGCGAAACATAGGCTTAAAACTCCGGTAGAAGCATCACGGGATGCAAAAGAAACAAAATATGTAAAATACAGCAGAATATTTTACAAATATTCACGCTCACAATTGTATAATAATAAACAATAAAATAATAGATTTTACAGACCTATCTGAGAACTCGGGATGATAGCAAGAATGGTGACTGATGTGGAAATGCTTTTTTCTTTCCCGATTGCGTAGTTTGTAGCCGTGCATTTGTAAGCGTGGTTTTCCATCGCATGGCTGTCCACGGGCAGAGTTGACTCTTTCGATATAACACGATTTGATCTAAGGTCCGTCCATTCATACGTTGGAGGTGGGTTTCCCTTTGCATTGCAGAGCAGAACGTCACCAAGGGTGTAAATGTCTTTCCTTGGTGTGATGTCAGCAGCTTCTGGTTCAACTTCGTAAAGTTTACAAACAAGTTATTCACACTATAGCTCAACCGGACAACTCAAACAAAACATTATCCAATTTTTCTACAAAGTATATCTGAGACTTGCTGTGAGTACTGTTTAAAACCAGCTCAGAGCTCATTATCTCAATATTATATTGCAATTTGCAGCAAAAGCAAAGACGTAACAAAACAGACTCCAGCAGGTGTTTAAGAATATTATTATGCACTTCTGGCCACAGATGACTTCGTTGATCTGAGCTTTGTAGAACATTAGAGCCAATGTTCCAATGCTTATACCATGTGTTGTCCTACACACAATAGCCTTTTGTATGTCTAATTACCGTAATAATTCAATGGCAGCAAGCCATTACATGGTGCACAATTGCTGTAAGTTATGATTCAAGACGATTAATAACTAATTGAGACAATCTCTAGACTTACTTACATAATACGTTGATTCGATGTCTGCATTGGTCTTCATAAGTTGGAGCATTGATGGCCTTCCTTACATCTGTCTGATTTTCATGGAACATAATAGTCTGATTAAAGTATATCGTGCATATGTAGGTAGCGTTATTTTCGCTTCTCGTCGCATTCATTTTGAGGACCGAAATTACGTGCGAACTGTTAGAAATAGGACTGATATTAGGAACGAAGTGAGAATCTATTCCATCGTCCATATCATACTTTATAGTCGGAGCTATGCTGCCAACATATTCAACACTGCAATTTAACTCCAGATATCGTCCCTCAACGACATTTGTTTCGACTGGACTGCACAAAGGATCGGCAGCTGTAAGCAATAAAACCGTTTTCAGTGTTTAAACGTCAGAATGACTATTATTTTACAATAAATGTCCTGAAAATTAATCTGAATTGAAATAATGTTAACTAAATAGTAAATCTAGTAAGCCCTATTGATTATCTTTAGCGCCGTAACAATGAAGCCAATTCTCGAATAAAATGAATGCGTTGAAAGGATTAGTATTAGTTGGAGAAGTAGTCCTAAAGCCAATAGCTCGAAAGGTTATTGTTCAAAAATTTCTCATCAATCATGGTTTATGTAGCCAAAAAGAAGGTCATGCGAAGGTGAGTGGCGATACATGGCTTAGGTTATACATAACGCCGATGAACCTGAAGACATCAATGGAAATAATTGAATGTTTATGATTATAAATCTTTAAGAAACTTACCAAGTACAATCACCTGAGCAGAACTAACGAAATAGTCACTTCCATGTTTTTGAATGCATTTGTAAGTTCCCGCGTCAGCCTTTCCCGAATAGGGTTTACTCAGAATTGATAGTCCATCTGCTGTGCTATGGAATTGAAAGTCTCTGAATTGAGCAGGAAAATGTGTTCCGTTGTATATTTCCTGATCTGAATATTCACGCAGTCTCAGAAACCTCCATGAAGGTATAATTTTGACTGAATGATCACACGTTAGATTGAACTGTTTCCCAGCGATGACCGCTGTGTTTGATGGATAGATTCTTGCATTACTCTGGCCAGCTATGTCAGAAGAAATGGGCACATTACGTTGTATGTAAATTTGAGTAGCGGTATTCAGAAATAGTTCTATGGTAATTATGAATAAAAAAGTTTGAAATAACACAGAGTTAGGCGTGTCCGCGATTTCTGCAGCAATCCGCTTGTTGAATGTCCATTGAAACCTTCACCCAGAAGAAATGGT
The DNA here is from genome assembly GCA_959347315.1 of Bimastos eiseni. Lineage (NCBI taxonomy): Eukaryota > Metazoa > Annelida > Clitellata > Crassiclitellata > Lumbricidae > Bimastos > Bimastos eiseni. The sequence continues at coordinate 3,504,757 of OY365810.1, read as the reverse complement.
CACATTACGTTGAATCTAAATGTGAGTAGCAGTATTCAGCAAATAATGGTCCTAATTTAATCACTAATCATGAATTTATTACTTATAACGAGGTGTTCGTGAAATTCATTGATTTCTCTAATGTTCTTAGTCGTGAATGATGTCTCCATTTAAAACAGGCTCGACAGTTTAAACTAGGAATGCTAACATTATTAAACACTTCGCATAAAATACGATTAAATTCTGTTCAAATAATTTTCACCATATTTCCCGCGAACTTCGACAAACCAATCATTTTTAAATCGAACGTGTTTCATCCAAATGAAGACTGCATTATTAAGAATATCATACATACGTACTTGGACCACGTGATTGAACTTCTATGTCTGATTGTCAATACTACATCCGAATTAAGCAAGGACTGTCGCACAAAGTTCTTCCTAACTGAAGTTTACCTTAGCAGTGGTGTTGATCTTCTATTGTTATCTGCTTGTAAGGTATCACTATTTAATGGTTTATAACATGATATCACAAATAATTTCTCAAATGAATCACTTAATCTTTCCTATTAATGTTCTCTTCACTAATTTGATTGCTATTTTCTCATTGTTTCATTAAATGAAAAGCCAAATTGATTATCTCAAAAAACTTCAGTACTGGCAAATCAATAAAATTGTTAATTCATGTAGAAACATAGTTACTTACCAATCAATATATATGATGAAAGAAATGTAATGAAAAACATTGTGGTGTATCTTTTATAGCATTTCTTTTCTATATGCTTGTTTATGCTTTCTTAACTAACAAAACTCAAAATGTTCTCCTCTATGTGATAGAGAAAAGTACATTAGTATGTATTGACGGTGAAAGCAGTAATACGTCTAAACTGTTATAACAAAGCCTTCAAACGGATCTCTGTTGCAGCCAGACAATTACGATGGTTTTTCATTTCCACTTTTGGCTAAAATTAGAGCCATATTTACATTTTGCACAGACGACGTTTATGCATTAGGCAAATGATAACTCGTGGTCTCCAAAAGTCAATGTAGATTGTGCCATTTAGTTGAGCATTGTGACGTTCTGCCCAGATTCGTGTGAACTACATGTATGATACTTGGGTTTTTGATAAGATTAACATTGGATCACTCACTGTCATGTACATTCGACATTTGCACTGTTAAGCTTGCTGCAATATCGTTCGATCATCAATACACTTAACTAAAGACATTACTGAGCGCGGAATGAATGGCTGTATAATTGATACAAATAAATTCGATATAAAGAGTTTAAATACGCTTGCAGCATGGACTAAATGACACAGTACGAATATGAAGTGTAAGCCTGTCAAACTGCTGTGAGGTCATTTGTGCTGGTCAACAAATACTTAAAATATTCCAAATCAAGTACCTTCACAGACCGACATATCCAATAATTGCCAATATTCTATTCCTATAAAAATATTTGACATGGCAACAGATTCATGAAATAATCGAAAATGCTGCATATTTTGCAGCAGTGTTGCCTTAAACGCGGTATTGGTGTGAAAACGTTGATAGTAAAATTTATTACTTTGGTTTGCAATAGGTAGCATAACCATGTCAACTATCTGATCAAATGCTCAGGATCCACTGTTTGTGTTCCATAGTCATCGATTTGGATCGTTTTTGATACCGCTGGACGATATAATTCATTTACCGCGCGCCCGGAACCGCGCCGTTGAAACCGCGCAGTAAATTACTGTGCACTGTCAAATACCGTGCGGTTAATAACGGGCGCGTTCTTGTCCTCGCTGTTTTTAAATTAAACCGTTCTGGACAACCCTTTGAGATCTGCAAAGGCGAATCGCTCGCGAAGTAATTGGTGCCATACGCTCTGTTGTAGAGTATCGTTTGAGATTACTATTAGGCTACATGGTCCATTTTGAATTTTGGAAAAGCATATTTCGGTGTGGCGTGACCAGGTGATATGTTGCATTACTGTAGTTAATAGCACACTTTAAATTCCTCAAACTGTATGATGCGCAGTGTTGTGGTGATTGCGAAGCATTCTGGTCAAGATTCCTGAAAAATTATTGACTTAGACAAACATGGTGAAGACGGTAGGCCTACTCTCATCTGCTTCGTCTGGCTTGCCTTCAGAAGAGCGACTTCAATTTTGTCTAGCGTATCGGAATTCAACAAAGCTCATAAAATTGATTGTGATATTCATTAAGACTTCACTGAAGGGTTCATCGATTGGTTGTTTATGAATCATGAAGTGACTAATTCGGATAAAATTGAAACAGACAAAGTTTATGAGAGTAGCTGAGGCTTGGTTGGGTCATAAAGCGGAGTCAGGCATCAGTTTAAATAACATAATTTATTACAGCTGAAGCACAGAAAACCAGGAATTGCCGTTATAATATTGTGATCTTCACCACTTTCTCTGTTTTCATGTCTCTAGCGTTAGAAGCCGAGTCTCGTTTGTCAACGTTGCTTGTAAAACGGATTTGCTATTTTGTTCTTATTGTCATTTGAATTGTGATAACTTTATGTCAATTAATCCCTATCTCTGATGCAAAAGACACTATTTTTGAGTCTCCCATGTAATGGAACAGCAACGCAAATTATTGCACTGGTGATCAGGTAGACGATAAAAACACAATTTGCAGCGAGTTTTGAAAACCACGATTAGCCATTTGCTTCCATCCTAACTACCGTCTATGACGAATGTAAATATAATTGTAAATTAAGCCAAAAGTGGAAATGAAAAGCTAACGCAATTGCCTGGCTGCAACATATATCCGTTTGAAGGCTTCATTATGGCAAATATGACGTAGATCGACGACTGCTTACAACATTTGTGTGTCATATGATGTTGTATAGATCAGATAGATGGCTCTGCTGGTCACATCCTTCGTGGCTGCAATGATAAAGAAAATTTGAAGCATTGCCGTTAAGGGAAATACAAATAATTTATTAAGAAGAGCAATGCTTCTAATTACATTTCTTTTATCAATTTCAATAATTGGTAAGTATATTATGTTCCATGTATGTTAAGCAAAGATGATTATATTTTTGCAATATTGACATGCGTTCATGATGCTTCCGTGTGGCTTGCAAATTGCAACGAGATATTAGAAGCAAATGAGTACAAAAACTGTAATTGTAAAGATGAATCAAATAATCTGTTCAAGTAATTCCTGATGATATCATGTTGAAACACATCTTTTAAAAGCTAACAAGTAACTAAAAGTAAATCCAGTCAACTCCCAAAAAAAACTTCAGTTAGGAACAGCTGCACTCACTGACAAAGGTAATTTAAGCATAATTCTGAACATTAAACAATGATTTCTGACCAAGTCGTTTATGTAAGATGATAATGATAAGATGAACATCACTGGAATGAATCAGATATAATATTAAATGAAGGTTTCAATGGACATTCAACAAGCGGAATGCTGCAGAAATCGCGGACACGCCTAAACTCTGTGTTATTTCAAACTTTTTTATTCATAATTACCATAGAACTATTTCTGAATACCGCTACTCAAATTTACATACAACGTAATGTGCCCATTTCTTCTGACATAGCTGGCCAGAGTAATGCAAGAATCTATCCATCAAACACAGCGGTCATCGCTGGGAAACAGTTCAATCTAACGTGTGATCATTCAGTCAAAATTATACCTTCATGGAGGTTTCTGAGACTGCGTGAATATTCAGATCAGGAAATATACAACGGAACACATTTTCCTGCTCAATTCAGAGACTTTCAAATCCATAGCACAGCAGATGGACTATCAATTCTGAGTAAACCCTATTCGGGAAAGGCTGACGCGGGAACTTACAAATGCATTCAAAAACATGGAAGTGACTATTTCGTTAGTTCTGCTCAGGTGATTGTACTTGGTAAGTTTCTTAAAGATTTATAATCATAAACATTCAATTATTTCCATTGATGTCTTCAGGTTCATCGGCGTTATGTATAACCTAAGCCATGTATCGCCACTCACCTTCGCATGACCTTCTTTTTGGCTACATAAACCATGATTGATGAGAAATTTTTGAACAATAACCTTTCGAGCTATTGGCTTTAGGACTACTTCTCCAACTAATACTAATCCTTTCAACGCATTCATTTTATTCGAGAATTGGCTTCATTGTTACGGCGCTAAAGATAATCAATAGGGCTTACTAGATATACTATTTAGTTAACATTATTTCAATTCAGATTAATTTTCAGGACATTTATTGTAAAATAATAGTCATTCTGACGTTTAAACACTGAAAACGGTTTTATTGCTTACAGCTGCCGATCCTTTGTGCAGTCCAGTCGAAACAAATGTCGTTGAGGGACGATATCTGGAGTTAAATTGCAGTGTTGAATATGTTGGCAGCATAGCTCCGACTATAAAGTATGATATGGACGATGGAATAGATTCTCACTTCGTTCCTAATATCAGTCCTATTTCTAACAGTTCGCACGTAATTTCGGTCCTCAAAATGAATGCGACGAGAAGCGAAAATAACGCTACCTACATATGCACGATATACTTTAATCAGACTATTATGTTCCATGAAAATCAGACAGATGTAAGGAAGGCCATCAATGCTCCAACTTATGAAGACCAATGCAGACATCGAATCAACGTATTATGTAAGTAAGTCTAGAGATTGTCTCAATTAGTTATTTATCGTCTTGAATCATAACTTACAGCAATTGTGCACCATGTAATGGCTTGCTGCCATTGAATTATTACGGTAATTAGACATACAAAAGACTATTGTGTGTAGGACAACACATGGTATAAGCATTGGAACATTGGCTCCAATGTTCTACAAAGCTCAGATCAACGAAGTCATCTGCGGCCAGAAGTGCATAATAATATTCTTAAACACCTGCTGGAGTCTGTTTTGTTACGTCTTTGCTTTTGCTGCAAATTGCAATATAATATTGAGATAATGAGCTCTGAGCTGGTTTTAAACAGTACTCACAGCAAGTCTCAGATATACTTTGTAGAAAAATTGGATAATGTTTTGTTTGAGTTGTCCGGTTGAGCTATAGTGTGAATAACTTGTTTGTAAACTTTACGAAGTTGAACCAGAAGCTGCTGACATCACACCAAGGAAAGACATTTACACCCTTGGTGACGTTCTGCTCTGCAATGCAAAGGGAAACCCACCTCCAACGTATGAATGGACGGACCTTAGATCAAATCGTGTTATATCGAAAGAGTCAACTCTGCCCTTGGACAGCCATGCGATGGAAAACCACGCTTACAAATGCACGGCTACAAACTACGCAATCGGGAAAGAAAAAAGCATTTCCACATCAGTCACCATTCTTGCTATCATCCCGAGTTCTCAGATAGGTCTGTAAAATCTATTATTTTATTGTTTATTATTATACAATTGTAAGCGTGAATATTTGTAAAATATTCTGCTGTATTTTACATATTTTGTTTCTTTTGCATCCCGTGATGCTTCTACCGGAGTTTTAAGCCTATGTTTCGCCGTAGTTAGAGTTCGTAAGTATATATTCTGCATTGTCTTGCATGAGGTCCATTTTGAGCGAACCTAAACTGGCGACTCCGCAATCCAATGAGTTCACGTTAAATTGGTTGTTTCGCAGAATATCTGATTGACGCAATACTTCGACCTCATCCAGCTTCCACCCACCGTCCACTTCGCTCTTTCAATCGATTGGTTCTCCGTTCTAGCTTATTCCCTTTGCTATTCCTTTTGCTTCAATTACTCTCTCTCTCTCTGTGTCTCTGTCTCTCGGTCTCTGTCTCTCTGTCTCTCTCTGTCTCTCTGTCTCTGTCTGTCTCTGTCTGTCTCTCTCTTTCTGTCTGCCTCTGTCTCTGTCTCTCTCTCTGTCTGTCTCTGTCTCTGTCTCTCTGTCTTTCTGTCTCTCTCTCTGTCTGTCTCTGTCTCTGTCTCTGTCTCTCTGTCTGTCTCTGTCTCTGTCTCTGTCTCTCTGTCTGTCTCTGTCTCTCTCTCTGTATTACACTTTCTCCTTCTGTAAGCCATATAATTCTATCTGGCAGTCTTATATAATCTGCTTTTTTCAAAGCGTGGAACTTGTGCGGCTGAAAGTTCTGCTTAAAAGCGAAAATACATTTTATTATGTGTTTAGAAACGACACTAACTTTAACTCAGTCACTAACCGACCCTCACGATGCCTACTAATCTGAGCCTAAACGATCATTGCGACGCATATATTACAAATTTGAGGTATTTTTAACAGTGCGCATGCGAAATTGGTGGCGCAGAGACCTTCACGCGATAAATTTTGTATGGGTTCGGCCATAGAATTAAAATTTTCGTTTGTTTTTGGTCGAAGTTTGGACCACAGAATATTTATCCTTTCTCAAACCATATTTCTTGTCGCTTGGCCTTGCGGATTGGCAGTGCTTCTAAGTGATTGATCCTACTACATGTAGAAAGCATATAGATGCCTAAATGCAATACAATAATTATAGTTTAAAAATTGAATTTCCTTAAGCGACTTGAATTTTGAACTGATTCACGACATTCTTATTATTTTAAGTAGAGAATTGGCTTAGACAATTTCATTGATTGAAATCTGCATAATTTATAATGAAGCCTGTTTTCTTTCCGTGGATAGTTCTGAGTAAAATCTGTATTACATCCGAGTAAACCAGTGCTCGGCGGACCGACGTCAAATTGGCGTCTTCTTCATCGGCAACTCATCGTTGCGCGGCATTTCGTAGGGTGCTCGTAGGTTTAGCTTTCAACCCGACGAGAGGGACTCTGCCTGAAAATTCCTGCTCCGTTGGCAGTGCGGGAGGCAGCGGCCTGCTTGAGTTAGATCACGTGGCCGAGCGATAGCGAATCATCTGCGGGCTAATGGCCGGTCATTCTAAATTGATGCCATGCGTGATCGTTCTTTTGTGAAGTAGCGCTGAATGAGGTATGCACATCGCTGTCTTATATTTATCACTAAAACGTTACAACTGCTATAGCAGCGTTACGTTGGGCCTGATTAAACGTTATTTTGATCGTATATCCTTAATCCTTTGCGTAATATTCTTAGGCGTAATATTCATTACCAATCACATCAGGCAATCTTCGCAAACATTATCTGGGGTAGCACTAAACACCGAAAAGACACAGAAAAGGCTGAAAGATACCGAAAAGAATTCAATCAATCAATGTGAAATCAATCAATCAATGTGAACTTAATAAGCGCCCCTTCAAAATACCTACTCGCAGGCGTTCCTGGACTGACAACGGCTGAAAATACGGATTTAAATGTGGAGCAAAATGCAAGCGGGGCATTTCTAGGCAGGAGGCATAGCTCTTGGTGAAGCCCATTCCAGAAGGTCGGGCCCAACGCTGGAAAAGCCCGATATTGCATCATAGTGGAATTATCATGCTTTTTGATGTTACTGGCTAGCATTTTTATTTGAATCCCTGTTCTCTTAGTAGCCACTAAGACCAGCAGATCATTAAGGTAAAAATCATCCAAGCACCACCTAGCTATTGTATGGTATATTTTCATTGATTAGCGCTAGTTGACATGATGTCACTAATTCACGAGTCTTAATAGTTATCCATATCCGTGAATTAGTTACAAATTATCTGAGGAGCCCAAGCATAGGAATTGGTTAAGGAAAGGCATACTACCATTTGGATTCTCTTGGTGAAAAAAATACAGAACCATGTGCTGCCACATGACTACGTAACAGGTCACATGCTCCTACGCACGATTCAGGACCTCACAAATATGTCCCGTGCCGTGGTCCCCACAACGGGGCTGGCTATGGATTAGCATTTATGATTCGTGAATTTGTGCTGCCTTCTACATGCTGTTTTCTTTTTTTGTTTTGTCTGTAGGCCTATAGCTAAGTATTCGCATAGCATGGCTTGCAAAGAGTCTCTGAGAAGCAAGAAGCTGACTGTTCCGAATGCCCACAGACCTGTTCCCTCCAACAAACAGAGAGAACACGGGGCTGCAAACGACACACGTACCTGGTGCATCCAAAAGAAAGGATAGGAACCAGAACGAAAATGGCATCTTCGACCTCCAAGCGTCCGTAATCAACGCTGTGTGACGGGCCTACCTTTCCATCAGCAGTGTTCAACACTATGGTCAAAAGCTCCAGCAACTCCTCCATGCCTGTAAATTAAGAACTGGAGTCGCTTGTGAGGAGTCAAATTGAGACGCTTCTCACGAAAGTGCCCCTCCTCAGAATTGCTACAGGGAAGAGTTCATGCTCATCGAACAAGTCAAGATTGAGAACGCTTTGAACTCATAATATCTGCATAAATATAAAGAACATTATAAACTGCCACATTGCCCTAGGTAGCTGTACCAGAGTGCCCTTGTGAGTTAATTGCTGTGATATATGCATACTTTGTAAGTTAAAGCACAGCCTTTATTTCAATGCCTGCACTAGGCTTATCCTGCAGAACAAATATATTCAAATTGAATCTGTGCAAACGCGTGTATTTATGTACCAATATGATAAGAATTTCCTCCAATGTCAAGGTAAATTGAGACAGTCCCAACTGGGTTCTTATTGCTTCCAATGTGTTATTTTATTGATGCCTGTTTATTATGATTATTACCTGTTATATCTGAAGATTAGACTACTATTGAAACAATAAAATGGAATTGAAACTGAGTTGTATATAAAGTTAAAATGACATATTATAGATTTCTATGTTCTACTTCAACATTACAAACTATCATTGTGTGCATAAAGATGATGAACATTAGATTGTGACTAGGCCTACTATAAATAACACATACCTGCCCCAACAGCTGTGGCCAAGATGTGATTAGAGTAGACCCAAATCTGCTTAGAGCAAAGCATTGGAGAAGTCCTTTACCTCTAGTTTTCTGTTTGGGGTTTTCTGGTTTTCTTGAACCCCATAAATTGCATTTTATGTACTGATACATTTATTAAACTGATGTTGAATAAAGACTGAGTGAGAGCTAAATCTACCTTTTCACAAAAGTCTTCATCTGAGCCCAAACACTATAATGATATTGTCTATAATCATTGTAGGCCTCTTCATTTGTAACAGTGGACAATTTGACTGATAAAGCAATCGGGTACCATGCATTGGGCACGGTAACTGACTGAAGCACTGGCTTGATATTTGAACTGATGTCGAACCGACGTGAAATATTGACGTCTAACCGACGTGAATTAAAGACGTCGGATTGACGTCTGAAAACGCCGTCGGCCCGACGTAGGTTTCCGACCGACGGCGTTTTCCGACGTTGGACCGACGTGTATTAGAGACGTCGGAAACGTACGTCAGCCGACGTCTGAAAAACTCGCCGGATATCTGAGCACCCGCTGAGCGGCAAGACGTCGGTCAGACGTCGGATACTGATGAGTTTGTGGACGTGTTACCGACGTCGACCTGCTGTGGGTGGTTATCTGGGATATGTTTCTGTTTATAGGTTTATCTACCGCTCAAATAATTACGATTGTCACTGGTTTAATATGTGGCCTTTTTATTTCGATGATGTTCGCTGGAGCCATTTGGAAACTCAAAGGTGGGTTTGAATGCGCGTTAAAAATTATAATGGTTTAATCACTTCAGTTAATTGTTCGATTCAGTGGCGTAGCTAGAGTAAACGTCACCCGGGGCGGTCCGTTCAAATGTCACCCCAGTGACCCCACACGACCCTATGCTGAATGGTTAGGTGTAGCAAAATTTTCATACATACTCTACCTCTAGGCTCTACTTTACTCTACTGACCGGTACGTTACTGCTTACATGTATGATCCAAGACAAAATCCGAATCCAATACCACAAAACAAATAGTTCAAATCCAAAGATTTTTAAAAAGTTCTTTTGTTTATATTTTACTTTCTGTTTTTTAGTCCTATAAATTTTACGAAAATTTCATAAATGTCCATTGTAGTTTGTAAATGGTAAACAACTGCTTTGTCAACTGTACATCCTTGCATCTTGCGGACTGTACATGCCCAGCATAATATCAATGGAAGCTGTCTTCTTTCGACAGCTTCCATTGATATTATGCTGTCGTCGACGTTCTTTCATATAATTCGACAAAGCCATGGTCGTCATTTATTTCGAACATTGTTCGAAATAAATTATAAGAAAAATATAAGAAAAATGACTCACCAAAAGAGCTGTACTCGCTCAGACAATATTTTCGACGGTTAATAGATTCAAATTCGAAATATGTGACGTCATAACGGTCACATTTCCTGTGTTGGTTGGGTTTTTTTTCACAATTCTATTTTCAGACTATTTTCGCACCTTAGCCTGGCTGAAAAATTTTGTTGGAGGTGACATAGTGTCACCCTCCATATGCTGTCACCCGGGGCGGTCCGTCCCCCTCGCCCTCCCTTAGCTACGCCACTGGTTCGATTGCAGCTAGAGTTGTATTCGCTCTGCTGTATTGGTTACCGTGCATCCACTAACCATAATTTATCTAACAACATACACGCAGGCCCGTCGAGAGGAAAGTGGGGACCGGGTACAATCTGAATCTTTGAGTATGTATGAAAGATTGATGGACAGTATACTGTAATACTTATATTTAGTACTAGAACATGTTGCAAAATTCCACGCACTGAACCCACATGACGCAGTTGTTGAAACAGTTTTACTTGTAAAGTCTGCAAGGGATGAGTTCAGAGATGGAATATTTTATGGAATTATTCATTCCGTTGTAACCGGACTTAAAAAGTTTTGATGCAGTGTTTAATAAACGAGGTTGACTCATTAAAATCCGAAAAATATGGCCCAAAATTACTCAACCTTTTCAGTTGTTAAAGAAACTGCAAATTATTTCCCTACTAAATCTCTTGTCCAATTTAATTGTTGCCATGAAGATTTTATTTGCTTCCAGCTTGCAAGTGCAGAGAGATCATTCAGTGTATTAAAACTATCAGCGGGCAACAATGTGTCAAAACAGAGTTGAATGGATTGTCAATACTTGCCATTGACGCGGAGTAGGCCAAAACTTTAGATTTTGATTCAATTATTGATTCTTTTGCTAGCAAAAACTCCAGAAAAGCCCTTTTAAGAATTAATTGAAAATGTTAAAGTAGAAATTTTAAAGAAATAGAAATATAGTTATTAAAAGCAAATATGCTTTGTTAATAAATTTGTTAACAATTACAGCAAATTTTTTACAAATAATCAAAGGGTGGGGCCCTATTTGGGGGGCGTTGGCCTGGGTCATTTGTCCCTTTTCACCCTCTCAGTGAGGATGCATACAAGTATACTAAAGTAAGACCAGTAAATGATTTACCAAAACAGGAAATTCATGTATAAATACACCTACAGGCAGTTATCTTTAATACTCGACGACTACTTCTCATTTCTTACTTCTCGTCTGAAATAAATTACAATAGTTGGTAATCCTAATATAACTAACTGTACACCAATCTCCATTTAACACTAGAATGTTCTCGATAAAATATGCTGACCCGAAAGTATGGCACGCCATTCAGGATGAATTGTGTTCGATGCGCAACCTCTCTTATTATTTATAAATAAAGTTGCGAGAATAGTTATTATTTTGATCAATCAATCACTTGTCTAATATGATTTTGATTGCATATAATAGCTAACGAATAAAGTTCTTACTACATGCAGATGAAACTATTCATCAATTGCAAGTGTGACCTTGCTTACAGGACATGTGTCCAACTTGCACCTATTCATCCGGTGTTTATTATATTAGGATCCCTAAAGAACACTTTGAAGAACACTTGGATTTGGAAATGGTTTCATTGGCCGACAACTTCTATTAAAATTGTTTATTTTGGTCGAACAAGTCCAGTTTTGCTAACAACACTATATTATTCACTAGCAATCTCAATAGCTTTTGACCTTCAGTTGTACAGCTGAGTGACAAGTTCACGTTTTAAGGATATACATGAGGGATATGCTAGTTGTAAATGTTGTAATTATGGTCATAAGTGAGCTTTACAAACGACATGTTTGATTTGTGATTGCTCCTACTGGTCTCACTTTAATAGAATACTTCCCAGATTAATCCATTCAGTGAATGAAGATCGTTAGATTCAACAGACAAGTGTCAAGATATGTAGAAGAACACATACTTCATTAATAAAAAGTGATTATTCTTTATATTGGAAATTTATTTTGTGTCGCATTAGTCCGATTATGTCGAGATGCCACGATGCCACAGCATGCCGTAACTACAGAACAGGAAAATGCAGGTGGGCCTAATCATTTTAACTCAAGAAACTATAATTTTTTATGTACCACTGATGACATTGCTGCTGCTGCCGCCACCACCGCCACCAACACCACTAACATCACTATCACCAATACCACCACCATTGCCACCATTGCCACCACTTCTACTACGGACTCTAGAGACAACGCGTAGGCCTACATTGCCGTTATTATCTGTTGTCTTTTAATAAGTGACCAAATTTTAATTCTAGATTTTTTCAGTTGAATCAGTGTCCTTCCGGCCAGCGAAAACTTGTCAAAAGACTACATGTTTTGAGAATAAAGTGCAATAGTGAAATCAAAATTGCCGTGCAAGCAGCATGAGAGTCAGTTCAAAATCCTCACTATCCTAGGGTTGTTTTTGGAAATGACGATTAAGATTAGGACTGGGTGCTGACATAATGCACCACACGACGTTTACGTCGTTTAGTTTTGTCAGCAATTTATGGGCATGGTTCTAAAGAATGCGTCCTGACTATCCTCCGGTTTTTCACTCAGACCGTCCTTTGCTGGAATATTTTGTCAGTGGTCCACCATTAATAAACCCTGACACCTCTATTTATAGTTGATAAATTGCGGTATTTGCAGGTTTACTTAAGATTAAACATCGATGACCCAATTTGGATTGCTTGAATGTGAAACAGCTTGGCAGCTTCCCTTTACTTCTACGCTGTAAATAGATTTTAGCAGCTATATGTCTGGATTCCACTAAACTATTTGCACGATTTTTACTTGCAGACCAACATTTATCGTCTTACGAGAGTATTGAGATCATTGAAACCCAAGTCGATATCGAAAACATTGGCCTACAAGTAAACAGACCACTTCCGTCTGAGATCCAATATAGATCACAGTATTTCAACAACACCAGCCAGCCCAATGCAGAGCACCAAGCTCCTCCATTTGATCAGCATATGATCCCCTTACAAGATCGCACATACTACACTTCACTCGGGTATCAATCAAGACCTCTTCCTGCCATATACGAGCGCATGAATATCCAAGAACCAGTGGTACAGGAAGCAAGTTCACACTCGAACGAGTACACATCACATAAGTCCTCCTCGATTGACATAGACGTTGGTATTTACCAGAATCCGGATCACGGACCTTATGTCAATGCTGGCTCTATTAAGCTGGTTACAAACGTGCGCGAATTTTAACAATCATGCTAAGGAGTTAATAACATTCGCTTCATGTAGAAATAAGAACAATGTAAGTATTCAGACTATTTATTTAACCATGGCACTAAGAATTTATAATGACACTCGGTTATCCACGCTGTAATCTTCGTTTGGCGTCTTGATTTGAACTGGATGAATTCTCACTTTACACGCACTGCAAAGAGGAAACGGAATTAATTTCAATGACTTTTCCACCATGTGGAACCAACTTCTTTCGCAGATGTGTGTATGTATGTGTGAGTATGTGTGTATGTTTAATGTGGCGTTGCATGGACCTTTCACAAGCATTTTAAACTGTTGTTGGGCAGGAAATGACTATGGACTATGAGCACAATGTAGGTATTATAAGTGGTTTAATAAATTTAAATAAAATAATAAAAACTGACTTAATAAATATCTTTTATGTTTATAAAAAGAAGTCAACAAACATTTTATATGAAATTTCGTTTGTTGCATTAATATTTATATTTTTTGCAGTATAATTATTACAGCTGAGATGGCTACAGCATCACATGATCATCGCAAAGTCAACAATAAATGTGTCGTTCAAACGGAAAACCATTTTCTGAAATTGATGTGAAAGTAAAACGACGACTACGCGGATTCCCAGTAACCAATTAGGCTATTTGCATATCATATCCGAGTATTAGATTACTTGGGTAAAAATTACTTTGTCTGTCATTCATGAATGGGACAAATGCCTTGTTTTATTGATGCGACTTGCTCTAAACGCCAACTAAATACTATTGTATTGCATATAAATATTTATGTGGTGCCGCTCAAATCAGTTTCAATTCAGATTTCAATGCGAAAACGCCGAAAGTAGAAGAATGTTTGGGGGGAAAATGGTACAGGAAGAGTCTAATCAGAGCCGGCCTTAGCCTCCTTGGCGCCCTCGGTCGGAGTTTTTGAGGCGTCCCTTTCAAAATGAGAAATTTGAACTATTTAATTGATTGCTAGTACACAAAAACACATCGATTTATTATGTTCAGATTCCAGAGAGAAAACATAGAATGTTTTGATTCAAGAATTTAAAAAAATACAGATTAATACATAGAACACATTCAACACGAACAAGAACACAAATAACTTTAATTAATAATTTTAATCATAGCCTGACAGAAAAGTCTAGATTTTGGACGATATCATTTTCAATGGGTATAAATTCTAAACTGGAAACTATGTCTAGTGCCATTGTAGACCTAAAATAGGTCTTGATTAATTTCAGTTTAGAAAAACTACTTTCTCCACGTGCTATATTTGCAGGAATTGCTAGTAAAATTTGCATACCAACCGATATATTCCGACATAACTTTTGAATAGTATGCTGTTGCATAAATTTTTGCACAATTTGCGGAATGATTTTATCTTGAATGGTATCAGAAAGTAAAGTTTTGATACTGATTAGTTCATCAGCGCCTTAATTCATCGAGGTTGGTTGTGTCGTACTGTTGAACCTGAAGCAGAAGCAACAGATAGTTCTCCTGGTTAGGTCTGTGTGTGTGACTGTCTTGCTTTTCTGTGTAACAAATTTGTCAGTGCTCATAAACTATTTATTACAGTCAAACTGCTTCTCTTTCTCTGTCATTAGTTTCTGTATTTGCAGCCAGGCGTCTTTTTAACATTTTAATTTTCCTCGTACATTAACTTTTTTATGTAAATTAATATATAGGGCATATTAGAAGTAAAATTATATTGATAAGTTTGATTTCTTAATTGTGTTATTTGTTTCAAAAATGAAGAACGCCATTTGATACGTTTATTAGTGACGTAAATTAGCTGAAAGCTTGAAAGTAGAGAGACAACGTAAGAGAAATAATAAAATTAAGGAAAATAAGACATAGAAAAAAATGGTATTAACAACTATGAAATGAAAATATAACTAAAATATAAAAGTGGACCCTTTTTGCGCCCTAAATTATCGGCGCCCCAATTTGTCGGCGCCCCAACTTGCCGACGCCCTAGAGCGGTGCCCGACCTCGCCACCCCCAAAAGCCGGCTGTGGGAAGAGACCTCGAAAGAGTGGCAACTCGTAGGGATGAGAGATGGAAGTTTCAACGTTTGAATAAAAACAATCTGAAACAGAAACAATTAGAGTTTTGCTTTCTCGTTTGACTGCTGACAGATGAGAAAACGACACTGAGAGGCAATTTCTTAAAGTGCAAACCGTTTGGTCAACTTCACAATTGCTGTTCAATTGTCGCATCAATAGACATTTTTACGTTTTTAGCATTTAATCAAAACACTGGATAACAAAGGTTTCAAGGTCAGAGGGAAATGAAAACTTTTAACTTTAATTTGTGCATTTTGTCATGCTGATCACGACAAATGACCTTGAAATAATCCTTTCAGACAAAAACTTTTATTTCATAGAGCCATCTAGTGATTGAAATTAAAAGATTACAGTTCTGACACGAACGCGTCGGTTACAAGTGTGTAAACGTCACTACTTAAATCACAGATCCCAATAAATAACCACCTCGACTCCATCCTTCGATCACGGCTGCCCCCCATTCTAATTGCACTCCACCTCTCAGTGGCTCTCACTTCCACTACCGCTGCCCCTTCCCTTTTTCGAATTCTTGTCTTTCTCCTCCTTCACCTGCTTCTCCACATCCTCCTTCGCCTCTTCTTGTTCCTTCTCCGCTTCTACCACAACCCTTCTCACTGTGTCATTAGGTAGAAAAAACCACGGACGGTCATGTCTATGTTATCGGATCAGTAATGTTGATGATGACGAACTTGGCAGGCATAAAGGCTACAAATTTAATTAAGAGAAACCGCACATGTTGTGCAGTTGGTTCAATGAAGAATATACTTACTTACTTACTTATAGAGGCCTCTTGCAAAACTTGCTACAATATAAAATATATAACAAAGCAAATATGCTGAGTAATTTTTACTCTAGAATTGACAATTTAGATCTTAATTTCTCAAATTATTCATCAATCCACACTAGCCTAAATATTATTAGTTATCAATTAGGTGTCGGTCGTTATTAGACTAACACGCTAAGCAAATACAAGCCAGGATGCTTAGCTGATTAGGCCTATATTATCTCCCTATACCTACACCATGAAATCAGCCAAGGACAAATTATGAATAGAACAGAAAGCGGATTCTTAACCAATGAGCCTCGGAAAAAAATATAGAGATATCTGCAAGCGTTAATAATTTATATTTACAGTGTGAACAGCAATTATTTGATGCAAATAAGATTTTTAAATATATCAGGCAGATTTTCTTCAAATTCTTGTTAACAGTTACAGGTTTAGACGTCATGACAGTGTTCCTTATTTATGCTTTTCTTGCCATCGGAGGTGCGCGTTATGTCAATCAGCTTCTAATAAGATTTCTGCCTCATTGAAAGCCGTCTACGCTTGCCTGTGTGGCCTTACAAGTTATTTACAAATCATAATTTTTTCACCTGCTAGCAAAAGGAGCTAATAAATGGATTATTCTCTTATATGTCAATTATTTTTCTCTTGAATCGTATCTTTATTGAACGCAGAAAGTAGCTTATGCTATCAATAGTGACAGTAGCCTATATAGAGATCCTCCTGACTTACAACACATAATTTAATATCTAGGCCTACTGCCTACAGGAGATGGAAAAAGTTTTGGACTAAACCATAATTATATTATGCTTCCCTCTGCTTGAATAAACATGCACGACATAGAAACGTATTTAGATAAATTCAACGCCTTTTTGGCACACGATACGGAAAATTTAGCTCCCAAAAGCTGAGTTAAGTTCTTTATCACGGTGTGTTGGTGGATATGAAATTGGCATTATGATGTTGCTGCATGCATAAGATATATTGCAGGTCAATAATACAAATGAACGAGAGCCAGTTCACGTAGGTACAGGAATATAAATGATATCGATAATTAGATTTTAGCTAATAGAACATAGGTAGCATAACTTAATAATACACCCAAAAAGTGCTAGGCGATAATTAGTTTGTTGAATGGGTTAATAGCCTACATGTAGCTTATTCGTAAAGATGAACAAAACAGTTAATTTAATGATGTATAAATGTATTCTGTCCAAAACATGAATACATGACTAAATGCATAGTATGAATTTACGCAAATGGAAATGTAACGAATTCATGCCACATGTTAGACCTGTCAGAACTCGTGTCATGCTATGTAATGTTCCACATTGCTTATTCCAGGCGGCACAGTGTATTGCTGCACTCCTCGTAATACTGTTGCCATAGTTGACAATCCATTGGTCATCCTTTGCAAGGCTACTTCCAACCAAACATCGATACTCTGGACATTTCGAAGATTTGGTGGAGTAGGAGAGAAACTGATTTCGAACGGAACATTTATCCATAAACCAGGTTTCAGTGTTAACAACACGGAAGATGGACAATTCAGTCTTGTGAAAGCCAACACGCAACTACACGACGCTGGTTCCTACCAATGCTTGGGACTTCAGATTGGACAAATTAAACAGATCGCTGTTGCCCAGATTGCTGTTCTTTGTAAGTCACTGCATTGCTTCAGATTAAATACTTTACACACAATACACAAAATTTAGACCATATCTGACTATAGGCCCTACTGTTCTTTGATTATTTCCCCGAGGTACATATGCAACAGATTGAAGTAGGCCTAATAACGATATAATTATATAGAGTACAAACTCACACGCGAAATAAAATGTGCCGCTGTGCAAGAGATCTATAAATTTAATTTATTTAAAATTGAGTTCATAATTGCTTCATGCTGTTTTATTAGATTGTTGAAATTACAGATATCTATACAATAAATCGTAGCGATAAAGTTGCACACATGCTTGTCCAACTTTTTATATCTATTTTCACATTTCAATATGCAGTGTCGCCTCCTGAATGCGGCACCAATGTCAGCAACGAAGACTCATCCGTTGTTGAAAATGATTTCCTGAGCTTATGGTGTCAGCTCAACTACATTGGTCGAATGGTTCCTATCTTTCAATGGTCCAGAACCGATGGAAGAAATGTGACAGTTCAATACATCGACATCACTGGTGAATTGTACAATGGTGTGACTTCCAGAATGACCGAACTCATGACATCAGAAGATAATGATGTTCGCTATGAATGCAAGATAAGTTTTGACCAACCACCGTTGACAGAGTCACAGCCGGGTGTTACACAAGCGACGAATGCTCCAGATTATATGGAGAGTTGGTACTACATCTCCAAAGTGTTATGTTAGTGTAACATTACAACAACCATATTTCAATTTCATTACAATGCGTCGCAGTAGGTCTAAGCGATTATGAAAACACGCTTTCTAATATTCACTCAGTTGCCAATCGACCATAACCTGATTTAATTTCTATGAACTATTTATACTATGTAATAAATAATCATTGGCGGAATGCCACTTTGAATCCCACAGAAAGACAAGTCTTGTTGAAATTTCATAAGAGGTATTGAGAAAACGAAGATCATGCTAACTAGTGATTCGCTACGAACTTAAGAAATTTTCTTCAAAGTGCATTAAAAAATTAGTTCTTCAGTGAATAATGACTGTAGTAAATTCTATTTAGATTCACCACGTAACATTTCAATTCGACCACTGATGAATAACTACAGTCCTGGAGATGTTCTGTTGTGTTCAGCGGACGGAAATCCCTCTCCAACCTATGAATGGATAGAATTATCTGATCCCAATACCATCACCAAAGGACCAGAACTGAAGATCAGTAAAACATTGATTGGTTCTCAACAATTCACTTATAACTGCACCGCGACAAACAGAGTGTTAACCAGCGATCTGACCATCTACAAAACAATCAGTTTCAATGTAATCGCTGGAAATCAGTCAGATGTGACTCCTCCAGCCCCACGTAATTTTATAAAATATAATTTCAATCGAGTGTATCCAGTGTTTAATATATTTACTCTAACATAGCAACACACAGTAAAACAACACAATGATACGACTTACTTGCAACTTAACACAATGTAGAACGACATAAAATAAAATTGTCTACCGTATTAAGGCATTTGAGCAAATAATATAAAAGGGGGTTCACTTAGAAAAGGTCGTAATAAGATGAAGAAGTTCATGTTTAAATTTTTTGGGTGACATTATAATCTGGTAGACGATTATTGTGCACTGTTTGCATGTGTTCATTATTATATGTTTACACTATTATATATAGATATATATATATCTGTATGCTACCTACATAATTTTCTAAGTGATCCTTCTTGGTGTGGCACAGTGGCCGATTGATTAGAGCGGTCAGCCCGTAACGTTCAGTGTGCGCTGAGCGAGTGGGTTCGACCCTCGTCCGGGAGTCACTGTGTAGTGACCGTGAGCAAGTCCTTCACGCACAATTGCTCTGCAGTAGAACTGCAATTGCGCTTCTGAGCAAAAAATGTTGGAAGAAGGGTGGTATCAAATTTCGGAAATAATAATAATAAGCTTCTATATGCAACATACACATGTATAGCTGCATACATATTACATATGCATATAGGTATGCATATTACAGTAGCCCATGTAGGTATGAATGTGTGTAGGTACATATGTAAGTAGGTTGTTAAGTAGACTTTATATAGGCCCTATATTATAATATGAACGTGTGTATGTGTGTAAGTGTGCATGCATGTTTGAATACAGGTATCTATGCATGTGCGTGTGAATTTGCATTTACTTAGGTATGTGTGCATATATACATATATATCAGACAGAGGTGTAACCAGCGGGGAGCAGGGGGGCACCGGCCCGCCCAGTTTCAAAACTGGGCGGGCAAAGCCCCCCCAGTTTTAGTGCTCAGTCCCCCCCCCATGTGCCCTCCCAAATCGGTTCTGTTTATGTTTATCCAATGGATTTTTAAGATTACTTTTATCAAGATAATTTGTGCCCCCATTTTTCAAATTTCTGGGAGGACAAAATTCAAAAAGTGGAAGGGCAAAAAATATTTTTTAAAGTATGCTCCCCACTTTTCAAAACCTTGTTCCACCTCTGATATCAGATCAAAATATATATAAATGTATATATATAAACTTTGATCCTCGTGTACTCATATTATTTCGTTTTCAGCATCGAATACAAGCACGCTCCAAACTATTATACTGACTGAATGTATGACGGCTGGAGCGTTTGCAACCATTCTCCTCGTTTGTTGGCTCGTTTACAGATTGAGAAATAAAGGTA
Source organism: Bimastos eiseni (assembly GCA_959347315.1). Lineage (NCBI taxonomy): Eukaryota > Metazoa > Annelida > Clitellata > Crassiclitellata > Lumbricidae > Bimastos > Bimastos eiseni. Next base: position 3,484,212 of record OY365810.1, on the reverse strand, counting down.
GGAGATCGCAATTACAGTAGTCTTCTAATGCCATTAGTTTTGCATAATATGATGGTAATTGTGGCTTGGGTTCGACAGATGCGTCCAGGCTGTGTTGCCGAGTTTTGGATCTAGTTTTTGGTCACAATGAGACGCTTGATCCGATTTCATAAAGGGAGACGAAGATGCACACGTGAATGGCATGCACACATATGCATTCAATCGTGTATATCCGAGACAGAGTAGAAGAGACAGAGAGACAGACAAAGAGAGACAAAGCGACAGAAACAGAGTGACGCACATGCATATGGATACACAGACACATAGAGGGGATGACGCAGAGAGAGACTAAACTTCACCATTATTATTATTATTATTATTATTATTATTATTAATATTGTTATTATTTTTATTATTATTATTTTTATTATTATTATTTTTATTATTATTTTTATTATTATTAATATTATTATTATTATTATTATTATTATTATTATTATTAATATTGTTATTATTTTTATTATTATTATTTTTATTATTATTATTTTTATTATTATTTTTATTATTATTAATATTATTATTATTATTATTATTATTATTATTATTATTATTATTATTATTATTATTATGCTGTTATCGCCCATGATGAGCTAATGGAGTGTTGGCAATGTCCCGAAGAGGCAGACTGCGTTCCCACGCTGAAGAACAACTGAGATACGTTGGAACAGAAATGACGTCTCCATTGGATCGTGGGTTGCAGCACTCGTTCGACTACCCAACTCTGAGATGAACTCCAGTCCTTCCCTGCTCCAAGCGCCGCCGGATTCCAAGGAGAGGGCTACGAAGTCGTGGGTGTTGGTTATGGTGGAATACTTGGCCCTCTTCGTCTTAGCTGCGCGTTCGGCTGCTTCGCCAGCTCTGATAGATGTGTCGACAAGATGTGACTTGACGTAGGTGTCGGGCACTGTCACATCCCATGCCAGACATCGACCACGTGTCCAAGGAATGAGCGTGACGCCGTCCGGTCGCTTTCCATCTTCTCTTAGCAAGCCGAGAGGTTCCTTTTGCGCTGGAATCTTCGCCCTGCCAAGAGCTCTCCAGATGACATCGTTCAACATGCTATGTCGTTGATGTTTTCCGCTGCCTCTTCTACAAATTAGTCCATGGAGCCCTTTTGCGTCGACGCTCTCTTGACATTGGTGACACAAATGTGGCTCGCAGAGCGTCGTTCCTAGCATTATTATTATTATTATTATTATTATTATTATTATTATTTTTATTATTATTATTATTGTTAATATTTTTTTAAATTTTTATTATTATTATTATTATTATTATTATTATTTTTATTTTTATTATTATTATTTTTATTATTATTTTTATTTTTATTATTATTAATATTATTATTATTATTATTATTATTATTATTATTATTATTGCCTGAAGACACTGACTGCAACTCAGTTTCCACAGAGCTTTGATCGAAAGACATAACACTAACAGGATTGACCAAGAGAAATAGACGAATGAAGAGAGAGAAAGACAGAGACAGTTATTAAACAATCAGATATGCGAGCCAGACAATGTTATTTATACTCTTGCTAAGACCGGCCAGTGATATAATTATGTGGCCGCTAATCTTAATAATTGTCTGAAGTGAGTAGCTTAACGCTAGACACTGTCGAGTGATAAGCGTTCTTTGTGTCCATTAGTGCATACTGTCGCGAATCCCTATAAAAATAAACGAATTAATCTCTTCCAGGCGTCTTCAATCATCATGTGGTAGAAATTCAACCTGGCTGTTATCAGCCCTTCATCCGCTACACAAGCATGCAAAGTTGCAAACGTGTACATGATTACACATATATAGACATACACTTATCTTTTTATATGCACTCATACGCATTTGCATATTTAAATACAATCATACATATGCAGACATTTAGCTATCGTAATAGTTATCTCCAAACTTTTAAAGGAGGGCACCAGCTCAATTAAGAGTGCTGTGTTGTATCAGATGGGTTGTTCAAGAGGAAGGTCAGAGTTCGGAATATGTATATAGACTTTAACATGCATAGATACTTATCTACACAGATGTATGCGAGTATGCATGTACCTTGTAGGCCTATTAATAGTGTGATAGCAATTAAGTACTGCTATAAGAGAAAGTAAAATTAGGTCGTCATTAGGTACGGGTATCTGACTACTCCAACCTAGAAAGAAAGTGAGATAAACTTCGGCTGAAGCTTATAATTTGCAGGGCGATAGCCATGATAATAATGAATTGTAGTTATTAGGTTTTCCATAATGATTACAAACTCACCATGTGGGTACACTGAATGGTTGGCTGTTTCCACCTTGGGCAACGTTTCGTCGGCCGGCATCTTTTGTTTCTTTTACTTTGTTTTCTCATCAAACTCTTTCACTTTGTTCACGACTCCGCATTTACTAAAAGTTGATAGAATGCGGTTATTAACATTAGCCCGGGACTAGTGGGAAAAACCGAGATGTTCAAAAGTAACTTAACTTTGATGAAATTTTCCGCAATTGACATGCGCGTTGCTTGTGACAACGGTATAACATTCTCAATATGTACGTCGAACGCCTTATTACCTAACTCTTGATGCTGTTCTGCTTTTTGAGCAGTGAATGGTTATAATTACTTATTAATACGGTTAGTTGCTCCAACATTATAGGTTTACATATAAAAAAGCAGTTCGATTTGTCAAACGCGGTGATTGCTAATTTCCATTCTGCAATTTAGAATAGTGCTTTTATAGCTTTTGAGAGTTTTAGAAATGTTTTTTCAGAAAAGCAGTCAATGAAAACAGATGACATAGGAAGTCAAAACTCAGCAACTTCTTACGCTGACATTGACGAAAACGCTGTTCAGAATCCTGTCTTTGACTCCACGAATTGCGACCAATCTGAAGCAACAACAACGATGACCATCTCCCGAGACATCGTTGTTGATCTTGTGCAACAGGAACAGCAACTGTACACTAAACTATCAGCTGATCGTCCTTTACCTGTTTCATCCACCTAAAACCCTTTGGGACAAATAGAGCCAGCAACTACTGATAGGCTCTACGATGGAGAGGTTCAGGTTGAAGTGGACTCTGTAAATGAAGACTAAGCATTATTAATGGTGCCAATTATGAATGGAATCTTTTGATTGTGTCTACGTGTTAGATAGATTTGAAACCGTTGCATCCGTTAAATTGGCCTTTATTTAGAATAGCTAAAGGTATATTCTTGATTGCTTGTCAAGTACACCGGGCATGGACTTCAGGATAGATTTCAAACCGCTGCATCCATTAAATTGGTCTTTATTTACGATAGAAGAGAAACTAGCTATGTAATGTTATGCATAGGCGAATAATGTCCTATGTTACCATGAAGGATACTTTATTTAATCACCAATGTGGTTTTCGCACGTCCTGTCCACATACATGGCCGTTTTGTAAATGTGTGACAAGATCTCAGAGGCTAGGGATAAAACTAGTTTCTCTATTGGAGTATTCTTTGACCTATCCAAGGCCTTTGGCACCATGAACCATGAAATCTTACTTTAAGACTAGAATATTATGGGATAAGGGGCATGCACCTGGCTTGGATTAGATATTGCTTAACAGACAGAAATCAATGTGCTCTCTTTAATTGACATATTTCAAACTTACTGGGTAAAAATTGTAGAGTCCCACAAGGCTCCATATTAGGCTCACTGCTTTTTCTGTTATATGTGAATCACATACATCTTGCCTCGTTAGCTCTGCAATTTATCATGTTCGCAAACGACACTAATGTATTCATATCGGAAAGCTCACTCATTGAACTGATTAATAAGCTTAATCTGGACACCATGTGACACAAATTGCACTTATATTGTTTTTTTTGACACGAGGACTTGCATTCATTTCTAATTTTCAAAATCACAGGCATTGATTTTGCCCCGCCTGTCTTCACCACAAACTATCTGCCCGAAGCATAAAGTTATGCATTAAAACTACTTGAACCAAAAATGGTGATGTAAACAATTAAATAGGAATGTTAATTAAACCGCATCAGATAGATCGCTAGGTACTGGCAAAACCTATACTACAGTTTGTGACAGTTATTTTGAGTTATATGTGCAAGGGAAACAATTCCCAAGCTTAACATTTTGCTTATGTAGGTGAACACAATAAGCGATGATAAAATAAGAAAAAAGTATAAAACTCACCTTTTGGTTAAAAATTATTGTTTTATTCAAACATATTTATTTATTAATATTCTGTGCAGGGCGTTTTGCCATGCTGATTTGTCGAATTGAGCTACTGCTAGAACCGTTTAGGTGGTTCGATAGTCCGTAGGTTCGATAGTTCGAGGATTCTATACTCCGACACTAATTTAACTAGAAACTGGATTAATTGATGAAAATAAAGTGTGTTAAACTGGGAGCTGGATTGATGTTAAAAAATCATGCCTAAATGGAAGCTGGAGGATTGGTGCAATACAGCTTCTTGCCAAAAAAATTCGTCTAATTAATCCAGCTATCATTAAAACTATGCAATCTTCGTTCTATCGAACCTTCCAACTATAGACTCATTTTCAGACCTTATGGTTGTGGAATCTGTGCTGAAACGTTTGAAGGCCTATCAGGATTATGCTATGTAGCATATACATGTATGCATGTAAAACAAGTTTCAATTTTGAAATTAGTTTGTACCATATTTATCTCGTTTTATTAAAGAAACATTTACTGAGGCTTTCCAATTTAATGGCATGATTTTATCTATGCAGGTCTAGATGTTTAAATGTCAGCAAGTTGCTTTTATGCGCATTTTACACTCTTTAATACTATTCTCTGAAAATATATTAAACTGTCAGACTATCAATTATTTTCTGGGTTAGTGACACGATCAATTTCATAATGAATAACCTAGGCCCCTTTAGCTTTAAGAATATAATTTTATGTTGATTAAAAACGTAATGTACTTGAACAACGAGTAGACATTTGAGTACGAGAAGATAATCAAAAGACTGGACATGAAAAACTGATGTAACTGATAAAAGTGAAAAACTGAAAAAAGTGTAAGCCTACGTTGAATTACGCGCAACAAGCTGGATAATAATTATTCAGGAATTACTGATATTTTCCGGTTCAACATTTTTCGTCATTGCCTCATTATAGATTTCATAAATCCGTCTTCTAATCAAGCAAAAATACGTTTCGTCAATCCATCTTCTATTTTATTAAAAATACACGAGAAAGGTCAACGTGAAGCATAGTATTCATATCTTTTAAACAAATAGGCCTATATTTCGGTCAGAGAATTTGTTACTTTACGCAATTTGTTTATTTTATTAGATACATCATAATGAAAAATTAGATACATCATAATGAAAACAAAGAAATACCTAAGGTAAACAGGATGGACGACAATCAGCATTTTTTTGATTTATTGGAGCATCCACGTGTTAGTAGAATAAGATAAATATTATTCATTGCTGCTACGCCTACATGCCTTTAGGCCTATATCGTAATCTAAATGCAACGAGAATGGGTGCTACGCAATATATACGTAGAAAATCTAAACAGTCACAAATACTGTTCACATGCAGCAAACCGCTCTATTAAGAATTTATTACAGGTGAAAGGTAAACTAACCCCCTCATAAGGGCTCTCAGAAAAGGGCGGTCCTCAAAAGGACGCGCAGATAAGGGCGCGCCTCATTTGGGCGACTGTCACAAAAGGGCGACACGTAAAAGAGGGTTATTGGTTACATGTTCTTTTCTGTATTGACTATTCATCTGAGAGAACATGTGAAACTCTATTTTAACTTGCGATTCAGCCTTCACGTTTCAATTGTCTGTCCATAGATCGTTCAATATGCTGGACACCCTTTAGCAGTTTGCATTTCAAACTGGAATCTAGAGTACGTATGAGACAATAATGTTGAAGCTGAGCGAGCATCTTCTGGTCGTAAACCTCCGAAAAACTGCACTCTGGGCTCTCAATACCACATAATGTGTCATAAAAATTAATTAGCTCAATTGACTTAGTGTTTCATGATGAAAATGAGCAAATCTTAGACTTGATTACAAAGGACTCAACATCGAAACTGAAGGCTTTCAAAACGAATTTAACACAGTTGCGCATAACGTGGCATTTGCAGTTTGCCTGTACAATATTGCTATTCTGATAGACTAAGGCGTGTTTACCGTAGTCAACGGCATATAAATATGCTGATGACTCTAAATATGCTGATGACTCTAAATATGCTGATGACTAAATATGCTGATGACTCTAAATATGCTGATGACTCTAAATATGCTGATGACTCTAAATATGCTGATGACTCTAAATATGCTGATGACTCTAAATATGCTGATGACTCTAAATATGCTGATGACTCTAAATATGCTGATGACTCTAAATATGCTGATGACTAAATATGCTGATGACTCTAAATATGCTGATGACTCTAAATATGCTGATGACTCTAAATATGCTGATGACTCTAAATATGCTGATGACTCTAAATATGCTGATGACTCTAAATATGCTGATGACTCTAAATATGCTGATGACTCTAAATATGCTGATGACTCTAAATATGCTGATGACTAAATATGCTGATGACTCTAAATATGCTGATGACTCTAAATATGCTGATGACTCTAAATATGCTGATGACTCTAAATATGCTGATGACTCTAAATATGCTGATGACTCTAAATATGCTGATGACTCTAAATATGCTGATGACTAAATATGCTGATGACTCTAAATATGCTGATGACTAAATATGCTGATGACTCTAAATATGCTGATGACTAAATATGCTGATGACTAAATATGCTGATGACTCTAAATATGCTGATGACTAAATATGCTGATGACTAAATATGCTGATGACTCTAAATATGCTGATGACTAAATATGCTGATGACTCTGCGCTGTACAACGAGACCGCGTTTAAGCTGAGCTCATTACTTACAATAAGATTTCAGTTATTGCTGACGTTGCTTGGATATGGATAACGTCATTAACGCATCATCTTTTGTAACAACTAACCTATTCTTGGATTCTGGGACAAAATAAGCATTGCCCGGGACACGGGATAGCCTATTTCGATTCCGGGCCTATCCCAGCCATTCCGGGATGGTTGGCAACCCACTTTCATCCCAAGAAGTGAATTTAATTTTGACACAAAATCTAAGTTAAATTCTATAAACATTCACTTTTGGCTTCATTACATATCGATTGACAAATGAAATTTTAGGTTAAAATTAAATTACTAAACAAAATAAACAAAATACATGTATATATTTAATGAGTTGCGAATTCTCATAGAGTTTTAGTTCACATGGTGGGCCATGAAAAAGTAACTCTCTAAGGTTTTTTGCTTCTATTTCGGCAAAAAGTAGAGATTATCCGAAATTTTCTTGCATGTATTTATGAAGAAAGTAAGTTTAGGCCAAAATAAATGGAAAAATGAACGGTCTCTCGTCTGATACGTCCTCACAAATCAATATCATGATCATTTATGGCAGTCTGTGCTGCCTGTTTTACGACATTATAATTTGACGATAAATAATATTAGTAAAATTAGCACTGAAGGCGGGTCAGATTGGGTCGAATCATGTACGTCATAGGTCGGGTCAGATATCTGGCTTAAGAAATTGGGTCGAATTGGGTCGGGTCTATTTTAATTGGTCGTGTTTGGTAGGGTCCTGAAAATTGGACCGAAGGTTAACTGTGGTTTGGGTATAGGAGCTCCTCGTGCATTGCTGCGATTATTATCACACAAAATAGGGCATTTGTATGTCGGAAGTTTGTCAGGCGCAACGAGTCCAATGTATAGGGCTGTACGCCTTATTGGAAAATTGATAGTAAGTAAACATTTCGATAAATTACAAGTTAAAATATAATAATAATATTTTGCAATTTTAACTTGTTAGTATGGCCGTATTATTAAGCTGCATGGGTAATAGGAACAGCATTTGAACTTCTAAATTAGACTTAAATTAAACATTTATCATTACATAGATGCAGTGAGCAAGATTGTTATGAAGCCACACTATTGCTTTGATTTAGTAGAGCATGTAAGCGAGTTTCTCGATGCAGATAAAGGTTTGCTCACAACGCGGGCCAGCCTACAAGACCGTCACCCTCAGCCCAATCCACCCAACCCCCATCACAAAATGGCCGATAGCATCTGTATGATTACGCCGATTAAAAATTCATCTTTATATACACTTATATACATTTATATACATTTATATATATTTATATACATTTATATACATTTATATATATTTATATACATTTATATATATTTATATACATTTATATATATTTATATACATTTGTATACATTTATATATATTTATATACATTTATATACATTTATATACATTTATATACATTTATATATATTTATATACATTTATATACATTTATATATATTTATATACATTTATATACGTTTATATATATTTATATATATTTATATATATTTATATACATTTATATATATTTAAATATATTTATATATATTTATATATATTTATATACATTTATATATATTTATATATATTTATATATATTTATATACATTTATGTACATTTATATACATTTATATATATTTATATATATTTATATACATTTATGTACATTTATGTACATTTATATACATTTATATACATTTATGTACTTGCACATTAACTTAAACCATTCTAACATAGCGGTCAATTGCGTCTGGTTGGAAAGGTTACCACTGGGTCACGAACAAGAGCACACGAAAATTCTCTATCTTTTACTGCTTTGTATATTTATTATGTTTATTGTATGTTTATTATGTTTCTTGTATGTTTATTATGTTTCTTGTATGTTTATTATGTTTCTTGTATATTTATTATGTTTCTTGTATGTTTATTATGTTTCTTGTATGTTTATTATGTTTCTTGTATGTTTATTGTGTTTATTATGTATGTATGTTTATTATTATATTATTCATTGTATGTTTTTTTTGTTTATATATATATATATTATTATATATATTATATATATATATATTGTATGTTTATTATGTTTATTTATTTTATTGTATGTTTGTTCATGCCTATAGGCCTAACGAAGAGAGTAAAATGAGAACAAAAATTTTGATGACAGCGAGATTCGAGTACAGCAAAAATGACGAATGATTATCGACTCTAATCTGCCCAAACGAATACTATTTAGACATAGTCAAAGTTTTCGATCGTCGCCTGATGTAGACCAACTGTAACAAACCTATAGAAGCAGCGACGGACTCTCTGGTGTGACCTCTTTCTCCGACTGCTACTTCAGACTACCTTGCCTTACCTTCATCTATCAGACGCAGAAGCATTAATCAGCAATACATTAACATCTATATTTAGCAATGACATCGTAGTTTATGCTTGGTTGAACCCTGACTGCGAAATTATAGGGAAGAGGAGCAACGAACGCATACACAGAGAGAGAGAGAGGGGAAGAGAGAGAGAGACACACACAGTAACCACTTATAACTTACATCTATAACCACCATCGTAATACCGAAAACTTTGGTGGAAATATCCAGATTACCAAAAAGCAATGACATCATAGTTTATGTTTGGTTGAACCATAGCTGCGCAATTATAGGAGAGAGGAACATACGCACGCATACACACAGAGAGAGAGGGAAGAGGGGAAGAGATAAAGAGTGGGAGAGGGAAGAGGGGAGGAGAAGAGAGGAGACGGGGAGAGAACACTTTGGGGCAAATATCCAGATAAAACAGGTGTTCCGGGTCACCATTAGGCTTAAGTTATTGCCCCACAGGTATTGGAACCCCGTGCTGTCGTCTCATAGTCGAACAACAGAACATCGGTGACAGTCCAAGTCCAAGGTTTGATAGTCCGTAGGTGCGATAAACCGATGGTTCGATAATTATTCGGACAAACGATACAGAATCCAGGCCCTCATGCACCTCCAACACGCAGATGGTGAGTCAATGAATTCCGACGAAAAACGAAAGCACGTGGGTATATACGATGAAACTACAACACCTGACTTGGGGAAGGTTATTGAGAGCTCACGTATGTAATATTCCTATAAAAGTGAGCGTAGAATCCTCATTTCCACAGTTGAACGAAGATTCGTCGTTAGGATTTTGCTAACTTGTTGACGAAGTATAGAGAACTGGTTTCAGCGGTGAGTTCCTCCTAATATTATTTTAAAAGATTTGTCTAAAACGTAGCTGCGAAAGAATATATTAACTCTCACTGACACGATTGTAGCCTAAGTGGCTTAGAACGCATCCTACTTTAAAAATACACACCACGGCGATTAACTTATTGACAAAGACTTTAGCGATTTTGTTGCAAGTTTTATGGGTCATGTGTCTATAGTCCGAAGGTTCGATAGTCCGAAGATTGCATGGTGTCCAGTCGATAGGTGATAAGATTGCGATTCTAGTGGTAGTTGGATTGATGAAAAGGGCAGTTAGACCAATTTGGCAATTATTATGTCTACTTTATGTAAAAATAACACTTTAAGTCTTTAGTAATATTCATTTTCCATACAAATAATTTCATACAAGTAATTTCTTGATGATAATTTCTGATGACACTGTTGTTCAGTTAATGCGTTTACTACAGCGTTGATGAAAAATATGAAAGGTTTTATAAATATGAAACGTAAATCATGAAGTTAAAAATATCCATAAATAGGTTTTCTAGTTATTAAAAAGCGCAGAAGTGTAGCCACTCTTATGAAAAACTTGTCGGAACTGATTCGTCAGAACTGCTGTGGAGCTAAACAAGAAGAATTTAGCTCCAGAACAATTCTTGCTCATCAATAATGACAACGGCTCTCAAACTGTTTTAGCTTCGCCGTGGTCGAATTTCAATTCAAAATGTCTGCATTTTCAAACGAAGTTGATTCAAGGCTTGTTTTTGTGTTTGTATTTTACCACATTTTTTAAACGGCCCAGAATGAGATAATATTACCCAATAAAATAGGTTTAATAGTTCGAATTATAAGTAATGGTCTACTGTTGTTTGATAATGGTTATTGGAGTAGACATATCATAGTATTTATAATATAATAATTAATTAATACCGGTGCTTTAAATATTATTTGGGGCACCGGTATTAATTACAGCATATAATATGGTTTGCTTGTAGGTGTTAAACGTATGGGTTTGTAATTTCTTTGGACTTAAATGCTTATTAATATTTTGAAAACCGTGATCTTTAGTAGGCACATAGGTTACTTGTATTGATTGGTTTCTGTGCATTTTAGTATAGAAGTCGTTCATTGTGCTGATAGTGATGAATGGACTGACAAAATGAATGATGTCATAATTGATACTTTGCTTGTTGCGTTTACCTGAATATTAATTAATGTGCAATGAATATTGAATGTTGCCCGAAGATAAGATATTGGTAGTTTGACGCTAATGTAGAGGGATGGAGATCATGCTCTGTAAATTATAATTATCTGTGACTAAGAAAGAACAGAAAACATAATATAGACCAATGACCTTATTATTCATTTGGCCTCAATTAAAGTTATGCTTCTGACATAACCAACCATTGGAAAAGCACATGCATTGTAGTTTTTCGACAACAGCAAACTCTACCAAGCAGATATGAATAGAACCATAAATAAAGTGTATTATAGGTCAGAGGCCTCGACGTTATTGTTGCGCCTGAAAAACGACTGCAACTATCGCCGAAGAGCTCGAGATATACTGAATCAAATTATATTTCACAAGCTAAACATTAAAGGTTTAATCAAATATAGGGCCGCCGCGAATACCAGAGTACTCGCGAGTACTCGATTCCAAGACTACTCGTTAGCGGCAGTCCTAGTCAAGTAGCAACAGATAGCAGACACTTAATACACTGCAATGAAACTGTAGATTGAGTCCTTCCTCAATAAGTGCAGAAATAAATATTGAATCCGGGCAACTATTAAGATAAAAAAAACTCTAAGGAACATTGGAAGAGGTAGGTTTTCAGCTTAGAACGAAAGACCGTTTCGCTGAAAGCGCTGAGAACATGTACAGATGGAAGAATTTCAGTGTTGCTTAATATGAGATTACATGTATGTGCGTAATCGCGGCCTCTAAGTCGGATGTATCAAATCATCATAATAATAGTATGCCTAATCGTACACGCCTCAAACTATGTTTACATTCCAACATCCGAGATTATCCGCTAATCTAACTATAGTAGAACTCTCTCTCTATATATATAATATATATATATATATATAAATAATGATTGATGAATGCTATTTCGTTTACTTATATCTTGTATGAATTTTTTTTAAGTTAACTAGTTAAGTCTCTCTTCTTAACAAACTTACAGCAACTGAGTGAATTATTATACCGACATCAATCACTTACGTAATGGGTGACACTGTTAGAGGGACCACGGTCCCTTTAGGGTTTGTCTTCATCCCTATTGAGCGATGGCATTCGTTTCTTTGTATATATAATTGCTGTACATAATGTTCTTACTTTTCTGATGAATTGTCAGTGAACAATAAAAATACGTGGTTATGGTTATGGTTATATATATATATAAGTAATTTGTAGCTTCTTATGGGCGTCGGTGTATTCCCCTATTATTCACAAGGAACCGGCAAAACTGATGAGATGTTTTTAAATGAAGTAATTCAGACATATCAGAATTAATAAACCTAGCATCATCATTCATTTTTCATTTCTGATTCAACAGTGAACAACAGGCAGTATTTAAAAAAAACAAGTTTCAGGAGCACAGTTTGTATACGTCATTTGAGGAGGTTATGCATTTTGTGAGCCTTTGTCAGTAGTACAAGAGGCTCAACATTTATACGAATAAAATCAAAAGTCATGTTCTCACTCCTATTTGACTACATTAATAAAAATAACTTTCTGTTTTCATTCCAACATCTTTTCCAACCCGGTCATTCCACGATTATGTCCCTATTACACATACAAAAAGACATAATTATCTGCTGCTGGTTCCACGTCTTTTGATCCCCCGTCATTTGGTCCCCTAGTCAATTGACCCACTCGTCAATTGATCCCCTCGTCAATTGATCCCCTGCCTATTGAACCCATTGTTCCACTTACAACCTTCTCCGTTTTTTAAGAGAACGATGTAAAAGAACACGAAATGTTAGAATGATTAAAACATACGGAAGCGTAATTGAGAGTCATGTTATGATTGGTTTATCAGTATAAAGTTCTAAGCATTAGCGTCTATGAATGGGATAAATGAGCAATTGCTCTGAAATATCCGAATGGCAGAAAGCGGTTGCAACGCGGATTAACACGAAGCCTTAGCATTAATTTGTTATTTTATAATGTTATTTTGCAAATCTGTAAAATCGATCTTTTGTTTACTGACAGTTTCAACTACAAGTCTGTGAGGCGCAGCCTAGTGATTTGAGGGGATCAACTGACGGTTATCAACTTACGGCGGATCAACTGACGGGAGATCAATTGACGCGATACCCTGCTGCCATTGCTCTACAGGCATTTTTATAGACATCTCTAAAGCGTTTGACACAGTAAGCCACTTTTTGTTACTATCTAATTTGGCTAGCTTAGATATTCGAGGGTGACCTTAGCTTGGCTCCAAAAGCTACCTAGCTGACACTCACCAATATGTATACTGTAACAGTTCTATATCAAACACTCAATTAATTAGGTGTGCCTCAAGGTTCCATTCTAAGTCCCCTTCTTTGTTAATATTCATTCATGACTTACCAAATGCCTCGTGTCTCCTTCCTTTATTTATTTGCAGACGATACCAAAATATATGCATCACCCGCTAATAAGCTTATTAAATTAATAAAGCAGAAGTTTGCTCACGTGAACGGGGGGTTTACTGTAAATAAAATGCCAATCAAAATCACTAAAAACAATTTATGTCCTCTTTTCTTCTCAGCGTGAGCAACCTCTTGCCAATATAGTATAATAACAACCTCATCTACAACCCAACTCACATGTTGATCATTGAAAAAATTACACGTAATAAAATTACAAACCAGCGAATAAGTGTACAAACACTTTCATAGCCATGTGCCCTCTGACATAGATAGTTATTTTCTACCCGTAGCCCAAGTGAACCAGTATTACTCTTCTACTAATTATAGGTCAATTTACACTCGTACAAACACCCGAAATATTTCGATTCGATACTTTGGCCCTAATAGATGGACCAGAAATCCGGCAGAATTACGCTGTCTTTCCAACTTCTTTAAAAAATGTAAACTGTGTGTTAATATCTTAACACAATGCGAATTTTAATTGTGATATATAGCATTATTATAGGTACTGTAATTAGTGAATGCCATACAATTTACTTATCATTTGTATGATTTTGTTAGTTAACTAATTAAGTCAGTTTTTTTCTAAACAAATCATGGCTGATTATTACAATGATTACCGACATCAACCACCAATGGATGACCCTTGCTAGCGGAACCACGGTCCCTTTCTTTAGATCTTGACTCCTTGCCCTATTGCTCGCTGTCAATCGTTTGTTGGGTTTAATTGTTGCATATAATGCGCTTCCGGCCATTCGTGATGAATTGTCAGCGAACAATAAAAATATTTGATTACGGTAACTTATTTGGTTATGTAAGTCACTTGGCTTTAGGAAATGGGTCCTCCGTAATATTTCAGGCGTTAAGTATCCCGCGTTTGAGATGCGTTAATTACGCTTCACTACCACTGCTGGTAATCAAAGAACTACACTAATTTAGTCACTGCATAAACCGAACTTTGTAGCAGTGTAGTAATCTGTTCGTCGGTATTGTATAAGAGTGCATGACCGTCAAATCTTATATTTTATATAGGCCTACTGCGAATTTAATTAAAAGTAGAATCTAATCATGGCCAACGATGATGGAACTAAGCGGAACCGATTTATGGAAAAGACCGTCCAGGCATCAGATGGATTTATAAAAGGAAGTAAGGCCTATCATGAACATCAGGGATCCAAATACAAAGTCGTGGTGGACGCCAATCCCGTGTGTAAAGTCAATGTGATAGATAAAACAGCTGGCAGAAATGGTGAGTGGGTCTTTCGTCTGGATGGACCGCACCATGGAGCAGAATTTGACCATGTCAACATTAATCCAAAGATTTCGAAGCTGGGGTATGATCCGCATCTCCATCTACCTCCAGGAGGCTTATCGGTGAGTTAAAACATCCTGAAGTGTGAGTCTAGCACGACTTATATGTAAAATTTAGAGAAAACTAATGCATGTGAAATTATTTAAGTAAGTAATAAGTAAAAAGAATATCCTTTATGAGACTGCCAGCAAACGCATAGTAGCTTACGAAAGGTAAAACCAATAGCATCAAACTTAAACAATCAAGGTCATTGAACATTCGCCCATTGGAAGTAATCTTGACAAATTTACCAATTGACTCTAGCCATCAAAGCATTAACAGCAGATACAAGCAGATCAAATGGGTCAACAATTGGATTCTAAACAAAGGAATCTGGATAAAGCTGTTCAATGTGTGACTGAAAATATGCTAATTTCATGTATGTAGTGTAATTTGAGTAAGTAAATAAGAATATTCTAAATTAGACTACCAGCAAACGAGCAAATGGATAATAACTTACAATTGGAACAGAGTCAAATAACGTTCGCTCGATAAAAGATCTCCTGTTAAAGACATTAACTCTAGGGGAGGGAGCAGGTCGTGAAGGATGTGAGCTGGATTCAACAGGGCTGAGCGGAAGAGAGCAAAGTCAGCTTTAGAGCAGTGCTCTTAAAAAGAAGCAGAGTTAACAGGAAGGAAGTCCATTTTCTTAGAAGACCATTAAGTAGATTTCGCTCCTCTACATTGGTGAACCCCCAGAATCGAAGGAGGCGTGCTAGGGTGGTAGTAAGAACAACATCAAACAGTCGTTGACCATGGAGGCCATAGACAACTAAAACACGAAAAGCGAACATGGATTGCTAGGGCCTTACAGCAAATTTTGTCAATGTGTGCCTCAAAATCAATTATCACACATGGTTACACCCTAAATTCCTATCTAGTGGATACTCTCACTACCAGGTATGGGAGGAGGCAGCGCAATAAGTTTGTACTGTGGCCGAGTAATAACCATTTCTCTGGATTTGGAATGGTTTAATTTAAGATTGCTAGTGTTTGCTCATATCGAAATATTGTCAAGTTCAGATAGAGTACTGTCAATGCAGGAAGCTGGAATCAAAAATAAATTGTCATCAGCATATTTTGGGAGACGATTACCACTATGTTTAGGTTTAAGGTTGGAAATGGCAACTATGAAGTGCATAGGTCATAATCCAGAACCTTGCACTATGTAGCACTAATGGTACAGAGGGAAGAGATATCACCACCATAATATTTAGAGCAGTGCTGACGCGCATGCAAGAGAGCAAGGACCCAATTATTCAAGAAATCTGTAATGGGTTGGACTGCTAATTGATCTGCAAGGTGTTTGTGTCTAACCGTATCAAAAGCCTTGCTGAAATCAAGAGAGATGAGTCTGACATAGGTTCCGATTTAAGCATGGATTGAAACTCATAGGTAATGGAAATCAATGCAGGAGAAGGTGACCAGAACGGGAGGAAAGCAAATTGGTCTTTAAAGATTCGGTTACAGCTGGGGCCAGTGATAGAAGAGTAAAAGTACCTGCTTGCAATCATGCTCCGAAATGCGTGAGAGGATGGAGGCGATGGATATGGGTCTAAAGTCAGATTCTATGATAGGGCGGGCAATCTTGGGTATGGCGGTTATCATGCTGAGGCACCACTGGTAAGAGAACACTTAAACATTGCCTTAAGGAAATACGTGTAGGATTAACTTCACAACCGCTACAGGATGTTGTCTATGGCATGCTCAGCGAAGTGCATACTCCTAAGTTTTTATTTTTTGATTCGCTGTAGTTATTCTGTAGATAATAGTTTTGATTACGGTTACTCCACACAGACTGGAAAAGGCGTTGCAAAGGTCCTCAAATTTGCGAACGGGGTCAACAAAGTGGCTGCGCCGGTTGCTGTCGTACTTGATGCTGCCCAGATTGGTTATTCGGCCTACGAAGATATTGAAAACGGAACAACCAGAAATACAGTGGAGACTGTTGCCAGCGTTGCTGGGGGTTGGACTGCTGGTTTTGCAGGTATATAATTAATCTAGTCTGCTCCACGTAATTTGTCAGTCAATAACTTCCTACGTCGATATGTATAGCGCATAAGGAATCGGTCGATGGAGCACAAACACTTGTCATCCACATGTCTGTCCCGTAGTCATAGTATTCCATTATTAGTCTTACGTAAATTGTTACCTCACTGAGAAAGAACGTTTTCCAGTATCTTGCCAAAATATTTATATAAAGAAACAAAGAGATTTATGCATGTCTGTGTGTCCTTGGCAGGCGATGCATTTGCACAGTTTTAGAGCTATTCATTCCGAACCTTCTCTGTTGGCTCGGGGAACACTTGATACACGCAGTCGAGGGCTTCCTGAAGCACGCCGTCTTTCACGTCTCCAGGGACAAAAAACCTGTTTCACCACCTCAAGGAGTTTCCTTTTCAGTCGTCAGGATCGACACACTTTTCCCGACCTATGCATGATGTATATGTGGACGTGATTTCTGTCAGCTACACCTATTTCGTTTACGAATAGACGGTTTGGGAGATATAGGTATGAGGCATAGAGTTGGCAATCGTTTGCACAGTGTACTTTGTACGCATCAGTGTCTATACACAACTCCGTTTAACAGCTATTCACTCGAGGGAGCTTTCGTGGGACAAAAAGAGATTTCGTGGGAATGCAGAGGGTTCGGGCAATCAGAGGAAGAAGAGGGGTTTGGATGATGAAAAGAGTTAGGAAAGGGAAGGCAGGATTGTTGAGGAGGAAGAGGAAGAGGAGGAAGTCGCAGGGAAGGATTGTGGAGTAGGGGAAAGGAGAAGTGTGACGATAAGTCCATGATGATGTGGAGAAAGGGTGAGGAGTGTGAGGAGGAGGATAGGTTGTTAGGAGTAAGCGGTTAGGATAGGGTGTGATGTAGGAGGAAGGCGAGAAAGTTGGGAAAAGGTGAGTGAGAACAAAAGGGAGTGAATAGAAATAAGTGAAGATGGAGAAAAGGAAGAGGAATTAGAGATGAAGAGGGGGATTACATTGAGGAAAAGTGAAAGAAACGTAATGAAGTGGTGGGAAGAGATGATGCCAGGAATCGGAGGAAGAAGAAGGGAGGAAGGTGGGTAAGGATGAACATTAAGGTATAGGAAGAGGAGGAAAAGTTGAAGAAACAAGTGTATCTAGATTCTGTGTGTGTCTGTCCGCTTATGCATTTTCACACTTTTACACCTACTCACTCGAAACCTTCGCCGTTCGCTCGAAGAACACCTGGAGTCTCAGTAGTTGGTTGGTGAACCCGCGACCGCCGTCTTCCTGCACTCTAGGGCCAAAAACCTATCTCAACCCGGAAAACGCCGGGTACTCCAGCTGATATGCAAGTAAAGACAGAGCTATATTATGATCTCCTTACTCTTGAGCTGTCAAATGTAAATGTTCAATGACGATTTCATTTACCACTAAGCAACAATATATAAAACCTACGTATAAAGATTTAAAATGACTGGTATTGTCATCTATGCTATTTATGTAAAGATGGTTTAATGCTGAATTTTATGTTGTGATTCCTACAGAAAATGTTAAAATACGTTAATTGATGCACGTGTAGCCTACTAAAATTGCCTGCTTATTTTTAATTTTAGTTTCAATTGATATACTCAAATCCATGCTTGTTCTAAATTTCAGTTTACTTGTACCTAGGTCTGAAGCACCAAACAGATTTGAATGAGGTTAAAGCGTATTTATAAGCTAAGCCATGACACAATTAATTCTTGGTGAATGAACGTTATTTGTTTGAGTGATTCACGTTTTCTTCTCTTTTTGCTAATTTGCAATATGCTGATTTGAACTATAAAAGCGACGTTGCCTTTACTCATGATGTGAATTTTTAGAAAAAAGATGAGCTACACTGTTAGTATAAAATTGTGTGTAATTCACATTTCTTTCTGGCTTTTGTATGTAAGGAGCCGCTGGCGGAGCAGCAATAGGATCTGCAATTTTTCCAGGAGTCGGCACTATCATTGGCGGAATTGTGGGTGGTTTGAGCGGTGGCATTGGAGGTTCGTTGGGTGCAAGTGCAGCAGCAGAGGCCATTGGTGATGCTGTCGACTACGACATGGAGGAAAAGGTCTGCAAGAAGTGTAAACGAAAGTTCAAAGTCCGCAAATACAGAGGAGAACATAATAATCTGTGTCCTGAATGTGCCAAAACCTCTAGTTGATGAGTTATCTTCGTGTTAAGTGTTTCAGCCGAGGACAAATTGAATCGCTTAACAATGTAACTAAATACAGATTAGAAACGTTTATTTTTTGCTTGTATCACAAGATCGCTTATTCATTATATAATTGTTATATGATTGCAGACTCCTCATTTAGCGTTCATATAACATGCTAAAACAGAATCGCTCTCAATTTCTATACTCAGCTGTTCTGAATGCTTTCAAGATTATTATTTAAATAGTAGATCTTCACCTTTCTGAATATCGCGTTACTTGGCATTTGAACTATGATTTGTATTAATCTAAAATTGCTGTAATAGAATTGTGAGTTACAGATTCCAAATCTAACTGCTCGCATGATATTGTCAATGTATGAGACACTTTAATGACTCTCGTGTTTAAAATACGTGGGATGATCTACGCTGTAAAAGAGAGGATGCTCTTCCTTAAATTCAAGCTTCTTTAAATCATTTCTAACTTTTCTTGAAGACATGTATCGCTCAGTAAATAAATCACGTACCTTCACAATGCACGTTGTTCTAAGCAGTTTTATGAATCAACGTAGACCCACATTCAGCTATAATTTAGTAGGCTATTACACGTGTGTCCAAACTTTTGTTCATGATATCATTTGATTGGAAGATTATATGTAATCGCTATGTCAAAGAGAAGCTATTTTCTTACTTATTTTCATATCTAAATTCTACTTTTAAGAGCCTGTATATAATTTTGGGGTCACTGCTTCACTTTGTACCATCATTAAGTCTCCTGTCTCGGTTGCCTCGCAATTTCCACCGCATTCGTCACAATCTATCATGACCTGATTCTTCTTCGACTACCTTCTTGGTTTGGCGTTTCTGACATTCTAGTCATGGTTCAAACCCCATCTGTTTTCTAGATCCTTCTCTGTTAGAGCCTTCAGTCACTGTTCCTAAACCCCTTCCATTCCTTGCGATATCCTCCACTTCTCTTCGTCCTTCGCACAACACCATTGAGTCATCTCATAGAAGAATCGCCTTCTGCTGACCTCCACCTGCATACAGATGCCACACAACTCTACATATCCTTCCCCCCAGTTCTTGTTCTACCTCCACTGAACGAGGTAAACCCAGTTTCTAACCTCCTCTGACTAAACCCTTTCAATGTAGAATTCATCCTCATTGGCCTTCCGACCAAATAAAAAATATCTCCGCCCTTCAAAACACCTATCCACCAACTCCTCAACCCTTGTCTACACCTATGATGTCCCTTCCCGCAATGCTGGCGTTATTTGCTATACTTAATTTTTGTCACTCTGCTTCATGCGCATTCGTGACCAGGGCCGTACCGAGGGGGGGCGGGGCCATAACCCAGGGCACAAATATGGAAACGGCGCACATTTCAGGATGGAATAACTTATTATTCCATAAAATGCACTATTTTCAACATGTTGGAGACGCCAGGCACAGGGCGCAATTATAGCTCGGTACTGCCCTGGTCGTGACCTCTGCCGTTTCAGGCCAAGCACGGCTTCAAATCTGCCTACATCGTCTCTACCTCCATTGTCCACTGAAAGCTTGACTACTGCAATTCCATTTTCCTCAACCTTGAAGCCACACAATTCAGGCGTCTGTAACTAATCTAAAACTCAGCAGCCAGAGCCGTCGCAAAAACGCCAAAGCACCCATCATATCTCCGGCGCATGACGTTTTGGCGCATTACGTTTCGGCGCATTACGTTTCGGCGCATGACGTTTTGGCGCATTACGTTTTGGCGCATTACGTTTCGGCGCATGACGTTTTGGCGCATTACGTTTTGGCGCATTACGTTTCGGCGCATGACGTTTTGGCGCATTACGTTTCGGCGCTGGACGTTTTGGCGCATTACATTTCGGCGCAGGACGTTTTGGCGCATTACGTTTTGGCGCAGGACGTTTTGGCGCATTACGTTTCGGCGCAGGACGTTTTGGCGCATTACGTTTCGGCGCAGGACGTTTTGGCGCATTACGTTTCGGCGCAGGACGTTTTGGCGCATAACGTTTCGGCGCAGGACGTTTTGGCGCATTACGTTTCGGCGCAGGACGTTTTGGCGCAGACCTCAGATACAATAATTTATATAATGTAATATGAAACACGCTCGATGAAAATTTTTACGCTGAGCTGGAAGCTAAACTGATGAACAGAATCATGCTTAAATAGAAGCACAATGGATATGAGAATTCTACTCGTCATGATACCCTTTTAGCCGCAATATTTTCATCAATCCATGACCCAATAAAACGGCATTATTTTTCATCAATCCAGCTTCCGTGTAGGCATAATTCTTGTCATCAATCCAGCGTCCTTGATAGCTCTTCTACAGCCGACGCTCCCAAGGCTTAGCCAGGTTTGAAATGGAGAATAATTTACGACACTGAAGTGGTAGATACGCATATCATCCTTGTTATGGATGCGTCGTAAAATAAATCTTTATCAGTGGTAGATTGCCATGTAATATATTTATTGTATCTGAGATCTGCGTCAAAACGCCCTGCGCCAAAACGTCCTGCGCCAAAACGGTGCTGCGCCAAAACGTCACGTAGGCCCCTACCGTTATATTTCTGCAGCTCGTAATCATAATCGTAACATCAAAGCGTCTAAAGCGCAAACTCTAAAGTCAAGTGCAGGACGCCAACATATAAGCACAACGCGGCGTCGAATCAAAGGGATTGCCCAACGGGCAGTCCGAGGGAGGGCAGAGTCCGGTTTCTAGGAGGTCAGAGAAAGCAGAGTAGATGTTAAGGCGGATGTCGCTTTGTTCGAGAATTATTGGACGGTGGACGAATAGGCGAGAATGAGTAACTGATCTTTAAAATGTGAGACTTTTTGGTTCGAATGGTGAGCCCGAGGAGTGATAGATAAAGGAGTCGGAGATAGATGATAGTGGGTGATAGGAAATGGAAGTGTAGGAGCCGAATATGCGCGGAATTCAGGAGACGTGGTCTAGCGTTGGATGTGACTCAGTTGGAGAACTTGAGATGAGAAGGTCGGAATAGGCTGAGATAGAAGGATGTTCGATTAGAGCAGGTTCACGGCATGTTGTAAAGTTTGCGCAGATAATTGGGCTGGGAGTAATGGTTAGAATTGTGATCGAGCTTCGAGTGGACAATGGAGTTAGTAATGGAGTATGCAGTTCCGAGAGTGCTTAAATACCATAGGGAAGTTTCCAGACAAGAGTGATTTATGACTATTCATTGTATTTATTTATTACCGAAATTTGATACCGCCCTTCTTCCAACATTTTTGGCTCAGAAGTGCAGAGACACGCCTACACGGGTCGAATCCGCTCGCTCATCGCACACTGAACGTCACGAGCTGGCCGCTCTAACCGATCGGCCACTGTGCCACACGATTAGTTTTGTCATTACAGAAATGAGAACAGAGGTTCAGTTTCTTTTTGAGTGAAGTGGTGCATTATCAAGCTCTCATTGCTTTCTCCCTGTGGCTAGAGAATCACAACCAATTGATGCCTTCGTCTTTCAATATATCCAACTTTTAATGAGCATAATTGCTGTTCTGCACCAGCAGAAAGTAACGACACTCACATACACATATACAATGCAAGCTCTGAGACATCCTAGAGACTATTTAACCACGGTGCAAGTGTTTGATAAACAGAATGTAATATCGTGAATTAATGTGGATTTTTCTTGTTGTAGTGTTAACACCTCAAGTCAGATATGGCAAGAGGTAGAGTAAGATTAGACAAAATAAAGTCCTCCATCGTCTTTGAACCAAACGCAGCTGATGGAACGGAGGTGACAGACCGCCTAGAGAAGTGGTGCTCACTTAAATCTAACATTCTTGTTTCCATAATTGAAAACAGATATGCGGTAATTCGTTGCTGCGTTTCCAAAGAGTCAGATTTTCAACTGTCCAAAGTCATCCAATCTGCATGTGTGAAAATGCACTCGCGTGAAGGCAGAGGCGGCTTTATTTATTCGTCAGCGACCTGTCCCAGTTTCAGCGTGGAAGACTTTACCGAGCTTGCTTCAACGATGGAATTTGAATTGGCTCAGCTGTGGATTCAAATTACAGCTGCAGATCTTTCTAACAAAAGTTCAGCAATCGACAAAGAACAAGATCCAGAGAAATTTTTTGAGGCAATTGGAAAAGTTGTCCTTGGAGAAACCGATTACATTGATGACATCGAATGCATCGGGAATGTTGCTGATGGTTACATTATGGTTTGGTTCAATCCACCGACTGGTGGTGTGGAGCGGCTTACTAAAAATTTGAGGAAGTGGTGTCAGGCATTGGGGTTTGATCTGACCATCGCTGACTGATGGGTACTGTAATGGTCAAGACGATTGCTAGTCGTTTACTTCCAGATTATGATGAGAAGTGATACAACGAGCAGGCGGATTTTAACTCTTCGGGGATCTAAGACCAGTTATTTTAGCACGCATTGTTCGCTTTAATCTTTCGGGCAATTACTTTGAGACGCCTTTTCGCATCTACCTGGCGAGTACAATGTGATCACGTATTATTCATATATCCTCAGTGAATTATTTCGCTTTGAAAGAAGTGGTCCGATGTCTTTTTCGGCCAGCAAATGAGGAAGTGTGGTAGAACATCAGTGTTGAGCATTTGCGTTGCTAAGATAAAATAATCGTTCGCCCGCAAACTTATGTTCAATAGTTCAAGATGTCTAAAACTGTCATAAACGTGTTTTATGTTTTTTTAAATGGAAGGAATTAGGCCAGTGCAAATATAATACGCAGATTTGGCTGCTTTTAATTGCATTGTTTTAATGTACTGAAATCGAAAAAGTGCTGTAGTTCCTGTTCTGTATTTGTAGCTATTCATTTTTTATCATTATTTCCACATTTGAATTAATTTTGTTCAATCTGACGCATGAGATAATAAGAGATCTTATCTGGTTTTACCACAATAACTAATACAGTTCTAAATTAGTAAATCTTTCTATCAATATTTCAAGTCAATAATTATTATGAACATTATGCTCAATTACAAGTTAAAACTATCCAGCTCTCATAATTGGGAGCCAGAGCAACATCATCTTGAATAAGATTAATAAATTTGACAGGATTAAAACGACTTCAGACTCAATGATTCATTGGATGTAACTACTCTGAAAATCTAAACCATTGAAACTCTGCAAATTAATCCCCATTGTACTGGTTTCAGCGTTGGATTTTAGAAATTCTTGCTACATATAAGTGGGATTAATGAAGTTGATTCTTGTATGATTAGAATTACGATATTGACCAAAACAAATCATTTCTTGCTAAAATAGATGTTTCATTTAGAATAATCATTGTCTCGATTGAAGTGGGATTGATGAAAATAAGTGTTGCTTAGAGCAGAAATTGGATTGATGAAAAGAAAGACTTCGTGCTTAGGTATAAACTGAATTAATGATAAATAGTGATGCTGCAATGTCGAAACATTTGAAACGATAAACGACAGACTGCCCATAGGCTTACTCCAAAGCATGTAGTATTGTTAATAATGTGCAAGACTCAGGTGATATAGCAACGGTAACACTCTTGATTGAAGAGCATATGATCAGTGTTGACCAGGGATCGATGCTCTCAACCTTCCCAAGGGTCGACTCACCATTTCTTTCGTCAAGTGGCGTTGAATGGCGTTGATGTACATAGCTCTCTGTAGCTGAATTGGCCTTTAGGTGGTTGACCATGTGGCACTGGTCAACTAATTAATCAACTATGTCGCTATTGAAAAATTTAGATCCCTAACGATTGGTCCCCAAGTATCCTTTTAGTTTCGTCCATGTCATCAGCTGAGCGCGATTAACGCGAGAATTTGGCTCGATTAGAGCTAGTTTTACGCTTCACAACGCGTCAATCTCTCTACGTGTTAATACTCGGCTATTCGGCTAATACTCAGGTGGCTTAGTTGAGGACCAAACGGAACTGACGTCTGACTCTCTGACTATGAACGTCTGTTTACTTGTCTTTAGTTCTCCCTTCTCCATCTATAATAATTATTACAGCTTACTGGAGACTAGACTGAACATACAGTAAGCAGCAAGCGATTAATTTCAACCATTGGAAGCTGGAGGTAATAATTATCAAATCACCAGCGCTTTGTATGTGTTTCTGGCCCTTCTGTTAGACGTTCGACAGGTTCTGTACCTGAAACTAAGTTGGACCAGTTGTTAGTTATCTCGTACATATATGACGCTGTAGGAAGGGGGTAACTGAGGTTTAATCTAACTACATGTAGGTCTAGAAGTTGCTACAGAGTTATCAGGAAGGGCTTCATGAAACGCATTTTGTTAACGACTGTTACTGAAAAATAGTTCTTGTAGGCCTATGTAAATTATTGGGATTGATGAAAAACAATCCTTCCTTAAATAAAAGTTGGATTTATGAAAATAATAATGCTATAATTGCGAATAATTAGGGACTATAAATGATAGCCAAGATTACTGAACTTCAATACAGACATAGTTTGTAAACAATGTATTGGACGCTGGAGCTGATCCTCTGGATCGAAGAGCATGTAATCAGACGGACCAAAACTTTGACAGACAATTAAAACGTGAACTACTGAATCAAGTGGACTTTGTTCGAGCATTAAAATTCGGAGTGGGAGACCTATCAAGCTTCATGTTCGATTAAGTGCTTCCTCTGAATTTAAAGGACTCTTTAGAAAGTCTCTTGAATTAATTAAAGCCCTGAAAGCGCAACGTGGGAGGTGTATAAAATATAATTGAGGTAATCGAGTGGCTTTGGTCAGAAGGTTGTATACCGCGTACCCATAGTCACTGTCGTTTTCAGTAAACAAATGATGTACCCGTCAGTTATCTTCGTGTTTCTGAGGCACCACTTACAGGCCCTGTGCAGCGCACACGCATATTCACGAGCGCTGAGATTATTCACGAATGTTCCTGATATGATTAAAAGAGCACTGCAAGGCCTACATGTACGTACCTGATCGGCCTATCATGGGAGTTGGTACAAAAACCACCAGTTTCGTTATCTATGATTGACCTAAGCTCAACAATCACGCAGGGTATTATTTATTCGTTTAGATAGCAATAACAGTTTTTGCAAATCACAGCATATACAGGAGTTGCATACTGCTTCCCACAACAATCCATACATTTATATTTACTAACTGATACGAATAATAAAGATGAGTTTCTATGTAAATAAATGACGAAATGACGATAATGACGCTGATTGCTTTTATCTCCTACGATTTTTCTGGTTAGTAGCAAGATTGTATGAAACGTCAGACTGTATAAGATGACGATGACGATGACAACGACGACGATAGAATGGGCGAACGCATCGATCTCAAACTCTACATCTTGATTAACACATGCCTGAATAACTGCGCACGACTCTATCTCGTAGACAACATCAGGCCGCTATAAGATAAGCCTAACAAGGAACTAAGACTAAGCTTTGGGCCTGTCACGTCGCTGGTCCACGTGCCTGGAACACTATTCGTGCAACTATTCATGAGACCAAAACCCTTCCTATTGCTGCGGTTCGACAACAAGTTAATTCATTAAACGAAAATACACTACGCTATAATACAACACCTGCTTTAAAAATAAGCAGTTTGACTAAACTTTGTTGTAATCCCAAGCATTAGCTTTTAATTTGAGCCGCCAGTGATCAACCTTGCGAAGCATCCTAGAACTAGCTTGCTAACGACGGTGCCATTACTATTAGGGCTCAATAAGCAATCTGCTGAATCATTGGCCAATTTGGGCAATTTGACATGCTTTATAATGTGTTTGAGTGGCTTGTAACAAAGGACAGAATACATCGAATTAGCAATTCAAATCTTAGGGCTCTAAGCTACTTCGTTAATCTGCAGGCCTCATTTGGGTTATACTTTTTACTCTCACGCTTCACCGACCAGTGCATGATTGATTGACGTCGTTTGTTTTCTAGGTTTAAAACACATTAAGGCTTCAACGTTGAATCCGAACTATTACAGCATTCGCCCAGAAGAAGCAGATTTCTACTGCAATTTAGTGAACGAAGACAACCTGTCCCCAATGGCCAAAAGCTGAATAGATGAATATTGAGAAAATTCATGCAACTATCATAAACTGTTGCGATCTCACGGCGAAGACATATTTGGACTTTTGCGGTTCGTGCTATGTTGGCTGTTGAAGGAGGTCATCAACTGCGCCCAACCACGATATTTGTGAATTAATAAAAATACAATGTTGACTAAATAGTAAGAGATAAAGAGCACCGTAATATTTCGATAACGAATCAATACTGAAACAGATTTATAGTCTTTTTCTCTGAAGTCCTACTATGGGACAGTAGGGCAATGAGGAACACACTGAGGTGCAGAGCTGACGAGCTAAGTTTTGATTTGCATTCTGCTGAATGTATCTTTGGGAGAACAGTCGCACTGTCACATTTATCTGGCGGCTACACTGCAGCTGTTATATATAGTGAATGGCATTGCCTAAAACGTGGTGATACCTAAGCTACATATCGTTTTAGGGCAGATAATAAGGATGTGTGCGAGAAAAACCGCGTAAACAGTTTGTTTTGATATGCGCAAATCGTTCACCCATGATAGACTTGCGTTCGGTTCTTAAAGAGATGTGAAACTGTTTTCATGTTTCATGCTAGATGGACTGGATGAGTTAGGTGAAATGTAATGCGCAGATTTGCTGGTTTTCAATTGCGTTGCTTTGATTTATTTGAAATCGATTAAATCGTTTCTCTAGTTCTAATTTAATGGCTATTGCTCTTAACCCTCATTTCTTTATCTTGGCTTGCGTAAAGTTTGTCATGAACGTTGGATCGTCAGCTCGTCGGTTCGTCGGAGTTCTTTCAACTCTGTTTCCGGCATGTTCCCGAGCTGAAATTTTGCATACATGTAACGCTTGCATGACAATGCGATCTGTCGAATTTTTACGGACATAACTCAAATATTGATAAACAAATGACAATATTTGCAAAAAATTAAATATCGTTTACTCACTCGAACGATCCTCTTTGACGAGCTCCACTCCGGCAAGTTCACATCATAAATGATCTCTTAAGGAATTGGATCAATTGCGCCATCTACCAGATGACCAAAAGTCAATAAAAGAGGGTTCTGAAAAACCCGTTTTTACTTTCACTTGTTTATAATGGTTACTACTTCGAGAGCATGGATTTTGTCCAGCCATCTCGTGCGATTGGCAAAGACAGCACCCTCTTGACTCAGATTAGTAAATTTGATAGGATTAAGATAACTTTATTGAAAGTAACTACGCTGTGAACCTCAACCATTGACACTGCAGATTAATCATCATTGTACTGGTTTCAGCGCAGATTTCAAAATTCTTGCTAAGTGGGAGTTTGGTCAATGATCATTGGCCTAATTATTGTATAGATAGAATTGAGATTGATAAGAAAAGTTCTTGCTTAATTAAATAAAGTATGCATTTAGAAAATAATATTTCCTCGATGAACGTTGGATTGATGAATAATAATTGTTGCTCTAGCAGAAGTTAGACTAATGAAGTAACTACTTGCTAGGGTAGAAGTTTGATTGATGAAAAATAATAATGCTACATTGTCGAAACATTTTGGACGATAAACGACAGACTGCCTGTAATAATCTATTTCAATACATGTAGGCCTAGTATTGCTAATAATGTGTCACACCGTAGTTTTGGAGCAACGGTAACATTCTGCATTGAAGAGCGGATGATCATTATTGCCCCGGGATCGATACCCGCAACCCTCCCAAGGGTCGACTCACTACTTTTTCATTCGTCAGGTGGCGTTGAAAAGTGACCAATGGGTCGCCTTACACGGCTGGCAAACATTTTATTCGACTCCTGTAATAACCTGTTATCAACCTTTCAAAGCAAACTATGATCTGCTATAATGCTCATCAGCTTGAATTAATAATGAAGAATATTATTACTATAGCGCATGACTTATTTTCTAAAGGATTAACTATCAGAGATTTTCCAAGTGAGGAAATTCCCACATGCCCGAAATAGATTGAACAGACTTTGGTGCAAGGACCTATTATAATTAAACTGGAAGTTTCTTATTCAACGTCGAGTGACTAATTTTTGGTCGAATATCGGGGTAAAAATGTCGCATCTTGTATACTATATGCATGACAAACTCATTGAGTCAATGTAGGCCTAAGTTATGATTGAAGGTGAATCGACGGGTGATCACGTTTTCAAAATAATGAAACTGCCCATGTTGATTTCAAATACTATTATTTCATATATATATATATATATATATATGGTTTATGCGAATTTGCGATTATGCGATTTTCGCATAAATTGGTGGTTTTCGCATTAGTGAATAATAGCAATTATCTCAAAATGGCGATGCTGGTTATTTTGAAGTAGGCCTAGGCCTACATACACACAGCCGGTGGTTACCTATATATAGCATAAGCGAGTTGCCTATTTATGTATAATCATATATGTATATATATGTCTGATTGTTAATACTATAATACTAACAGTAACATTTAACTAATAATATTAATGCTGAACCATTCCAACTTCAACAATGTGATACTACAAGTTAACTGCAAGGCTTTGTTTCCGCTTGACATACACAACGCATTAATACACGCTTGTTTGAATGTTTTCAATATGCATTTCAATGGTTTGTAGACGAAAAAGCAGAAATTCGCAGAAATTAGGATTCTGTTCAGCAAGATCTCCAGATTGAGTTCGCATAATTTACGAAAACGGTTCGCATAAACCACGGGGCCCTAATCACGAGGATCGTAAAATGAACGTTTGCTATTATCTACGATACCTGGTAGGCAAATGCAGTGTTTCTCGCACATGTTAGTAGGCCTACTCGGCTAATTGGGTAATACTCAGGTGGCGTATTTCAGGACCAAACGGATGCCCGACTATCTTTCTCTGTATGACTATTTGCCTGTTTCTGACTCTCTCTCTCTCCATCTGTAATAATTATCACAGTTTATTGGAGACCAGGCTGAAGAGACTAAATGCAGCATATAATATTATGATTTATTTCAACCACTAGAAGATTTGGATAATAATCAAAGCCCAAGCATTTTGTGTGTTTCGTGATCTCTTGTTGAGACTATCAAGCTCCATGTTCGATAAATTGATTGCCTCCCGAAACAAACGTACTCATTAGAAACCCTCTGGAATTAATCAACCCCTTGGAAGCGGAAAGCGGACGTTTTAAAATAATTACTATGAACAACGAATAATTTTAGTTTGGAGGTTGCATTCGGTGGACCCATAGTTACGGTCGTTTTCAGTAAGCAAATTGTGCCAGTCTGTAATCGTGATCACAATCTCCTAACACGGCACAAGGATATTAACGAACCATGAGCACATTCACGAGTGCTTCTGAAATTATTGAATAAACATTAGACGGCCTATATGTACGGTCGGCCTATGATAGTTTATCCTGCAACCACAGATTTTTTTTATCTGTACAGGCCTACTTGACCTAAGCTCAACAATCACTCTATTCTGTCTGGCTCGAACACAATGACAGTTTTTGCAAAACACAACATGCAGAGGAGTTGAGGACTGTTTTACACAACTATTCATACATCTATATTCAAATTTACTAACTAACACGAATAATTAAGATGCAATTGTAGGTCAACGCCGACAAAATGACGATGAAATTGTTGATTGCTTTTATCCTCTGCGTTTTTACTGGTTAGTAGCAACATTATGCGAAACGTCAGACTGTATTAGTTCCGCCTCGATCAGATTAATATCTCTGTGCGAATGCGAGGAGTATTTTCATAATGTTGAGGGGGAGGACGAGGAGGAGAAGGAGGAGGAAGAAGATGATGATGACGACGACGACGATGATAATGATGTTGTTGTTGATGATGATGATGATGACGACGACTACGACGTTGACGTTGACGATGACGATGATGATGATGATGATGATGATGGTGCTGGTGATGATGGTGGTGGTGGTGACGATGGCGACGACGACGATGATGATGATGACAGAATACGCGAACGCGTCAAACACAAACTCTTCATCCTGATCAATAGAAGCCTGAGTAACTGGTCACCAACGCTATCTGAATGGGCAGGTCCCATCAGGCCACTAGCAGATGAACTCAACAAGGAACTGAGAGGAGAGCGTTGGGCTTTTCGGGTTGCTGACCGACGTACCCGGGACATTCGTCATGTAACAATTCAGGAGATTGAAACTCTTCTTGCTTTAGAGAAAACAGTTTAGTTGCAATTCCTATTTTAACATTTAATTTGCGCTGACAGTGAGTGAACATTCATTCATTCCTTACGAAAATTCACAGCGCCTCTTCAAGGCTACTGCCAAGTAGCGCTCCCGATCCCGGCTAAAAAGAATAGTTTTAAGGCGAGTATAAAAATAGTATGAATGGCCCCTGGGGGTCAACCGCAACGCCAGCGGTAGCGTCTTCTAGAGCGAGGGACCAACCGCTGGGAAGGCACGGTTTTATTTAGTAATTTTGAAGGGAAAATGAGTAGGCTTGAGTAGGCTTGAGTAGGCTTGAGTAGGCTTGAGTAGGCTTGAGTAGGCTTGAGTAGGCTTGAGTAGGCTTGAGTAGGCTTGAGTAGTCTTGGCCTCGCTCAGTAGAGCAACAAATAATTATTATTAGAACAACACTATAAGGCATCCTAGCAATAACTTGCTACCGACGTCGCTAATGTTAAAATAAAGCTCATTAAGCAATCTGCTAAATGTTTGGCCTATGTGTCATATTGCATTCTAATGCCTTGTTAAAACGGACATTAGATTGGCAGTTTAAATTTAAAGGCTCAAAGTAACTGCGTTATTCCACAGACTTCATTTGTGTGTTCCCCTTTTTATTCTATCGCTTCATCGACCTGGATAACTCATTGACGTCGTTTGTTTTCTAGGTTCAGAACTCATTTACGCTTCAAACTTGAATTGGAACTATTATAGCATTGACCAAGAAGATATAGAATTCTATTGCAATTTGGTAAATCAAGGCGACATATCTCCAGAATGGATGAAGATTGGAAAAATTCATGCAGCTACTATAAACTCTTGCGATCATACGACGAAGGCATATCTGGACTTTGATGGTTTGTGTTATGTTTGCCATGATAAAAGGTCACCAACTGTGCAGAGCCTGAGTCTCTCTGAAGAAATCAACGTACAATGCAAGACTTGTGAGTAGTGCTAAGTAAAGAGCTATGTAATGTCTTTAATAGCGAAACAACACTTGATTCTGTTCTTTGCTCTTTGTCTAAAATAGCCTACAACAAACATTTGCAGTAATTGTCAATTGCTTTGTAGATTATTGGACGCAACGAATCGCACTTCTGGTTTCCATCCTGTTCATTGGGCTGTTTAGTGTAGGCCTATGCTTATGGAAGGCTAATAAACGTAAGTACACTTTCTCCAGAAAAAAATTTTCATTTCAATTTTTCAACGTGACTTCGCTTCTTGGTTACTTAGGAAATCACTGATCCCGAAGTGAGACATTCTGTGTGTTTTCCTTGGTCCTCCTCTCTAGCTTTCTGTGTCTTCCTTTGGCAGCCTATGTATAACCGTAAATATAGCGCGTATACGGTATTGTGGCAGTGACGACTTTAGACATAGGCTCGGGCGAACTTACCTGCATCTCTCCTGGTTGTATGCCAGCGTCCCTCAAAATCAGACTCCCCCCAGCAAGGTTGGCTAAGTTTAGTATTGCCAAGGTTTTTTATCATGATTAATTTAATGTGTTAGGCCTGCCAATTACGGCGCTGTGCATTGCATGGCTAGTGCATCTCATTGAAGAACATGGGCCTAATTACTTAGTTCTATTATTTAGTATCAATAAAAAGAATGCTTATCACATTTCAGTATTTCAGTTCTCTAGATCTACGCTCAACTGTGCTCCCCAAATATTGCTGTTCTGACCTTCTAAACCGTCATTTAGTACGTAGTGGTCGATTTGGCTGGAGTGGGAGAGACGTAGGGACCTACAGCATACACAAGCCATGGGAGCTTAGCATTGACCTTCAATTTTATTGTTATTTCATTAATCAAGATCAAACTTAAATAATCATCTTCCTTGAGCTATTCATTATTAAATACACTCAGCAGAATAGCAAACAAATTTAAATGAAAACGCTTTTATATAGCTACCGTATATACGCCTATAATATAATCTCGACCCATCTCATTTTTCAAGATGAGTCTGATCCGGTGAGATCTTTCATCACCGCTCGTCCTTTTGAATGGATGCCGCGCCATCATTATACTTGCCTTGTTCAAAATGAGATTCGTAACGTAATGGGCGCCCTGCGTGGCTGCCGACGGTTAAATTCGACTTCTGTAGTAAGGTTTTTATTAAATTAATAATAATAATAATAATAATAATAATAATAATAATAATAATAATAATAATAATAACTGCTTAGGGTTCCCGTGCAAGGACCGTACTAAACCAAGATTTAAATCTCTGAAATAAACTAGCGTCGGTAAGCGAACCGCAGTAATAATAAGTTATTCGTTTATTTAGAAATAACACAATCTGACTATAACGCAGAAATACTTGGGCCTGCATGAGTGATAACGAACAATAGTAGGCCAATCGCTAAAATAATTTTTTTTAACTAGTAAATGTTTTTGTATGATGATCTGAGGATGAATCTAAAGTCGTCTTTTGGTCTGAGAACATGGTTGTGTGCTATTTATTGGTGATTGGAGTGGGTACGGAGTGGAGGTAGGAGTTGGTTAAAACAAAACATGCTTGGGGTTATTTAAAATGGAAAAGAGGAGACGCACAAGACGCGGCCTATTTTTGCTGCATCCATGATTGGGAATTAAAATTTCTTCCGACCTGTCCCCCGAACCAAATTTTTTCATCTGTCTCCCAAACCCGCGACCAAGTCTCCGCCTATGGTGACAAGATATTTAAAATCTGAACTGTATATTTTTTAGGCGATTCTGGGATACGAATGGAACTTCTACTGACATTTTGGTATGTTTTCCTGCGTTCCATATGGAAATTAGAAAAAAGAAAACGTGAGTCAACTTCCTTCTAAATCTCATAGAACCTCAATACATTTTGACAAATTCGCTTAGTGAATATACGTATGTAGGCTAAGCCTATTCACTCATAAATGTTCACACCAATGAACATAAACATTGTTGCCTATTAATTCTAATGCATTTAAAATTATTCTCTTTGTACGAGGTTATTAAGGTGTTTCACTTGGGGCTACCCAACTTATATATTCCATACCATTTTCCAAATTACATGAATTTAAGTTCTGTCTCCACTGGCCAACTGTTGTCCCAACTTGCCAAAAACAAGTTGGCTACTATGTTTTCTCCTTCGCTCGCTACTAGTCGTCTATGAATTCATCCTTCTATAAGGGCGGACTCCCTCTTGTCTAATTTGACAAAAATTGAGGTTTCCTGCGCTGTTTAATTCATAAAGTGAATGGCTATATAAATATCTAATTAATAATTAATGGTATGCCGATGATCATTATAGAAATAGTGATCACAGTGGATTTCGTGGCAGTACATGTAGTTATAAAGTAGACCTATATCTAAGTCTAGATATTTGATGTTGTACAACATTGGCATCAGACTTTGCACTATACGCAGACCTGCACCTGCAAAGAAATTAATTATGAAACATGGACTATGCAAAATTAATATACGAAGCTAGAAGTCAGTGCATTTTGTTACATATTCGTAACTTAGGCCCATATAATTTATTTGCTTAGAAAATTGCTATTTTTTACAGAACACAGAGATAGCCTGAGAAATCGGAACGATGCCACAAACAACTGATCTGATGAAAGCTCATAAAACAATATTTTATGCAGTAGGACCTATGCTATTAACTAATTTCGTCACAATTATTTAATGAGAAGATCTTTAATTTTAACTTATTCAAGCAATCATATTATGTGTATTATGAGGTCAGTGATTTGAAATAAATCATATCATTGCCATGCAATCTCACGATAAAGCACATACTACAATCGCTGGTGCCTTAATTATGTGAACCATTTACTTGTTTACCAATCATGAAATCTTGTTAGTGGATTAGAGTTTTTTGACTGGATGAAGTATTTTAAATTTCTTTAATTTTACTTCATATCTCGTTAGTTTAAAATTGATGTATTAAGATACAATTTAAAAATTGCACACTCTTGGTAATGCCATATTTTGTCGGAAAAAATATATGTCTTAGGATGTGAATTTGAAATTGCTGTAGTCTGTTGCCTTGCCTCTGCTAACTTATTCTTAACAGCTTGTTAATTAGCTCACAGCCCAGATACGCCAGTTAAATGTGTGTAAATACAATGGAAACAGAAAGATTTTTACTATCAATAAATGAGAATCATTAAACGATCTGCAATTCTATTCTAGTCGTAGATATCCCATTCAAATACTACACCTGCGTAAAATAAACTGTTTTTGTCGATTGTTGTTTGTGTATACTTTAACCACATAGTCGTAAATCAGGATGGTGGGGGGTTTAGGCTAACCGTATATTGCGATGATCTGAATCTCCAGGTTTTACATTTTACTGACTACAATGCAGCCCGAGTGTTATTCCCGCATCCGTAAGTCGGGCCCATATATTTGCTTAGAAAGTTGTTATTCAGAAGCTAAATGTCATTTTATATCAGCAATATAATGATGAAATGTATGAGAATTTGTTTTGCTATTTGAACAATCGTAATTGCATTGTTTTGAGTGATTGGAAATTGGAAACAAAGACTGTAGTTCTTGATTTTTCACATCGTTATTCCATTGTAACATACGATGAATATTATTTTGGACTTATTTGTAAAGATTCGCGTATATTTGAAATCACCACTGAAATAATTAGTTTCAACAATAGGCCCTACATATAGGGTAAAGTACCCAAATGTGAGCACCTTTACGAACATTTGAAATTATGGAAAAATTATTGAGTGCAACAGGCTTGTGATGGGCTATGTGAGAGAGATAAATCAAATGAATATCTATACAATTTTATATACATTATATTTTAAAATCATTAACATGATATTTTAAAATAAAATAATAAAATGTTGTTAAAAGTGCTCACCTTTGGGCACCCGGACTAAATGTGAGCACACCTAGGTTAGTATTGTGAGCATACATGCCCACGCATATTATAGGCAGGTTCTGCAAACGGTTTAGGGCCTAGTCTAATACTAATGTCAATAATAGGCCACAGAATCACCGATAAACCAACTGTCACTTCAAATGTAAAAATTTGATTGAGCAAAATGTTCACAATACGGGCGCAATAAAATTATGAGCACCATGCTCACAATCCGGTCCTTACGCCTATATGGCGGACAATGGTACTCACATTTCAGAAGATGCAGTCGGCGTAATAAAAAAATTGTTTACAATTAAACGGTATAAGATAAAAAATCTTATCATCGGTCACTCATAAAGTGGACATAATACACATTCTAAACAATAACTGTAGTTGTATCATGGCCAAAAATCAGACCAAGTTATCGATCATTTACGAAAAGGGAAAAATAAGTTTTTTTATAGGGTTTTGTTCTAAAGCATTAGCATTCTCTGAAAAAAAGGAATTTAAAAGCTGTTTCAACGTTCTAGGACATGCTTTTTGTTACTACTACGAATATTCACTGAGTGGTGCCACCGTCTGTACTGATTAAGTGAAATAATCAAAGGCGCTCACATTTGGTCAGTGCTCACCTTTGGGTACTTTACCCTACACCATACAGACCCTCGCATCCCCTTATCTCAAAAATCAATAAAATATCAACGTTACCGAAGCACATACTTGTAGGCCTACTCCACTTATATACAACACATGTTGCTTACTGCAGTTATATTGACCTGAATATCATGTTGTTCAATGATTTATATAGAATACAGACACAAACAGACGAGTTGTATGCATTTAACCATAACCATAACCACATACTTTATTGCCACTTGTTTGCAACAGTAACATCCT
Organism: Bimastos eiseni; assembly: GCA_959347315.1. Lineage (NCBI taxonomy): Eukaryota > Metazoa > Annelida > Clitellata > Crassiclitellata > Lumbricidae > Bimastos > Bimastos eiseni. Next base: position 3,446,948 of record OY365810.1, on the reverse strand, counting down.
TTATATTGGCTACAGTAGAAACATTAGTTATATAGCAAGAGGCAATGGACCCTTGAGGGACCAAGGAACCTCTGACAGGGATATACATGGAATAGATGGCAACTGCTTGCATATTCAGAATGTCAATGTCATGCACTCCTAACTAGTTAATTAAGATCCAAATGTTAACACATTGATATGAAGTGCATTGCGTGTCTGTAACAAGCACACACTATAATTATAGTCAACAAGCTATTTTACACAAGCTGTATTCGCTGATGTCGTATTAAAAACATATGATTCACTGGTATAAACAATCTTTATGTAAAGTCAGCACTATCTGAATTAAATTGAACAGCTAAGTCGATTTTTTAAAATCAATCACTCACCTGTCTAACATAGAAAAAGCATAACGATATTGGACAGTCAGAACACTACGAACCATCGCCCCAATTAGTTAAAACAATGGTAAGAGATCAATGAGAGGCAAAGTGCTGTTGATAAATTCCAATCATTCACCTTTGTGATAGTGTGCATTCGTCATAGTGAGCTTCTCAAACATTATTATAACTGACACTTAATTAAACGCCAATTCAAATATCTATTGTCGACAGAGTAGTAGAAACCTTCGTAAGAATAGTAGTGAATACGTAGACTGATAAACTGTAACGAGTAATATTATAATTTCATGCAGACTTTAGTAGGCCCCTATGACTGAAAATCAATCAATCAATCAAAAATACTTGATATAGCGCCCTTCAAGATATCTACTCAGAAACGCCCACGGACTAATCTTCGGCTGAAAAGCCTGTTTTAGGAGAGGCAACAATACGAATACATGAAAGACAGACACGTAACGAAATTCTGCATATATATATATCTATACAACTATATAATAATGAAATGTGTAAACTCGTGACATTGAACAGATTCAAGAGTGAATGATCACGTTAGCAAATATCGAGTCCGGTTATAAGTCATCAATGTTATCAGTCTAACGTTATTTACTTAATTGGGTGTCATCATCGTGAATTCGGATAGAAATGTCATGACGTAAAGGAAATTTGACAATGTTAGAGTGAATGATCACAGGATAAAGATATCTCATTTTCTCAAGTCAGATTCTAATGCAACCAAAATTTATGCAGAGTATCGAAATATTATAATAACTTGTCTGTTATTTCTACACGAAAACAGAAAGCAAAGAATAAAATTACATTGCAAATACAACTATTCTCAAGAATAAAATATTCAAGAACACGTTAAAATAAAACACCAGACAACTCCTCTGAAACGATGCAGCGAAAGTGCTAACACTCCGTCCTTAATTTTAGAAATCTGAGTCTGAGGAAATTTCGATTATTCGTCAATACTAAAGGTTGTTTCAACCCTAGATTTGGGTCAACCGTGAGTATATATGTGTTGGGCGGTTTTATATAATCGACTTCGAGTCCTGGCTGAAGACAGTCTTCACAGTCTCCAGCAGACGCTCAGGCCTACATCTTACCATCCGGGTAGTCGTCTTCAGCTGTATCGCTTCGATAAGCGAGATACATGGGTGGAACAATAGCTATTTACTTCTTTTTGGCTCCATTCATTTCCATGTAGTCGCTGGGGCGGAGGTTATTAGATTTTATGAATCCTCTTTTGGCAACTGGAGTAGTGTACCTCTCTTCTTTACTCACCTGGATTGACCTTTCAGGTATCTCAGTTTCATTCAGGTCAGCCTCGGAGATCAATGGATCCATCTTCTCATACAGATCCAGAGCGTCGTAGGGAGATGAGACGATTGTCATGGCAAGCGTTAAACTGCTGTAACAATGCGTCATCTGAGGATCACATTGGTTCTGTGACGCCATCGCTTGGAATGTGACGTCATCGTCTGCCTCAGCGCAGCCTATCCAGTCGTAGATGTTGGGTGTGGCAGTTGGTGTGAGATCGTATTCTCCAGAGGATGGTCTTTCGAGTCTACGGATGGGCACGGTGCTTGAAGCCGATGCATTGTAGATCATGGTTTTATCTACATGGCATGCTGAACAGTGTAGCGGACTCTTACTTGAAGTACATGAAGCTGATAATATAATATATTATGTCTAAACAAGTAGTGTAAAGTAAATTATTGTTAGATGCAAAGTTGCAAACGATTAAATGTTATTGATAGGATCTGAGACACAAAAATTATAGGCTTACATACAGTGTGGCTGCGTGGAAGTTTGTTTGAATTGTTCAAAGTATTCGACGTGTCGAACAGGCTGTGAATGGCGTATACATTGCTAAGCTCTATGACCTGTTAGACGGCACATCTCATGCCATCTGTTAGAGACTTTTCAGCTGTCTTAGTCCTTATGGCATATGACTTAGTCACTTTGAATAATGAGTCTACAGTACTGACATCGATGGCTTAGCTCCATGTATCTGCGAAAGTTATTCAACGGGGTTCTATCGCCAGTCGCTTTAGAAGGATATCTGGCTCCTATGGAACTTTTGTGGCACTTTGGGAAACTTAGAGAGCGCTTTGTGAGTGGCCTCAAGGTGCTGTTATAAGTGTCTAGATGCTCACAAGCATGGGACTAACTCTCGTCGATAAAACAGTGCTCAATACCTACCGCTGGCTCTTCTTGATCTCACGTAGCGTCGAATTCCCATCCCATTCAACAGTGTGACGAAAATCAGCACAGCTGCCAATAGAATCAGTGCGATGGTATCTGGAATGCAAGGAGGAAAGTTTTATGTGCAAATTAATATAACAAGATACATCAATAAGTTCTTCTTATTGACCTAAAAAAGAAATTATGAGATATCTAATCATGAGTATTAACAATTGTGGCACAATAAGAAAGATGCGAAATTAAGAAGGGCCAATGTCAAGTAAAAGCGCTGCCACCCATTACAAAACGTTGGGACAAACAGAGGCTAGCAATTTAGCGCCTACAAGAAATGGATTTATCAACAACCATGCGGTACATGTGTTAACTATAATTAGCACTTTAGTTAACTAATATTCAATTCATGTATAACAAAAGATATCAATCAACTCTTCTTCAATTTCGAGCAAAGTCATGAAATGCACTTGTATATTTGAATGTGTACACTATGCAGAATGGTAGATGGTTTGTTGCATATAACCTATATCTACACAATAGCTATATACACAGTGTTAACTAGAGACATTGAGGCAATGATAGAGACATAAAGAAAAAGACGGAAAGACAGGAGGAAGAGAGTTTGCTCATTCTCTTTTGAGCAATTATGCTCACGCGTGTGTAACCTACTGAAAGTAGTATTTACAAAAGCCATTATTATAAATCTTATCAGCTGTTATCAGCGCTTTATTATCTCTCGAGATGCGTGAACATCTTTATATCCACGGCCTCCAAGTTAACTGCCGCATAAAGAGAACCGTGCCTCGACAATAAATTAAAAAAAACTAGGATGTCAGCATCGGCTGATTATCACTAATACAACAGTAACGGACTTTTCAGAGAAGAACGAAACTGACATTTACTAAAGATGTGAACCAGAAAGTAACCTGAGAAGGAGATTGAGGAGGAAGAGAGAGGGGATCATAATTGCAACCGTCAAAAACATAATCCAACGATGAAGCTGCAAAAGCCTGGCATTTGGCCACTCTGTAAACATTTTGGGATGATTTGACATTGTGTTTCACTTCGTAGGTGTAATTGAAAATAATTAGGTGTAATTGAAAATAATTGCTGGTTAAACGCATCCTGACGTGCAGCTGAAGGCCATAATTATGGATGTAAAGAAAGCGAAATTAAGGTACGTTGTGATCGCTTTCCTTCTCCAGTGAATGCTTTATTGAAACCTAGTTTTTGAAGTTAGTTTTAGGCTCTCAGATTTTTGGCCACAAATACGGCTGAGAAATACCCCAAGAACTGTCCATTCACTGTATTGCACTGACGAGAAAACCAGATATCTCGACCATTAAAATAATATAAATACCTAGAAAAACTAAAATTACTAAAAACTTCAAAACCTTCTTGATTCTTATGTCGTTAAAGAAACCTAAAATTAATGGTCTTTCATGTTATCAGGATATCTTTACTTGAACATGTTTCTGCGAGCAATATTCAACATGCATCTCTGTAGTTTCTAAATCTGCATGCCATCTTTGCAGCTACTTGAATTATCCTTTTAAGATAAAATGGGGAACATTCGCCTTTAATTTTACGACCTGCTTCCACCGTTAATGACGTAAAGTGTTCATATTTTCCACAATGACCTTTAATACGAATTATTTTAGGATTAGGTCTACTTACACCAGTCGTTGTTTCCGTTTGGCTTTCGCACTATAAACGGTGTGACATAAACCTCTCCTGTATCCATCACCTGCGCCACATTGCTTCCGTTTGGCTTTTGTAGGCCTACTGATGTGTTGAGTTGTTCAACTTCAAATGGATGCAGTGTGACATACACCTCTTTTGTATCGTCCAACTGTGCCCGCTGTGCTCCTAGTTTTGGAGACTCCCAAGTGTAGGTGTAATTCGGTAGATTGGTATCTGTCACTCGAAGGCTTCCATTATGCTCCTGGAAAAACATTCTGAACGAGAAATAAGTAGTTTTAATAGAACAACAGATATGAACGTGCGTTGAAGTGACTCTACTGCTAACGACTGTTTCCGTTGATACTTCACGAGAGTGGATTATCTGTTGGCCGTTTTCTCCTTGTTGATCTCCCTCTGTGTGCTGTTTCCATTCTACCGTTGGAGCCCACATTCCTCGGAAGTTGACGCTGCACTGCATCCAGACGATCATGCCTTCTGTCTGATTGAGTGTCGTATTGTTTGGTCCCGTGTAGTTGGTCTCGCAAAATGGCTCACGTTCTGAAATCCAATGGGAAACATGGCAGATATGGATGCAATTCAATGTACACTGTGTCTGGAAATAAAAGGACCCACTAATGGTAATATAAAAATAAATTCTAAATAATCATCGATTTTTAAATTTCAAAAACCGTTTTGATCATGACATATTTATCAAGCACTGTCTGAAATATGATAGCTCTTGTCATCCAGTAATGAGGTCATAATGACGCCAATTGCATCAACATTCGAGTTTTAAGGACGGCCTCCAATTTCAGGTAGGGGGAATTTTTAGTCTTAGGGGGATATCTTGCCTTCCTAACCCTGGGGACCTGGGATTTGTCTCCATCGCTCAGAGGGGGATCGACGCACGTATGTCGCACCGCAATCAGTTGTAGTTGAGCAAAATCCAAACGGAATTAACTTAATGATTAATGAATTAATTGGTACTCTGATTGACTCATTGATTTGTGAATTTGCGAATCCGACTCTAGAGTTGCGAGACCCAACATAATACGAAACTCTCAACTGTTGTTGGGAATGGGATTAAGCTATCGAAGACATCGCAGTTGTAGACTAATCCTATAATATTTACGGATTTATAAAGCGTCTTACACGGTTGAAGCAAATCATAGACTTTCTCAGTACGATAAGGACAACATTGGAAAAGAAACTCTTACTAGTACGGGTGGAAACAGATAAACCCTCAGTGATGATCAAAGTGCCAGTTATACAAGGAATAGATATTGTTCCAAATCAATGTCCACTATGCCCCTGGAAAACATGTCGTGCCTACATGTTGATGGCAAACATAACTTGTTTCTACCTAAAACAGTAAGATGGGCGCTGAATTCGTCCTGTCCAGTTGGTCCATCAGTGCGGCAGAAATACCTGCCAGCATCGTCCAACTGCGTTGCATTTGTGTACACGAACCCAGAACAATTTTCGTCCATAGCGACCCCAAAACGCGATCGAAACTTCGGAGTTAACGTGCGAATTTTATCATGATTCCTAAACACGGTCTCTAAACTGGGGGCTCTTGGTCGTTCCAGTTCCCACATGAAGACATGCGATCCGTTCATCGAACGACACTCCATGGCCATCCAGTTGCCAGCAACCACTGCGATGTTTCTGGGTTTTGCAGTTCCATCGGCTGCAATATAATGCAACTAGCTGAGAGTTTGAATTGAAATTAATAAATATTATAAAATTGCATGAAATCAAATCAGCTACACAATAACATATTTTCTTATCGGGAGACTTTCGATGAACAGAGAAGAAAGCAATTCGGTTATAGGAAATAAATACATTAAAGTAGGAATAAAGCGCAGTCTCCAGAAAACTGGAAGATGGAAACCACGATTACTATCTGAAGCGATATTGAACCAGCTACAGACACTTCCGAGATCTTGACTGGACTAAAGTCGAAGCACCCGTCAGCTCCGCCGGACAGGAGACCAGTCTCTGACCAAAAGTTGTCAGATCGATGTGCATCTTTACAGATTTCAGACCTTTAATAATAATAATAATAATAATAATAATAATAATAATTTCTATAATCCCCTGTAGAACGAAGTACCCAAGTGCGTAAAAATAATAATAATAATAATAATAATAATAATAAAAATAAAAATAATAATAATTACTCATCAATAGATGCAAAGAAAACTGCAATTATGAGCTGCTTACCCATTCGCAAACATAAGAATATACATATTGCGCATATTTCGCAATTGTCAAACATGTCGCCAACGCCTCTGAAATAACTGAATCAACGTTTAGTTCAACTGTGGTTACACGAATAGTTACAGCAGTTGTCCCATGACACAGGACAACACGGTGCAACATAAGTGGCTCTTATTTTGCGCGCCTCTTATCCAATTCAATACGGTTTCTATTTTGTGCCAATGTTGATTTTGACCGGTTGGCTTTGCTCATGGAAAACGTAAGTAGACCTATAATAATGTGGCTTGGGCCCAACAATAATTATCTCAAAAGATCTTATGGTTGGTGGTAAATTTTAATCTTGCACACTCACGAACTGTGACTATTTTACACATTTCGGACATTTATACAGCCCCTCTTCAGAAATTTGCCTGTATAAGTTGAATATTATTGTTCAGCGTTGAATACCGTTAGAAGGATGAGCCATCTTGACCCAAAATTAAGGATGTCAACCATGACTCACGAGTCTCAGTGGCTGGCACGTACAAGTGTACACAAAAGTTACAGGTTAAGAGGAACAGATATCGAGCATAGATTAGCGAACCGGATCTTGACAAACAATTGCCAGATGATGATGGCGATGGCGATGACGATGACGATGACGAAAACGACGACGATGATGATGATGATGATGATGATGATGATGATGATGATGATGATGATGATGATGATGATGATGATGATAATGATGATGATGATGACGACGATGACGATAATGATGATGATGATGATAATGATGATGATGATGATGATGATGATGATGACGACGACGACGATGACGATAATGATGATGATGATGATGATGATAATGATGATGATGACGATGATGATGATGATGATGATGATTACCTTGAGAGTTAGGAACGTTTGAGTCTCTGTCTATCTAGACTGCAATTTTGTCATTAGTGCCCAGCTTTGGACCGTTGCTAGTCGGATTGAATAGAAAACATGCGTATTATTTCAACATCAATTATTGCCACCATCATCACGCATGCATAAAATATGGATGGGCATTGAGCATGCGTGGGAAAATGCTGCCAATGATCAACAAGATCTCGTAACTGCATGAATGTATTGCGTCGAAGACGGATAAATGGATGATGACAACAGTACTGTCGACGAGCCATTGCGCTATAAAATCATTTCACAAGCACCGCAGCCTAGCCTTTGAGAATGAGGAATCGGTCTCCCTTCCTGCACGCCAGTGCCCTGTTCATTGCTCTCCGGACCACAATTGTACAGAAAAGTCATGAGCCTAGATCAAATGGGGACGAAGGGTGCGACACAGGTTGGTCTGAGCAGTGGCAGAAGTGGGCGACACCATTTTCCATAAATGGCTGGGACAGACGGTTTGAAAGTTTTGGTTCAGATGGTTCAGCTTTGTCTTCGGTTTCCGGGTTCGATGCTATTCAAAACGGAATCAATATCGTCAGTGATAGTCAAGCAACTGAGTGTCTATTTTTGAGCTTAGCATTCGTCCTCTGGTTCATGTCTCGATTCAACCGACTGACCTGGCATTTCTGTTCTCTTCCGGAATCGAAAGTTCCGTCCTTTGGAGCTTGTGAGCTGCTGTTTCGTTTGTCCGGAGAATTATTTTAATCTTACTTATGAAATATCTTTTATCTTCTCATTTGTCATTAGACGCAGACAACTCATCCACCGCCAAGGCAGCTTGAAAGCAATTGGGATATCGGCCATAATGATAAACGATTCACATTGTAGGCCAACATTATAAAATAATTAATATAATTATTTTCACAGCTATAATTATTTCTTTGAATTGTCTGCGAAGCAATTATCATTAGCGGTAGTGTTTCATGCTTCGTACCTCTGCTGGTACTTGGAGCCGCAGACCATACAAAAAGAGATCGAATTCGAAATTGGGTCTAATTGCCGACGTAGAAGAGGAGGAGACACAGATATGGAAAGACGGCAGAGAGACGTTGAGACAAACGGACAGAGACGGACAGAGAGAGACACACAATGTCATTCAGACGGACGATTCATACACTGGCACATGTCATATGACGGAGGCGGAGCATTGACCTGCACATAAGGCTTCATAAAGAGAAAATAATTTGTGGAAACTGACGGGAATCACTAGTTCCTAATAATAACTGACCGCACATGCCAATGTCTTAAAAGGTGGCCCCTATCTTGTCCTAGCTGTCACAGAATGATGTCCGAGCGCCTTTGTGCAACATAAAAAATGTAGCTAAACAACCAGGGAAATGATCCGCATTTTGATTTTGTTGTTTGCAGTTTTACTCCAAATTAATACAGGTAAGACTTTCAGGTCAAATGTAGAAATATAAGACTCAAGCGGAGGTAAGGCAAGGATACGCAAGCAGTTACTATCCAAAAGATTGTGCAAACACTGGGTTTTAAATATCGTTATAAGATGTGTGTAGACCAGAGTCAACTGAAGCCTGTGCTAATTCAAACTCACATGTAATTAATTGAACCGATCCTACTATATGGAACTCTCTTCCTGTGGACTATGTGAGGTCTGCAATTGTTTAGGAAGTGGGTGCGACCGTTTCTAAGCTAAGACAGTTATATAAAATTGTTCTTTATTGATTTTTTAACTGCTCTGTGACTAAGGTGAAAGGGGCACGATTAGATGGAAATGGACATCTATTTTGCTCCTACTTGTTCCTAATTCACATTAAAAGCAACCGATATTATTGAAGGAGTATCTTTGGTGCCAATATATTGCTCTATGATCAACAACTTACATGTAAGGGAACTTAGCGGGATTGCCGCCCCAGTTGGGAAAGTCTTTTATCTCGCGAGGCAGCAACATTTTCGTCTCATGCAATGTCAATTTCCATGTCCATGGATCGATAAAGCGTACGACCTCAACATGCCTCTATCTGCTGTCGCATTGACTACTGCAATTCACTCGGCTTCCCAAGGCACGCTTATCTTCCCTGAAGTCAGTGAGGAACTCTGCAGCCTGGCCCATTGCTCGTCTCCCTCGTCACTTCCACATTTCTACCTACACCTACGTGACCGACGTCCTACACTGGCATCCAATTCCCACTCGCATCCAATACGGATCTTTGTCATAAGAACTCAACATGGTAAAGCCCCTAAATATCTCGACCACTTATTGCGAAAACCTCTGTCTGCTGTCTCCTCCCGCCCTCTCCGGTCTGTGGATCGACTTCATCTTCTTGTTCCACTGGCAGGGACTGCTATTACTCAACACCGTGCCTTTGCCATTGTGGGTCCTTCAATGTGCAATGACCTGCGCCCCTTTTATCCGTAGCAAGCTTTTAAATCGGGCTCCCACCCTCATCGTTGCAAGAAGACTTTCTCATTTCCTCGGGCATGTCACGCTAAGAGCGATTCTGAATAGCTAGTACTGTGAGAAGCGCTATATAAATAACCAGATACGATACGATTATGACTTCGACAATGATGAATTGATTGGATGAGATTAGTCACCTCTGCTGCCCGTTTGAATGAGTGTGCTTCAAGTTTTAACATAATAGAATACAGCTTGATATTGTCTTTATTATAATTACTTCAGACTGCAGTTGTACTGCAGAGCAATTGAATGCGAGGGACTTGCTCAAGATCCTTACACAATGACTCCCCGGACGAGGATAAAACCCATACTTTCCGCGTTGCGAGTCTGCCGCTCTAACCAATCGCCCAACATGCCACACAACATACAACATACCTATCGCACTAATTTACTCTTCCATTGAAAATGCCATATTATTTGCCATTCGATCCTGCAAGCGCCTCCATTGTTAGCTCTTGTACGGACAAACACTGAAGTAAATCAACAAGTCCTTGTATGCCAGGAAACGCTAGTCTGTACTTGACTGAGATTCGCTAACGCACCTTTTAGCAATTAACGGGCACATCATCAAAAATTGGTATAATAACATTGAGTGTTTTGCACTATAAAACTCCGCAGTTGCTTGCAGTGCCAATCCCATGTTATCATATAGTATCATAAAAGTGCAACAAACCAACTATCACCGATATTCTAATGAAATGAATTAACTTTGAACTAGATTTTAATGCTTTCGAAATTCAGGCAGCATCTGCTAAGAAAATGCAACAAGGTAAATGCGACACTCTCTGTGTCGGCCTACTAATTTCAATGATCTTTTGCACCGGAAACATAGGATTTCAAATACAGATAAAGTTCATATTGTGCCAAACTATTTAAGCTGGATTGCGCAATAGTACAGCTTAACCTAATCCAGGCCTAGTTGATCAGGATGTAAAATCTATCGGTTGATGCAATGTTTGCACATGCGTTATGACTCCAACGCAGGCCTACCTAGTAATTAACTAATGTGTTTGTCCTGCTAACTGTTTACTGACGAGTCAATTTGACCACGTGATAATGGATCAGCTGTTAGGAAGGGGTTTAGATGGTAACAGTCTTCGAACTGGGTCTCCAACCATATATTTATCTCGTGAGAAAGTTTCTTGATGTTTAAATTAAAATACCATCCTCCTTACCTACCATTCCGTACCGTAGCATCCCTAACTTCTAATTTCCTGATAAACATGTACAGTATGTACCAGGTTTTCTCTCAGTGCAGCGTTATCCAATGAGCACAGAGCATAAGAACTTTGAACATGATGCAATAATGATATAATGAAATTTCTAATTCTAATTTAATGAATTTTTTTAGTTACACTGAATCAGTCTTACTTTAAGATATTAGCCTAATTTAAAAATATGTGTGTTAAGCTGTGCTAATTATGTTAACCTAAATTATGTGAATTCTTTCACGAGTCTTTAGATAGGCAAAAAAATCACAATATGACCTCATCAAATATCATTTCCCAACTTAATTCGCCATCAATTTCAGACATTGCAGTTGAGTTCTACGAAAGAAGGAATGCCCATCACGAAGAACTTGGTACTTATGGGTTACCCAATCACGGCCTTGGTACTTATGGGTTACTCAATCACGGTCTTGGTACTTATGGGTTACCCAATCACGGCCTTGGTACTTATGGGTTACCCAATCACGGCCTTGGTACTTATGGGTTACCCAATCACGGCCTTGGTACTTATGGGTTACCCATTTAGTCTAAGTCATGACAGATGCATTTTAGGCCTATATGTAATAAGGGAGCTATAAGAGTCATTATTTGTGTTTGCTTTACCTGTCATTACCTTTTATCTTCATATTTCCGATGCTACTCTGCGCATTGCTTCTTGTCCCTACAATCCTCGGTGGTTCAATATATTCCTCAACTATAATATTATATCCTACTCTGTCCTCTAATCCATCCAATTGTCATCTCTCTATCTATTCAATCCTATCATATCCAGTTCTATTCAGTCGCATGTTATTCTGATAGCGTTCATTCATTCAGGTAAAGTGTATTGGCTGGCTTTCGAAATTTCATACCCATTGTGCAGTCAATTATAGTGTATAATATTCTAGATGTATCGTAGGTCTTACGCATATGAAGACCTCATCGTCATCAGTTTAAAAAAATTAGGTTTGCATGCACACGGACACAGCTCTGTGCAATTATTATGAGCATAATTATCTAAGTAAGCTAGTCCGTATGTAGGCCTATGTACGTACATTTACATGTATGTATGTGTGTATGTATGTATGTATGTATGTACGTACGTACGTATGTATGTAGGTATGTATATATGTATGTATGTACGTTTTTGCTACGCGTCCCGTACCCGTACTCAAAATTCCTACCCGACCCGCCCCTGCTGGTAAACCCGTACCCATGACGTCATTAGCATGCTTTCTCATAGTCTTGGTGCATGTCAGGATAATAGGATCACAACTAACTAGGCATTATCTGTTGTTGTAGTAGTAGCAACAGCAAGAAACACAACGTCAGTGACAGCAGCCGTGGGGTGGCGATGGTGGCGGAAGCAGAAGAAGAAGGAGGAAAGGAAATGAAGAGTAGGAAGAGGAGGAGCAGGAGGAGCAGGAGGAGGAGGAGGAGGAGGAGGCAGATGAGGAATAAGAAAAGGAAGAATAGGAAGAAGGGGTGGAAGAGGGGTACGAACCTTGAGAAGGAGAAACATTACGTGCAGGTATATAATATACTTGGATTTAGAAAGTGCCAGGCTGTCTATTATAGTAGTTAAGTCTTTGATGATGCAAGAATCACCTATATATATATATTTTAACGGTGACACTGTAACTCTAGAACTTGATGTTGACACGGGTAAAACCGGGTATACCCGCACCCGTGATTAATCTACCCGTACCTGACCCGACCAGTAAAATACGTACCAGTACCCGCGGGAATGATTGCATGCCATTTTACCCTTTATGTGCTTCTAATTATTTATTTTCGTATCACTACTGAATTGTGATATACTCGTTGAATACAGGGTTTGCGATCGACTTAGTGGTGTTGCCCGGCGGTTCTGCATCCCTATTGTGCAGCAGTTCGAAAACGTTAACCTGGAGTCATACACCGCTGAAAGGAAAAATCGTGTTCTTCTACATAAATGGAAGTATTATTTGTGAATACAGATTTCATATGGAGATAAAACAAGGCCTCAACGGAACGATCCTCGAAATAAAAAATATGACACCCGCCATGAGTGGAAAATATGAATGTGTGGATATGGACGAGAACAGACAATCAATAGAAATAATTGTTGTCGATGAGATGCCATCATCTGTAAATAGTAAGTTCAGATTCTTAGGCAATAGGAGAAATTGAATTGGTTGTTCATGAGAGGTGTTGTGATCAACACAACAGGACTGTTAAACTACAAGTCGCGGATTGCAATTCCACTGGTGTAATTGTCGGTTTGATTTCAAATTCACAAACCTCTGGTTGATTGCAAACACTGTATGATCGAATGATGACAGGTTATTGCAGAAGTAAAATTTATCTGTTGGCATCCATGCAAAGCGCCCATTACGTCATGCACCTAATACATCTAAAAATGTGGTTTCAAAAACTTGTTGAACCTGCACGCCCAGACACACTCATAAGTATGCTCTGACCGTGAGAGTGCTAAATGTAGGTGCTACAGAGAGGTAGAGAGAGAGATAAAGAGACAGACACAGAGAGAGACAGAAAAACAAACAGACACAGAGAGAGGGAGAGAGAGGGAGAGATAGATGAGATAGAGAAATACAGAGGAAGAGACAGAAAGAGAGAAGGAAGACAGAGAGAGAGTAAAAGAGAGAAAAGGAGAGACAGAGAGAC